>CM037878.1:183850617-184390617 GCA_021292165.1 Shinisaurus crocodilurus
CTCCAGGCCTCATTAAAAATCAAGGTTTGCTAAACAAACTATTATTTACAGTAAGGAGTGTGCATATTTTACTGAGAAAGAGATTTCATCTGTTTGCCACTTTCCAGCACCAGGCACTGTAAGTGCATAGCGAGAAAAGGCATTCAATAGATGTCCTATAATTCATCATAATACTGTTTCATTTAATAACTACTTTGCTGAAGTGATTGGCATGATTACAGGAAAATTACTTCAAATTATTCATCTCTTATCTTGCATCTAAGATGTCCTAAACTTGCATGATAGTTAGCATAATGGGACCCTATTAATTGCTAATGCTGCGAAGTCCTTCACTACTTAAATATGCCTTCTAAGGAGAATAGCTGCATATCCCTCAAAGAATGAAAATACAGTGAAAAGGCAACTGTATCACATGTCACCATTTCTTTAAGGTGGCTCCATGTATTGTCAAATAAATGAAAATGTCAGCAAGGATGCAGACAGGCCTTTTAAAGGGAATTCACCCAGGCAAACCTTTGACCAAGAAGGCAAGTGTGGTGCTGGTGGTGGAGTCCAGCTGCAAAGGCCTCTCACAGAGAATATTCCACCACAGGATCAATACGGCTGTCCTGCTGAGTATTGCTATTGCAATAGAAGGGTGGGATATAAATTATCTTAATGAGCAAACAAACATGTTTGATCCCCCCCCCCACACACACACACAATTGTAAATGTATGGAAACATTCCATGGTTGTGTTCTAATAATAATTCTGCTCATATCATTTTCAACCTATAGATCATACTTTAGGCAAAGGAACAAATAAACAAACAAACAGGTGCTCTTTAAAAAGGCAGAACCTCTTTGTCTCTGGCTCTAATCCACAGATCCCTTTATGATACCATATGCATGCTTGATCTTCCTAACAATTAAAGGCATATGCATTTTACATCTCTGTGATATGCAGTTTATGCTTTGGCTATAAAACTGGATTCTGCACCGGCTTTCCCCAGCCTGGCACCCTCCAGAGGCTTTTGACTTCAACTCCCAGCATTCCTGATCATGGGTCTTGCTGGCTGGGGATGATGGTAGCTGAAGTCCAAAACATCTGGAGAGCACCAGGTCTGGGAAGACAGTCCTAGATCATTGGTTTCTGCTTGCTGCTCTACACACAACATATATTACCCTGGCAAACCCTAAGTCAACAAGCCCAGGAACTCTGTCCTATGATGCTTCAACTTTCCTTCATGTAAGTCACCCTATCAAAGTTCATCTGCTCCATACTGGAGAAGTTAATCTGCATATGATGGGTCTAGCCATTGGTATAACGATGTCACATTGCTTCGGTTGAGTGCTTTGCAGAAGCCCCAAGTGTCTTGCAGAATTCACCTGGAGTTCAGGGTATCCAAACATGGATACATTCTGTGAGCTCCACTTCAAACATTACATTAATTGTGTGGAATCAGAAGCACAATGCATGAACGCAGGGAAACCGTTTTTTGCTCTCCAGGGCTGTATTCCCTCGGGTGTAATCTGTTGGTGGCTGCATAGCAGCAGTAGACAGGGAAGAAGCTAGTGGAGGGTGGGCCAAAAGTGGGAGGGGCCACCCTTTTCTCTCTCTCTTTCTGCCATGCCTTCTCTCTCTCTCTCTCTCTCTCTCTCTCTCTCTCTCTCTCTCCCCCCTTTTCCTCCACATCCAGCAAACTGCTGGGAGATGGACAGATCACTCTTGCCAGAAATCTGAACTGACCACTTGCAGAAGGCTTTTCAAATGAGTTCAAAGGCTGCAGGTGGCACTAAGGTTGCAACTTGCCCCCCTTGCATTCAAAGTGTGGAGACAAAGATGCCAGAGCTGGTGCAGCTACATAGCTGGTTGTGAACTTGTGTTCTCCTCGTCAGAAAAACACATGACAAAAGTAACCAGCAGAAATCCAGGAGTGTCCATTTTGGTACCCTTTTCTGGTTTGTTCTACCATTTCTAGGGCATAGGAGAGTGTTATCTTGTGTTGTTCCTAAAAGAGGCAATGATGGACATCCCATCTTTTCAGAATTCTTTTGCAGAGTGTCAGAACATAAGTGCTCCACCTGATACAACTTAAAAGTCTGCAAAGTTGCAAAAAAAAAAAAAAATGAACTCATGGTATAGATGTATAGCTGAGGATATCAAATGTAAAAAGACAATTTCTCATGGTGCTCTCTTACCATTTTTGTCTATATATCGATATACAAAGTGTAATGGAAAGCATTCATTATAGAACTATTCAAAAATATTTCCCCATTTCAATATTTCAGGCCCAAATAGTGATTTGGGGAGGTGAAAAAATCTTTCTGGAACAACACTTTGACTATGAGAATATTGGTCAATTGTATTTGGTGGTTTCCACTAATCACTTCAGTGCTATTTTTTCCATTGCCAAAAAGAAGAATTGCATCACCAAAAAAGAGGACAAAAGAGGATACCCATTAGTATCTTGCCTATGCAAATGTATAGGTACAAATTTAGAAATAATAACTATAATAAAGAGAAACAATGTATCCTACCATGATGGAGACGACAGACTAGGTGACCTGTATGCCTGCCTGCTCAGTCTGTTATCCAAGTGCTAATTGTTGACGGGCAACTTCAAGGCCCCCCTGCCTTATGGTTCTTTGACTTAAAACCAGGCTCAGACTGGTCAGTTCCTCAAACAGAGAACACTTTCAATTAGAAGACTGTCTCTAATTCAGGGATGTTGAAGAGTCCTTGGTCTCGAGTCACGAGTCGAGTCACGAGTCTTTGGACCCGAGTCTCGAGTCCGAGTCCAAGTCCTTGGTCCAAAATGGTGACTCCCAAGTCACGAGTCCCGAGTCACTCCCAAAGCTGACTCCACGAGTCACTATTAAAATCAATGGGGGTTTTCCCCAACAAAATAAGGCTACTTCAGATGTGTGGCTTAAATAAATTCTAGGCAGAAGTGTGCCTTTTTATCTCAAAACTCTGCCACTGATTTTGACAAGAACAGACCAGGCAGACAAACCCAAAATAACCAGGCAGGCAGAGGAGGCAGGGAACCCCAAAGCAGGCAGGCAGAGGCGTTTGTCTTGGACAATTCAAACTGTGGAACTGGTTAAGAAGAGACCAGGCAGGCAGAGGAGGCAGGGAACCCCAAACAGGCAGGTAGAGGCAGCCAAACCCAAAATGTCTGAAAGGTTGCATTAGGAAAATGATTTTAAAAAATAAACTTGGGTTGTTACTGCAACTAGGTCCAGACAGCACCTGCAGGTGGCATCAAGCAGGGATGTTGACGAGTCCTTAGTCTCCAGTCCCGAGTCGAGTCTCGAGTCCCATTAAAAATATTGGGACTTGAGTGCGACTCGAGTCAGAGGGGGGACTCAGTCCGACTCACGAGTCGAGTCCTGGAGTCCGAGTCCCCATCCCTGCTCTAATTCAACTAGAGGACTGTCTGCCAGCTCTCCAAAATAGAGAACTGTCTTCTGTAAAGTAGGACCACTTGGCCACTCTAGGGTAAACACAGCCTCCTGTATATGTTCACCTGGCATGAGAGGGTTGCAGGATTGTGCTGTGTAATCTAACCCCTGCCATGAATATATACACTGGCCACACCCCCACTGGACTGGCCACGCATTTGACAGATATGTGAAGGGGCCCATCACACATACAGATGCATACACATAGACCTTAGCCATGTGAGGGGGAATCCTGTTTGGCATGGGATCCCTTCTTGTGTCGAAGAACTCTACATGTCTGTGCATAGGGCCCATTCTCACCGTGGCCAAATGCGCAGTCAGTGGGAGCGAGCAATGGCAGTGAGGGAGGGCTAGCTGATGCGACCTTGCAATCCCCCCCCTCACATATTGTGTGAAGGGGTTTGTACACAGCCCCTTCTGTCTTCTCAGTACAGTTCCCTGGATCAGTAACATGGGTAGCTGCAGCCAATCAGGAATCATGTAGCAAATGATTGCAGTGACAGTAAGATGCGGCTAGATGAATGACATCACTGAGAGCAAACACAGTCAGTGGAGAGAGGGCAAGAGAGGGCAATGCAAATGAATAGTGGACATTTTTACAAGCATTCGTTTGTTAAATTCCTTTGGGGCAGGCCCTGTCTATTTTTGCCTATGTAACTCTGTAGGATGACATGTACACTGATGACACTGAATACATAATAAAAATAGCATTAAATCATTTAAAAAGAAGGGCTGAAAATGTTCGCCAAAAGTGGTGAGTACTTTTGGCTCAGGCCTAGTATTAACATAGTTTAAAAAGAGAGAAAAAAATACTTAAATAACAACAATTTGCTATTTATGGGTTGACTATTTTAGTGGCAGCGACTAAGATAGCACATGGCCTTTTACATTAATGGGTATTTTGTTCTGTGCTTAATGCTCATTTGTGTTCAAAAATATTACCACCTGACCCAAATTAGGGATGTGACAAGCTAAAAATTGAACTAGCACATGAAGTTGTTCATATAGGGTTGGAACCAAAGTTGCAAAAGGAGGACACTTGTGCAATGGGACTTTTCTCTCGTTTCCTCTCCATTGCATCCCCTTGTAGCCCCCAAAAAGTGACTGTGGAGGTTCGGGGGACACTCTTGAACAGCATGGGCTACATCGTGCAGGTTTGGGATGGACGAATCACCATATTTCCTGGCCTGCATCAGTTTCACATGTGTTCATTCACAAGTCTGTTCTGTCCTGTTTCCACATTCATCTGTGATTAAATATATATATATATATATATATATCCATGAAAATTTGTTTTTAAATACATAGCTTTGAACATATTTTCTGAGAAAAGCATGGATTTCTAAGGTTGCGATCCTAGGCACACTAACTTGGGAGCAAGCCCCATTGAATTCAATGGGAATTACTTCCAAGTAGACATGCATAGGATTGTGCTGTAAATGTAGTTTAATTCTAAAATGCGCATTCTGAAATGCATTTTGGCACATTTTTCAGCTGAGACCTGCATTGCAAAATTCAGTGAAGTATAAAATCTGAAGGATAGTTATGTTCGAATCTGCTGCACATTCGTTTGGATCAGGTCAGTTCACATTATAATTTGCAGCATGGAGCACTGTGGTGGTAATGGCACACCACTGGAAATTCTCTGTGTGACATTTGGTGATTTACCCTTCTCACTGCATGGTTCATCATCCACACTGTTCAGGAATTCCCCCAACCCACTAGAAAGGCTTTGTAGAGGGCTGTAGTGGGGAGGAAAGGGCAGGAAAGCCCCATTGCATGAGTGGCCTTCTGCTTGCACACCTCCGATCCCACTAATGGAATCATTCATTTCAATGGGATCTGCACATGGATAATGGTAGAACTGTTGCCTAAGCAAAGATCACCAGGAAGTGGTTCATCAAAATCCATGTTCATTTCAGTGGGGCTTATGCAGAGAACCTCAGCTCAGTAGATGATGCTCTGGAGATCTTCCTGTTATTTGAGGGTTCTGTAATTGTATTCCAGTTCTCATTTGTGCTTACAGAACAAATGCTTCAGAATGGTTCGGGTGGTTCCTGCTGGTCAAGAAGCTACTGGCAGAGCTGAAAGCAAAGTATAGAGAACTTGTTTATTACTGTGAAATGCACTGTCTGAACTGAGCAAATGTGCAGAAGTGGTTCTATGCACTGTGGGATGAAGTAAAAGTGTTCATGGAAGCAAAGGGAAGAGCTATGCCATAATTGAGCCAACCACAGTGGCTGTTCCTGGCAGACATCACTGGGTATCATTCAGAGCTGAATCTGAAACTACAAGGCCCAGAGCAAATGCCAAGGAGTTGAATTCAAGGTATGTTTGTAAAAAAAAGTGCAGTTGGGAAGTGGTAAGACAGATAATTTCCCAAAACTTAAAAGAGCAGAAACCAGTCAACAGAGCAGTATGCAGAAGAGTGCACATTTTGCATGAGAAATCCTATGAGTGTTTCCAAGACCTAAGAGTACATGAACCAGAGTTTAAGAAATTTACCACACACAGTGTTGAAGCAGGTGGATGCACCCCCAGAATTCCATAATGAACTCCGTGAACTGCAAAGTGACATTGAGCTGAAGGCAGAGTACCACAACCTGACTATTCTTGAGTTCTACAAACTTTGTGTGACTGCTGAAGGTTGTTCAGCACTGAGGCAACATACATGGAGAACGGCATGTCTCCTAGGAAGAACCTATTGCTGTGAGCACTTCTTCTCAGAGCTTACTCTTCCGAAGAGTCACCTTCATTCCAGATGAGAACTTGGAAATGAGAACAGTTGGCTCTGCCCCTTTGGACTGTAGCCATGCCCCCTTTGCCTTTGCCATGCCCCTCTGCCCCGAGACCCTTTCAAGACTGGAATTCAGCCCTTGGGCCCAAAATGGTTCTTCACCCCTGGTCTAAACAGAGCTCACACATATAGAAAGGTTGTTGCCACATGACTGGAAAGTAGGGATCCATATCATGCATTGGGAGCCCTCCTGTTTGTACAGTTGTATGTGCAGGTCTTCTTTCAGATTTTACAGTGGATGTACATAAGTTGAGGAAAAAACTTGCCACTGCAGTTCCCCCTCTCCAGTGGCAGTGCAAGATGTCCTGCTACCTGAGGTAGGGGGGGGCATGTGCTTCTTCTGCACCCCCCCCAAAACAAGAGATTCGGTGGGTGGCCTCTCTGTAGAGGTGCCCAGGACTGAATGCTGCACTTTGAGGGGTCCTTCCTCAAACTGAGGATGTGGAAGGTGGCATCATGAGGCGGCCCTGCAGACAACCTGTACTGCCTTTACAGGAGGTTTGCAGGGCCACCTCCTATTGCCTCACTTTGAGGAAGGACCCCTCAAAGTGTGGCACTCGGGCCTAAGTGCCTCTCCAGAGAGGCTGCCTGCTCAATCTCTCATTTGGGGGATTCTCCCAGAGCAAAATATTAGGTGGGCTTTCTGGAGAGGTTACCTGTCCACCTGATCTCTTGCTCTGTGAGAGTTCCCCAAATGAGAGATTGAAGAGGCTGTCCCGCTCACTCACCTGATCTCTCACTTTGGGAGAGGGCTCAGAGTGAGAGAAAAGGGTGGGCAGGCAGTCTCTCCAGTGAGCCCACCTGCCCAATCTCTCACTCTTCCAAAGTGAGAGATTGGGTGGGTGGCCTCTCCGGAGAGCCTGCCCTCCTGATCTGTTGCTTTGGGAGAGGGCTCAGAGCTAGAGATTGGGGGCAGTGGCTGTTCCTCCAAGGAGTCCTGCTTGGTTACTACTCTCCTGCTATGTCATTTGCTACAGCAGGGGAGTGTGGCCGGTATGGCGACAGCACTGCCCAGAGGGCCTTCCTTGCAGCAGGTGTGTGTGTGTGAGAGAGAGAGCGAGAGAGAGAGAGAGAGAGCAAGAGAGAGAGAGACCCCTCCCAATCTGCTGCCTGAGCAAGGGATTCACCCTGTCTCATAGGACAGCCAGTCCTGCCCCTCCCACACCATCTGCAGTCATTGGACACACAAAGATAATCTCAAAATGGCTATTCCAAATTTACTGAAGAATCTGTGCATACAAACTGGCTCCTTCCATTGAAATGAATGGGGATCATCATACACAAGAGAACCATGCACTAGTCTGAAGGAACACAGATTTCAGCATCAGTATGAGTAATTACAGTCTGTCTTGCAGGAAGCATTATCAGAAGACATCTAGATTAATGACTTGTGGTGACTGAATTTTAACCACTGTTGCACACTCAAAGGTTCTCTCTCCATGCTTCCCAAAATACCTCCAAACAACCAAAGAACAAAGTCAATGGCAAATAATAACCATCTTCGTCACCCAACATCTCATCTTCCTCAGAGCTCACCTTCCACACATTAGAAGAAACTGAGATTTAAAGATGAGTCAATGCTAAAGTAAAGATTTTAAAATTCATGTTTTAGCATTGATATGATCTAATGAAAATAAGTCAATATAGATAAAAGTTGCAGGCTTATTATACAACTGTGATTTAGTAAGAAAAATGTACCATGTTTTTTAATCGGTCTTCAGAATACAGAAGAATAAATGCATATTCACTACACCAAGACAGCTATTTTAATTTGCTCACAATAGGGCTTATAACGTTTTAAAAAGAGAGAGGAAAAATGAATGAAATAAAAGTCTTTAAAATGTGCATGTGAAAATTCATTCCAGGTTTGTTACGTTAGTGACTTTGATGTGGACTTCAGAGACTGCCTTCATTATGTATTTTGCACGTTGCACAAAGATTGGACTTTTTGGAATAGCATTCCACACAATTTAAAGGCAACTTGAAACAACAACAATAACAACAACACAGCTTGTGTTTCAATATATACCACTCCGCAGAGAGTAACATAATTAAAACAAATTTAAAATTCATTAAGGGAAGGAGATAAAACTTTGAAGGAAACACACACACACACACACACATCCAAGCTTCTTGTCTTCTTTTTTATTATTATTTAAGCACAATGGTACATTTCCCCTCTTTACCCTGTTAAAAAGAAAAGCTATGGGCCTAGTTCTGTCATGGCGGTGAGCAGGCAGTTGGATACGGTAATGCATGCCTGAAGCCTTCACCAAGGATGATAAGCCTGCATGAATTTTACGAGTCTCAGTATCAAGGTTGCCCTCGCCCAAGGGATTTAAGAATAAGGGGGGAAAGAGAGAAGGCAGATGTATGAATAACTGGCATTGTAAATCTTCACCGTGGCAACCTACAGCTAGAAAAAGTCTGTGATGGGTTCATGACTTGAGAAGAAAGCGACACAGCAGAATGTGAATGGATTTTCTTCAGCTACTTAATACACTGCTTAGACCAGCTTAAGGGTGTGTGTGTGTGTGTGTGTGTGTGTGAGAGAGAGAGAGAGAGAGAGAGAGGGACAGTACGTGTGTGTGTGTGTGTGTGTGTGTGTGTATTCAGGCAGGGGGGATGGGATCTGTGGAAATTTGTTAGAAGGAGTTACTAGTGTTGTGCACTTTACCAGGTTTGAGAGAGGAGGGTTGGGGGAGGAATACCATTTAGTCTTAGATATAAATGAGTGGATTTTGCTTTCGGAAAAAGGGAGAAAAAAAGATTGTGGGGGAGGTGTATACCGAATTATGCAAGCACGTAACAACAACAAGCAAATTGGACACTCAACAACACAGTGCAAGGTCATAGCAGAAGTCACTACAGTGGGGTGGGGTGTAGATGGCTGGAGGTAGAAAACAGATCATGATAAATAGCTTCCCATTTGGCAAAATCTGGTAGTTAATGAAAATAAGATGCATTTGAGTTGTCTGTGAACACCTGATCCCCCCCTTCTCTCTCTCTCTCTCTCTCTCCCTCTCTCGTTCACTCACGCTCAGGTCCTGCTGATGTATGAAAGCAAAGCACTGACTCTAATTGCACAATTATAAAACGGAAATGATGCAGATTTGGCAACAGAGAGAAAGGAGGCAGCTCAATAACATTGTTTAATAACAAGCAAATAAAGCTCGGAGGGGAAAGAGGTGACTATTTCTGCTTTAGACTCATTAAGGAACCCGAAACATATTGTAAAAGAGTGATATTTAATTATGGAACGGACTGATAATATGGAGCAGGGCCTCACTGGGAGAAATAGACCCCTATGCTCCTAGGAGCTAGCAGCTCCAAACATCAATTACCATGATTATCAACCCGGTGCTTTAAAAATGCACCCGCCTTAGTATTCCATCAGCGACCCGTAAACAGGCACAGGCATAGGCATAGGCTAAATTTATGGGCACAGTCAGCCAGGGCCAGGTGGGAAAGCAAGGCTCCCATTGGTGACACCTCAGCGAAGGAGTACAGAAGGAAAGAGGAAAGAAAAATCTGTCTTCTGCGCTGCTGAAAGAGCAATTTATTACTAAGCATTTGCTGGAGACAGCATTTGTTGCCCTGCTGCCTTTTTTGCCTCTGTTGGCTGTCTGAATGAGAAATGGAAGTATATTAACCATCTTATGGGTTACACAAGATGGCTTGGCATGGTCCCATCAAACTTAGCGGTGCTCAAGCAGGTCAAAGGTCAAGAGAGAGTGTTAGCAGCAGAGATTTAGAACCTGGTGCATTCTCTTTAACCTTAACTGCTGGGAATGGAGAGGATTGCTTTATTTCTTCAGTCGAGAAATCATTTGCACTGAAAAGACATTACAGAGAGAGGGCCTTAGCATCCTACATGGAGGAGATAGGGAAATGTATAATGGGCTGAGAAGTCATATTCCTACAGAGGTGTGTATGTGTCCCAAAATTCTTTCAAGACTTTTCTTTATAGTGTATTTGCATCAGAAATCAAATTATAATAGGTTCCTCTATATTTAAAATTAAAATAAGTGCACTGAACAATAGAGGATAAAATCCATGCAATGCTCCTTAATCAATAGTCTCTTCTGCTTCATTTTTGAGACAACCCTTTTTTTGGATGTGATTATATGCCAAAGGCCAAGTAACAATGAGAGCATGTTATATTCCCAAGATCTACTGTCCACTGTGCAATGCTGGCATTGTGCAATGCTGGTGGGTGGGTACACCCTGTTCCCTGCGCCAGATATTCACCTGCCTCTTCTTTGAAATATGCCCCAAACAAGTGTTCTGCAGGGAACATCATGTTAGTTCATGCATGGGAAAAGCAGGGTCAGTCCACATTGTTCACTAGGAAGCCCCCCCTAACTAAGTCCCTACCACCTGGTTTACATGACAGACTACCCATGCTATGCTGTCACCTTTGTTTGTTTCAGGGTCGTGACATCCGAACCTGGTGTGGTTTCCTCAACGCACAAGCCACCCTGAGAACCCATGGCTTGCTGTTGGGTTGTTCAGGGTGGCTTGTTTTCAGAGTGGCTTGTCGTGATGTGCGAACCTGGCAGAGTGGCTTATGCATGGCTTGCCGGAAAGGGCTACAGTCAGAGCCACCTGGGAAGAGTGGCAAAAACCCCGGTCTCTTCTTGCAATCTTGTTAGTGGCGCCTCCCTCCTCCCTCGCCATCGGGAACGGTGCAGGGCTGTTTGGCGCCCTAGGCCAAATTATATTTAGCGCCCCCCCTCTCGTGCCGTGGGGGGGCTCCGGAACAAAGCTGCCCTGCTCTGCAAATCCCCCCCCCCGCGCCGCCGCCGCCCCACCACCACCTACCTTCCCCCCGCCCCCGCTGCTGGCTGCTGCCGCTGCCGCTGCCACCTCCTCCTCCGACGCGACGGGACCCCCACGCTTTTTTTTTTTGCCGGGGAAACCAGGGCAACAGGGCTGTTTAAGCCCTGTTGCCCTGGTTCCTCCTCCCGCCAAAACAACGCCGGCGGGGCTCCAGAAACGACGGGAAGGTAGGTAGGTGGCTGGTGGGCGGGCGCGCGCGCGGGGGGGGGAGGTGCGGCGGCGGCAGCGGCTGGCAGGGAGGCGCAGCGGAGGTGGCAGGAGCGCGCCGGAGGCGAGGAAGGGGCGCAGAAACGCTGCGCCCTGTTCCGCCATGCGCCCTAGGCAGCCGCCTGGGTCTGCCTAGCGGTAGCGCCGGCCCTGCTCGCCATCCACCACTCCCCCAATACCTTGATAAGAAATGACACTTATCATTTTACTCCTCCATTTTCTCAACTCCCTAGATAGCAATACTTTCTTTCTTCCTTATCTTCAGGGAGATTTGTGCAAATTTAACGTTCTTTTTTTTTCATCTTTGGGGAGATTTGTGCAAATTTAAATTTTTTTCAGCTTCAGGGAGATTTGCACAAACTCGCAAATCTCCCTGAAAGTTAAAAAAAAAGAAGAAGTTAAACTTGTGCAAATCTCCCTGAAGGTGAAGAAAAAAATGCACAAATCTCCTGGATGGTGGGGGAAAAAATAAAATAACGTTAAATTTGCACAAATCTCCCTGAAGCTGAAGGAAAAACAACAACTCTACAATAAATCCTCCACTCCTCTGATGAACATATTTGCAGTGCACTCATTAGCAGAGTAGGCTGCTGAGGTTGTGCCTCAAAGGCCAATGGGATACGTACCAGGAGCAGGTGGGATGACTAAGGGGGAAACAAGCCACACAGCAAGCCACAGAGTGCCTGACCGCCTGTCGGGAGTAACATGGGTTAGCAATCAAACAACCAACCCACTGTGGCTTATTTGCAGCATGGCGTGCAAACCGGCCCCACTTGTCATTAAGGCACATGTGTGTGTGTATTTGTGTGTGTGGGGGGGTGTATGTCAAGCTGGGTCTCTCAAAGTGAGGATCTGCTGCCTTTCCTCTTGCACCATTGGCGTTGTGTTTCTGCCACAAGCCTTACAGGCTGAACTATATACCTCAAGAATACCACCTGCTATAGAAGTTAATGTAATGCTCAGTCAGCTGACTCCAAGGACTATTCTATCTCTCCCAAGCCTCGTGACACTCCACCATCTCAACTTGATCCCCAGTCTGATGTATAGGAGCATAACATAGATAGCTCGTCGTAATACCAGGTTACACTACAGGTCCATCTAGCCCAGTATTGTTGACTTTGAGTGGCCTCTCTTGGTCGATGTTACCCATTGCTGGCTTTAACTTGACCTTTGCCCAGTGGTGCAGCTAGGTAATTTGAATGCCTGGACATAATGGTCTTATGGGGGGGGGGGGCTTTAGATGACAATGTGCATTACTTCAGTTGTGAAACACACAACTAATGTTTCTCTCCCCACCCCTTCAACCGCTTCCACATTCCTGATATATGTTATAATAGCAACAACAAAATGGTTTGCCAAAACAGATGTATATAAGAAGGCAGAACATGTGCAGTTTTGCATTTTAAATGCACTTAAATCATAGCACCGTCATGGGTACAGGAATAAAATGGAGTTTGCTTCTGCACCTGCCGCTCTTTGGGTGCTCATTTGTGGTCCCCCCGCCCCAGGCCAGTGGTTTCCAACCTTGGGTCCCCAGACAGTGGTTTGCATAAAACTTGCATATGATCATTTATCTGTGTAGATGCAAATTTGGAAACAGTGATTATACTTTAAGAAGAAATACAGTCCATCTCAACCTAGTGTGGAAGACAGTGTGCCTGCCTGTTCAGTATGTTGTCTGGGTAGTAACTCTTGATGGGGAACATTCCTTAAGGTTCTTCATCTGTACACTGGAATAGGACAGGGCCACTTTTCAAATAGAGCAGGGCTCTCCAACCTTGGGTCCCCAGATGTTGCTGGACTACAGCTCCCAGCATCCCTTGCCATTAGCCATGCTGGCTGGGTATGCTGGGAGCTGTAGGCCAGCAACATCTGAGGACCCAAGGTTGGAAACAACTGTCCTAGGCTGCAGAGCCCTGGGCTTTGACCGCAAGGACCAGGCCTAGCCACACCACTTTGCCTGCTCCGGACTTCCGTCTTCATCTCCGGCCTGATCATCTCTAGTCACCCTGCTCCTGGAAGCTTTTTAATCTCAGCAGGCTGAAAGCAAAAAGGAAGGTAATTACAACCTCCGTTGTGGAACTTCAGTATGCTGATGATAATGTGGTCTCCGCACATTCAGAGGATGATCTCCAAACTATCCTAAATGCTTTTGCAGAAGCATACAGAAAACTTGGTCTCTCACTTAACATAAAAAAACCCAAAGTGCTTCATCAGCAAGTACAAGCTAACCCTTTGGTGATGCCATCTATCCAGCTTGGCGGGACAATACTGGAAAATGTCGATCATTTTCTCTATCTTGGCAGCTATCTTTCTGTTACAGCTAACATCGACAGTGAAATCCAGCATAGTCTGAGCTCCGCAAGTGCTGCATTTTCTCTAATGAAACATAGAGTGTTCGAGGATCGGGATATTTGTAAAAAGACCAAAACACTGGTTTATGAAGCCATTGTATTACCAACTTTATTGTATGCCTGCGAAACATGGACTATCTATAAACGTCACCTCCAACTCCTTGAAAGATTTCATCAACGTTGCCTCCGGAAAATCCTGCGAATTACTTGGGAAGATAGGCGAACAAATGTCAGTGTACTGGAAGAAGCAAAGACTACTAGCATTGAAAAAATGATCCTTCAACGCCAACTTCAGTGGACCGGTCACGTTGTTCAAATGCCTGACTGCCATCTCCCAAAGCAGTTACTTTATTCCCAACTCAAGGATGGAAAGCGGAATATCGGTGGTCAATATAAGAGGTTTAAAGATGTTCTTAAGGCTAATCTAAAAAAATGCAATATAAACATCGACAGCTGGGAAGCTCTGGCCCATGAACGATCTAAATGGAGGTTGGCTTTTCACAAAGGTTCTATGGACTTTGAAGAAGCCCGGGTGCAAGGTGAAAGGGAGAAACGTGCTAAGCAAAAAACACGTCAAACGAATCCTTTACAGGACCATCTTCCATCTGGTAACCTGTGTCCTCCTCACTGTGGGAAGCTGTGTGGATCTAGAATTGGCCTCCACAGTCACTTACGGACCCATCGCTAGAGTCTACACAATTTTCTTTAGAATTTTCCTCCTTTTAAAATCTCCTTTTTGTAAATTTTTATCCTGGACGACAATCTTACTCGGTCATGAGTGATCGCCTGATGATGATGGCCACTTAGGGTACAGCCTCTGCCAGACTGACGCTATATTATCTCGTTATTTATTATGAGGACAAAATAACATTACCACCAGCATCCTGAATTGTACCCAGAAAAGTTGGTCCACAGCAATGAGCAGTAGGAAAGTGCTTACATTAAAAACATTACAATTTATTTATTTATTTATTTATTATATTTATACCCCGCCTTTTTTCCTGCAAGGAACCCAAGGCGGCTTACATAATCCTCCTCCTCCTGCTGCTCCTCCTCTCCATTTTATCCTCACAACAACCCTGTGAGGTAGGTTAGGCTGAGAGTCCGTGACTGGCCCAAAGTCACCGAGTGAGTTTCATGGCCGAGCGGGGACTAGAACCCGGATCTCCCGAGTCCCAGTCCAACACTCTCGCAACTACGCCACACTGGCTCTTCTATATACTGTCCCAGTAGCTAGAAACCAAACTTTGGAACTTTCTCAGTTCCCACCATGACAGATGCTTGCCAGAAGAGCAGCTCACGGAACTTGTGCTTGTGAGCATTTTGGCCAAAGTTGTGCCTCCTGCACCTCTTAATATTTCAGATATCTCCAGTGTAATCATGGAACAGCAGTTACTTATTTATCTCACGTCTTGCTCCTTGATAGCTTCCCACTACTGCCGGCATGACCTCTGAAGCACACACATTAATTTTACCTCAGTATTTCTATAGCATCAATTAATAAAAACTGACTATGTTTTCAGCAAACTCACATGTACTGATAAATGAGGGTCCTGACTTAATTGCTCTGTAAATTAAGAGCTCACAGTAGTGACAACAGAGAATAGTTTTAATATTTAAAAACTCATTAAATTTGTGTACATTCTGCATAATTAAAGGCACGCGACCACTTTTAGGAGCTAATTTGAGATTCATTTTCAAATGTATATTACAGAAAAAGGAGATTTGATTTTAAAAGTTTTTAAAAATATGTCTCTAAACTACAGAGCTACTAACCTTGTATCATGTGTCATAAGCATTATAACATTTCTAAAGGAAGTAGTGAGGAATTAACTGTAATACAAAGCATCCTAAAAATGTTCTAGTTTCCAAGTACTAAATAACAAATCCTACCCATATCTAGCCAGGTAAAAATCATGAAAATTCCACCTAGCTGGCAATATTCCTGCTTCTCACCTTCCACCCCACCTCTAATTCTCTGCACTGGATCACAAGCTCTGGATCACTAACAACATCTTTCATTAGATTTAAATATCAGGTGTTTTAGAACAAAAGATATATTTTCCCCTTGGTTACAGCTACAACTGTGTCCAATCACAAAAATGTTCTAGGATACGGTGTTTAGTAGAAAGAATCTCTGTAACCTATTAGTTTCTGAAATTATATAGCAGTGAACCTAGAAGATGAGAAAACTGAAAGCTTCAGACTTATGGAAAACACGTCGTTACCCTTTCAAATGCCCTCATTGTTGTTGTTTTTTGTTGTTTGCTGATTTTCTTGGTCAGGTATTTTTTAGGGCCAGCCAAAGTCATTTCGCTGCCTAAGACAAAGGACTAGATGGCACCTCCACCCACTCCATGTAGCTAGCCATTGAATCTTCAATGCTTGTGACAGAATAACATCCTCCAGTGTACCTGAAGGTAGCAGGCTAATTTAAAGGCCAAACCACCTTGCTGCTGCTCCTTGCCCTCCAGCATCTGCTGCCTAAGGCAGCTGCCTCACTCTGTCTAATGATAGGGCCTGAAAGACTGCCTTTCCCCATATGAGCCTACCTGGTTCTTTAGAACTTCTGGAGGGACTCTTCTTCCGAGACCGCTGCCTTCAGAGGCAGGTTTGGTGGCGATGCGAAAGAGGGCCTTCTCAGTGGCTGCTCCCTGGCTGTGGAACTCACTGCTGAGGGAGGCTAGGTTTGTTCCCTCTCCTCTGCCGGCAGGTCTGTTGGGCCTTTGCTGTACAAGCAGGTCTGTTGGGCTGGAGGCTGTTTTCACTCTCTTACTTTTGTGCCTTTTAATTGTTTTTAACTGTGTTTCATGTATTTGTTTTGTTATTGTTTTTATCAAGTTTTATCGGTGATTGTAAGCCACTTTGAGTGCCCTTTTTGGTAGAAAGGCAGGGTACAAGTCAGATAGATAGATAGATAGATAGATAGTGCTGGTCCTGGGTATTTTAATGGTATGGCTTCCAAGCGATATATTGACAAGCGTGGACTTTTCTTTTTGTTCAGTTTAAAACAGACTTCCCCAGCCTGATGCCCTCCAGAGGTGTTTGTCTGCAACTCCTATGATTCCCAGCCAGCAAGCCAAGGGTGATGATCGCTGGCAAGAATGATGGGTGTTGTAGTCCAACATATCTGGAGAGTGTCAGGCTGGGTGCTTTAAAACACTTGTTCAGAGGTGAAACTCACCAACTAGTAGGTTGAGGCCCTTCATTTGGGAATAAGTTTTTGAGACCACTTCTGCAGATGCTTAATAAGGAAATAAAAATATGTCATAATAACAACAACAACAACAACTTCAGTGGTATTCTAAACTGAATAGAAAACAGAGATACTTGCACGTCTGCAAACTGCTCTCCGGTTGCTTGTTCTAATACAGAGTGGAAATAGTTATCCTACATGCTAATAGGATAGTAAAAACAAACTCAGTTCTCTCAGAGTATGGTTCCTTACATAGCCACCAACCATGCAACAGAGGGAGGTATCAGCAGGCAGGGTCAGTGCAAGGCAGTTTGGTGCCCTAGGCAAGATCAGATAATTAGCGCCCCCCTCTTCCCACTTGAGCCCTCCCTCCCTCCAGCCCTATGCTCCTGGCATCCCCTTTAGCCCGGCGCCCTAGGCAGCCGCCTAGTTGGCCTAATGGTAGCACCGGCCCTGTCAGCAGGCTTGGGAGGACCCCAAGGTTTGAAGAAATATAAAAAATATATTTTGGGGGGGGGACCTTAAAAAGTGGGGGGCGGGGCAGTGGGCAAAAACAGCCTAGTGAGTGGAGTGCCAGGGGGCACAGAATGCTGACTGAATGTTGGGGGAGAGAAAAAATGAAAAAGGTGTGTGTGTGTGTGGGGGGGGGGAACGGACGACAGAACTAAAAGGAGTGTCCTAGAAGAGTATCCTGGAAGGGAGATGGCTGGTTTGCTGAAACTCTCAACGGGCACAACCACACTGTACCATTTTATGATACATCCCACTTGTTTTAACGATTTTCCTTCTGCTATATCTCCTTCACTGATCCCTTTCCACATGGCCCTTCCAGCACCACATTGTTCTTTTCTTTCATTTTCAGCTCTTGCAAATCCCCATCAGACTCTTCTCTCCTCAGTTTCCTAAGGCTATTTCCCCTGAAATACAAGGGATTCTGCTCAGCGTAGGGTTGTGCTGAAAGTCCTCAATGGGGTTTTTGGGTGTTTTTTTTTTTTTTTTCCCCAAAAATGGGTGGTGGGCAGTTTCAGGGGCAAACGGTATCGCGGAACCACTCGCACAACTCACCTTTTTCACTGCCACATTTTTCATGATCCCAGCATCAGCGGAGACAGCACTTCTGGGAGCGCCAGCCAGTGGCAGGCAGCAGGGCCTTTTTCATTATTCCCTAGTTTGTAAAGTGAAAGTAATAGGCAGACCAGCTTCGTGATGATTGCACCATCATCACACACCTTAATTATGAAGGCAATTAGAACGAAGTCAGTGCTTTAACTGGCATTTGGTACTGGGAGGGGGGGGGAGTTAAGTCAGGAACTGGGCGGGCCATGGATGATGTACTTCCTGGACACAATTCTCTCATTATTTTATTTATGTATTTATTTTATTTTATTTGTACCCTGCTTTTCAACCAAAAATGGCACCCAAGGCACCTCATTAAATAGATGATTTATGATTTGATCTAACTCTTCACATGTAACACCAGTGCATGTTTAGACAGAAAAACAGCCGACAACTCTCAGCATGCCCCAGCCAGCATGACTGGCTGGGGCATGCTGGGAGTTGTAGGCCATTTTTCTGTCTAAACATGCACTGGATTGTGCCCTAAGTTTTTTTTTTGTTTGTTTTGTTTTTAAACACCTCCCCATGTTGTGCTTCTGATAGGAGTGATAAGTTAAAGTCTGGAGAACAAGTTAAAGTCTGTCAATGATTTAGTAATTTAATTTGGGTTTGAGCCAGCACTGAACATTCTGAAGACTTCTCATCCACCAGTTACAAATATCTCATTCCCCCTTTAGTTGTAACTTTGGCAAGTCTGTCTCATCTATTCTCACTTCTTCTCCCATAAAATATCCCATTTCAAATCTCATTTGGCAGCATGCATGGTTCAAAGTATACCTTAAATTATTTGGTCAGCGTAGAAAATGAAAATGAGTTTACGTCTATTCAAATTGAGAATGACCCGGCCAAATTTAAGCACATTGAAGCCTCACTGGTCTTTAACATTGGTTGGATTGTGGCCAATGCCAGTATCATATTTTTGTATTTGAAATAAACCGCTGCCACATCTTTCAAAAGCATTGTCGGACTGTTCTATGTTGTCACTCCAGTCTAAGGATTCTTTACTAACAGGTTAGCATAGAGATGTGTAATAGTTTACCCAACACAAATGATTATAAAGTGGGGGGGGGGCTGTTGAGGAGAAGAGGATGATGAAATGTAATATTAGAAATGACTACAAAAATGGGGGCTGTATCCAAATGATGTAACACAGCTTAAGAGTCATGGTCATGTTCAGTAAATTAACATGGCCTAACCACACAGCAGAAAAAAAAAATCCTTAAGCTGCAATAAAGACTAAATGATTTCAGACTCCCATGATCCTTTGTAGTCATCTTAAAGCACTGCCTTAGTGAGCTAAACCTGTAAAGTTTTCTTTTGAGCGGCTGTGAGTTGATTAGATCTATTTCAGCCTAGTAGTGGTAATAGGCTCCTCTCTGTGAAACTGCTTAGCCTCTGCTCCCCTGGCAGCTGGAGAAACTGGAATTAATCAGGTCTGCTGGGGACTTCTTCAGCATCTCCGCAGGCCAGCGACTCTGGAATCATTTACTACAGAATCTTACTGTCAACTCTTTGTCGTTTAGGCTTTTGATTATGCTTTCTTTCCACGGGAAAGGAAAAAAAAATGAAAATGGGTGACAGATTATCCTAATGCAAAATTTCACTAGTTACTTTTATAGGCATCTATTATCATGCTTTGTACTATCCAGAATAATAATAATAATAATAATAATAATAATAATAATAATAATAATAGGTGTGCACAAAAGATTCAAGGGGGAACGGGGGAGGAGAAAGAAAGAGTAAGCTATTAAAATTAACATATTGCTTATAATTAAAGTTCGTACCATGTTAATAAAATGAGACACTAAGCACTGTTTATTTTTTCTATAGAAATCTGCAGGACATTTTAAAAACCTGGTGTATCATTGCTAAGGATGGCAGTACACATTTCCCCTCCCCCCAAATATTCTGCCGATTTAGTCACATTTGTCATTTTCCTAAGTTTTGAAGTGTCCATTAGTATGATGGTCTGTATTTATGTTCAAAGACTAGCTGGTAAAATAAGGTGGGAAGAGTAGACAAAACTGTCCCCTTTTTTTTTAGTGTCATAGGAAAGATCCCCGAGTTCCCTGTGTCACTCTAGCCGCTCATCTGATCTTACCAAAGTGGCTCACGCTGGCTCAGCTTGTCTGAGCGTGGAAAGCTAAGCAGGGTCAGGCCTGGTTATTACTTGGATGGGGGACCCCTCCTCTAGTTTCCTGCACTGAGGAGGGGGTTGGACTTGATGGCCTTATAGGCCATTTCCAACTCTATGATCCTATGAATTGGGGAGACTGAAAGGATAAGCTGCAGTGCCTGGGGTGACTCGGGCAGTGTGATGGCTGCCCACTGTTGGCTTTCTTTCCTGCAGATGCAAATGGGAGAATCCCTGCCTTCTGCTCTCACTGCTCCTCACCTTAGGCACAATGGGCTCTGTGATGTTTGGGCAGCTCATCGGTGAGTGAAGAACCGTGGAAGGAAGGACACATGCAGACACCCCCTTCCCCTTTTCTGTCTTAACTCTATCCCTGTAAAAGCTGGGATACATCAATTGGTCATAACCATGCTACTGAAAGCATTGTATTCATGCCTGGACTTTGGGACATTTTGGGTGAAAGGGACAATTCTATAACTGGACAGGGAAGATGCTCTGCTTGTCTGAACCTGGTCTAAATATGGTATCATTAGAAGGGCTCCCTCAGTAGATCTCGGAGATGGGCGAAAAAGGAGTAGGAGGCTCTAAGGCAGGGGTGGCAACATGCGGCCCTCCAGATGTTATTGGATTGTACCTCTCTCATCATGCCTCACCATCAATGATGCTAGCTAGGGCTGATGGGACTTCCAGCCCAACGACACCTGAAGGGCCACATATCCACCCCTGCTGTAAAGTCTGTCAGACCTAAGCTATTCAGGTGGGGCTGTACAGTTCAAAACCAGAACCTTCAATAGTGCCTGAGGGACAATAGTGCAGGTACTGGAGTACTGGTGGAGTGCACTCCTCGAAACCCAACCCTGTTAGAAAGGCAGGATGCTGTGTTCTGCACTAACTGCAGCTTCTGAACAGTCTCCAAGGACAGCATCCCCTAGAGTACACTGCAGTAATCTAAACTTGAAAGGAGTAGTCACAGGGATCTTAAGGGATGCCCCCCCCCCACCTCCAGTTCGCATGGTCACCACTGCCCACCGTGGCTTATTTATGCTGCAGAATGAATATTGATTTTTTTTTTTTAATATGGTGCTCCACTGGGTGGCAGGGGTTATGCTAGGGTTAAACATCCCTCGCATAACCCATGGTCTGTTGTTGGGTTCTGCAAGGATTGTTTGTTTGTTTGTTTATTTATTATATTTATTATACCCCGCCTTTTTTCCTGCAAGGAACCCAAGGCGGCTTACATAATCGTCCTCCTCCTCCTCTCCATTTCATCCTCACAACAACCCTGTGAGGTAGGTTAGGCTGAGAGTCAGTGACTGGCCCAAAGTCACCCAGTGAGTTTCATGGCCGAGCAGGGACTAGAACCCGGATCTCCTGACTCCCAGTCCAACACTCTCACCACTACGCCACACTGGCTCTCAATATACTGGCTCTTAACCCTCGCATAACCCATGGTCCCTGAGTTCAGATGACACAACAAGCCACAGCTGTGGCTTGAATATTCAAAAACTGTCTGGCACGCACCAGCATGTGCTGCAGCTCACTGTGGCTTAAGCCACGGTGGGCAGCGGTGATTCTGTGAACCGGGCCAGAGAGAGAGAGAGAGAGAGAGAGAGAGAGAGAGAGGAAAGCACACAGGCAAAACAGCCTCCTCAATTTCCACCCTCAGGATACTGCCTTACCGTCCCAACATTTATTTTCCTTTTTCTGGGCAGCTGGGCAGGCTTCAAAAGAGATGCTTGGATGGAGCCACCCACCACTTTCATTTTCTAAGAATGTACGTGGGGCCCAGAGGCATCCTTGGAAATAAAGATGTTGCTGGAGGCTGGCACTTTGCTTTGCAACATGAGGATTTATATAATGCAGGTATCTGGCCAAGGTGTATACACCGTACCCATTCATGTAAGTTATCATAGGTAAAAGAGCACTGAAACTTCTTTCCACACACTCTCTGTAAAGTTCTTTGAGTCCTGAACAGAGAAACGAGACAGAATCAGAGGAGGTACTGCCATGAGGTGAGGTGAGTTGGCTGCCTCAGACAGGTTAAATTCTGGGAATGGATTTCAAGAATGGCAGTATAGGAGACAGACTGACTTACTGGTAAGCCACAATCCATCAGACATCACTTGCCCAGCCATCACTACTTATCTTGATCTTAGTACTATGGAATCTGATCATTAATTAGTTGGGTGGGTCTCTCATTGGCCAGCATGGAGACCTTTTTGTTTCTGGGAAAATTGAGTCCCAGAGATTTATTTATTTATTTATTTATTATTATATTTATATCCCACCTTTTTTCCTGCAAGGAACCCAAGATGGCTTACATAATCCTCCTCCTCCCCATTTTATCCTCACAACAACCATGTGAGGTAGGTTAGGCTGAGAGTCAGTGACTGGCCCAAAGTCACCCAAGGGAGCTTCATGACTGAGATTGCAAGACACCTGCCAACATTGTCTCTTGCCTTCTCATACAATCTTGCTTCAGACTGTATTCTCCAATAGTGGTTTTACAGATAATTGTATCAACTCATATAAGTCTTGATTGCTTTTTATTGATTATTTTACATAACTCGAGACATCTGGGAAATAAAAGGCAAGCATCACTGCTTACATGTAAGAGAGGGCAGTTTAAAAGGGTGAGCCTTTCAAACTTTGTACATACGGGTGGTGGTGTGAGATTGGGGGGGGGGGGGCAGAGAGGCAGAAATCAATCATTCCAAAAAAAGAAAGAAATAATTTAAGGCCTTTGGTTAAACTCTATGACCTGTTTAATGTCATAATTGGCTGCTGCCACAATCGTCAAACTGAATGAAGCTCTTAACTAAAATGTCATAAACTCCTCAACATGAGGATTTATATAATGCAGGTATCTGGCCAGTCACTATGCCAAGCCTTTCACAGGATGTGTTTGTTATGTTGTATTTGACTTTTGCTAAAGAGGGGGGGGGGAATACAAGAAAAAAAAGAGAGATCTGTAAATGTCTATGTTCTGGAGTATTTCAAAACTTTAAGAACCACTCCTGATATGTGCGTTATATGTTCAGTATATATGTGACACACACAAGATAAATAGCCATTTTTATATATATAATAAAAGTCATATTGAAATTATTTTTAGTGCAAAAGCGATGTGTTCATGATGAATGAATGTGGTTAATGTTAAATTTAAACAGTGTGTGCTCGATGGAATATTTCATAATCAAGGCAAACTCCTTGAGGTCCTGTTGCCATTCAGGGATTCTAAATGTTTGCTCCTTATTTTAATAATTATTTACAGTAATGGTCTAAAACACTCAGTAGGATGTTGTAGTAGCACATGTTGGGGTCACCCATTGAGAAGGAAGTAGGGACACACACAGCCACTCGGATGCCTCAGGGAATGTGGTGGCCATTTCAACTCATCTGTCGGTGGAGGCATATACAAATTGCAATCTGAAGAGTAGCAAAATCCGATGTAGGTTTGTCTGGTTCTGCCAGCTCACTTCCTAAAATCCCTTGCACCCCTTCCTGTACTCTTTGGGAGCTGGAGAATGTTTTGCACTGGTGCTAGGCGAAAGCCAGGGGTTCCAGGGCCCTTCGGATGACCTGCCAGGGCCCATGGGTGTCCCTATCCCTGCTCCAACATTTATGTCCCCTCTTCCCAGGCTTCCTGGCCAAGCTTCCTTGTGCCATATAGAAGCATCTTTTCATCTTCTTTTTTGAGCACCACCAGCAACAGTTCCATCAACGGGAGCTGCTCCACTGGAGGGATGGGTTGCCTCCTCATGGAGAGAAAAGGGACGGCGTGTCATCATGGGTCAGTCCCTGGGACTACTCTGCTGCTGTTGAGCAGTTTAGCGTAAGGTTTGGCTCCAAACATGTCTTTAGATCGTTCAAACAATCTGCCACCAACCCAATCATGGGTTAGTAAAATCTGATGGCTGTTCTGGAATAGGCCCATATGCAGATGCGGTCCCACAGGCAAAGGTCTTCTTTCCTCTGTGCCAGCTTGGCTTGGCTCAGGGGATGCAATTCATAGATTCATAGATTATAGAGTTGGAAGGAGCCTACAAGGCTATCGAGTCCAACCCCCTGCTCAATGCAGGAAACTAGAGGAGGGGTCTCCCATCCAAGTAACAACCAGGCTTGACCCTGCTTAGCTTTCCACGCTCAGACAAGCTGAGCCAGCATAAGCCACAGGCCTATATTGTGGAGTTGGGGAGTGGAGACCAGGGCCGGATTAAGATAGGGGCTATTGGAGCTGCAGCTCCAGGCCCCTATCCCAAAACAGGCCCACAATCAGGACCGGTGCAGGGCACTTTGGCGCCCCAGGCGAAATAATATTTAGCGGGCCCCCCTCTCCCAAGCAGCCCTGCTCTGCAAAAAAACAACAACCCTGCGCCGCCACCACCAACCTACCCTCCCCCCGCCCTGGCAGCGGCTGCTGCTGCCGCCGCCGCCGCCACCGCCACCGAGGAGGAGAAGGAAGTGACGCGACGGGACCCCCGTGCTGTTTTTTGCCGGGGAAACCATGGCAACAGGGCTGTTTAAGCCCTGTTGCCCTGGTTCCTCCCGCCAAAACAACGCGGGCGGGGCTCCGGAAGCGACACGACGCGGAGAAGGTAAGTGGCGGGGGGGGTCGGGGGTGGTGGTGATGGTGGCGGCGGCGGCGGGAGGCGCAGCGGCAGCGAGCGGGAGGGCGGGGGAGGCGCAGCGGCGAGCGGGACGGGAGGGGGCAGCGGCAGCGGCGGCGGCGGTGGTGGGAGGGAGGGAGGGAGGGAGGGGAGGCGGAGGCCTGGCGGGGGCGGCACAGCGGAGGCGGCGCAGCGGAGGCAGAGGCCTGGTGGGGGCGGCGCAGCGGCAGCGAAGAGGAGCGCAGCGTTTCTGCGCCCTCTTCAGCCGCGCGCCCTCTTCAGCCGCGCGCCCTCCTCAGCACCAGGCCCATAATGCTCTTAATCCGGCCCTGGTGGAGACACCGTGACATTGTGCGTTCAGATGCATGCAACACGTATTGCATGAGGACAGGGGCAGGGGAAGTATATAAACCCTGGGTGCCTGTCCCCTAGCCTTCTTGCCATTTCCGACACCCACCCTTCCCTTCCTTGTTCAGTGCAGGCTTTGCCAGTCACTATTGGGGGCCGAGTAGAAATTTTTGGCTGGTCACCACATTGGCCTGGGTGGCTGGTTTTTTGTTGTTGTTGTTTGTTTGCTTGCTTTTGCCTACTCTGCATTGAAATTAGTGTGGGATATTGTTGTAGATCAGTCAATGAATGCAATTTGCCCACATTCCATTTTGGCAGGTATGTGCGGGAAAGGCAGGTAAGAGACAGGGCGGGTGAGCACCCCGAGGCACCCTTATGGTGACTGGCAATTCCTGAGGCTTGCTGCTCAGGGCCGTGGGAGCCACGGGCAAGATGCGGATTGCCTTTGGCCGTTAACTCGACTCTCCCACTCGGAGTTGTGAGAGCCCCCAGCAGGGGCGACACGGGAAGCCCCCCCTTCTCACCTTGGAAGGGGCGGCACTGGGGAGGGGTGGACTCAAGCTACTAATCTTGAGGCAGGGTGGGCTTGCCCTACCAGGTTAGTTGCCTGATGAAGTAGCTTCCTGCACTGACGTCCTTTGCGGATGCTCTTCATTTAATAAATGTTGCCCTTGTTCAACCCATTGTTTGCGTCTTGTCCCTTCCGTACCACCTCTGTCTGCAAATCTCCCTTCAAGGAATGGAATACCTGGCAGTTCTGTATGCAGGAATTCCTCTCATAACAAATTCCTGGCTGGGATATAGTGCCAAAAATCAATCGATCAATCAATCAATCAGAGGGGGGAAAGGGTCAGAAATAGGATGAACACTACTAGTTCTCTCTGCAACTATTTATGTACCAGTCCACCTGAAAGAAGTAAGCTGCCTGACCTAATCATGCTGTGTGACATCCATGTGTCATCCCGTAGCTACCCAGTAATGGTTTCCGGTAGCTACTATGCTTCTGATATTCCAAAGTATATTCCCGTTCTGTGACAGTGCACATCACTCCGTACTGGCCTAATGCCAAGTGGTATCTAAAATTAAACTCCCCTCCCCATACCCCATATTATAAGCCCACAGTTTGGTTCAATTTATTTATTCTGCCTAAGTAAGACTCACAGATTTAGCAAGGCAACCCTCGAGAATGATCAGAGCATGAAAAAGATGTAACTACCTCCACTATTTTTTTTTTAAGAAAAAAAGTTTAGTTAAAGTCCCATTTAATGGAGACAAGCAAACAAAACCTTTTCTAGATATCAATTGTAGCCAAGTCGGGATTTGCCAGGCCTAGGACTGATCACCCAGAGCCCTTCATGCCACATTATGAGAGGAAATTTTGCTGAAATCAGTGGAACCTATTTGCAGATAATGGCCACAATCCAGCACTTACTTTGGCATGCCTAAGCCCATTGAAATCAATGGTCTTAAGCACACGTAATCTAAGTTAGGTTCTGGCCAGTCTTAGCCCTGGGATACAACTGCCCAGCTGTTTCTGTAAATCTGGGGTCTCCAACGTGGTGTCTGAACACCAATGTGCTCACAGAGCCCTCTCTTCACACCGGCTAGGCTCCCTGCCCCTCAGAATGTTTGTTTTGTTTCTTAGGATTTTTAAAATTACGTCAGCTTTTAACTGGGAGGATCACATGCATGCTGCAAAACGAAGTGCTTCCCTCCAGCACCATCTTCATTTGGCTGCAAAAGAGTGGTTTTGTGTTCCAGACCTCAGACCCAACCTTTGGCTTGTATTTAAGGTTCTTGAGCAAGTTACTTTTCTTTTAGTCTCACCAGTTTGCCTTCTGGGAAATGAGTGTTTTGTGACCAGCTATGCCCACTATGGCAGAATGGGCAAGCCCCCCCCCCATGGCAGCCATTTTGTGAGATCACCCATGACACTCTCTCAAAACTCTCAATGTGCCCATCAACCCAAGAAGTTTGGGTACCCCTGCTGTAAACCAGGCAAAAAATATGGGCCATGATGACTGAAGTACAGCAGGAAAAATACTCTTCCTAGTATTTCCTGTCATGGACATTTACAGCAGCAATCACTGTACCAATCATGTTTGTCTTATCTGGACTAGTAGTGAGCAGAAGAGGGATTGATCCCCTGAACTTGTGTTTTTGGAAAATCAAGGCCCAAACACACAGGCCCGGCCCAACCTATCTTGCACCCACAGCAAGAAGCCACTCCCACCACCTGCCTGCCACTGCTGCCGCCTTCCTTCCTGGCTGTGCGGAGCAAACCTGAAATCTAGGTCTGTTCTTGGGTGAGCAGCAACATGTGCCAGGAGGGCGGGCAGCTGCTCCAGAGAGCCCTGCCGACTACCCTCTTGCTGAGGCAAATGCCATGGTGGGAGAGCAGCTGGCGGGGCTCTCGGGAGCAGCCACTGGAGGAGGCAGTGGCAGTGGCCGTGGCGGCTGGTGCTCCTCCTGGCAGTGGGGAACCACGCAATTTGCCGCTCTTCCCGTTCTGCCACCTGAATCGTTTGCCTCTGTCTGCCTCATGAGAAATCCAGCCCTGCAAATACAGAGCACTAATCACCCCAAAAGCTATTTGCATGGAAGCACCCTAATACTTGTGTGTGTGAACATACTGCTGACAGTTCAAGAACTACTGACAGTGAGCTGGTAGATAGGTGCTGGTATGGAAATGAGCTCACCAAGTGTCCTACTTTGCTCCAGTTCTCATTTATTGCTTTATATGTTTTACAGTATCAGTAAATCCACTCAGTCTTGTTATTATTACTGATGGAAGGCCCACCTGGGAATATTTAGGTCTTTCAGTGATCGCCCAAGGCCTAGTTGTAATGTCTGTTGAAATTGGATTCACTGTTCAAAAATAGCGAGGACAATTCTTTCTGACCAAAACTGGGGGTCCAAAAAAAAAAAAGGACAAAAGTGTCGAGTTCACTACTTATTGTACACTTATACAGCACGTTGAAGCACATCCTTCTACTAGCTCACTTGCTAAGTTATAGACTTTAAGAGTTCATAATGTCTTAAATTGTATCATAAACCTATTGGTCTGCTGTTAATATGGTTCCCGGAGCCGTCTGTGGTTTGAGGCACAGATGTTTAATTCTTCAATGGCATTCAGTGTGCTATCTGAAAGGTCTCTCACTCACTGCTGTTGCAGCAATGCAAACCAGACTACACCCAGGCGAACAAAGGGAATTTAACTTTCATAAGTTGGTTTTAAAAATGCATTTGCTCTGACTGCACCAAACAAATCTAAAAAAAAAAAAGAGAGAGAAAGATGAAAAGCATCGTTAGCGTGCCAGAAACATCTGGTTTCATATTTTCAGACCAAAAGGAAATTGCATGAAGTCTAAAATCTTATGTTTTGATTTACATTATTATTGGAGGGCTGAGGAGCTGCCAGTCATAAAATAAAAATTTTATGATAATAAATAAATAAGGAAAACAATCTGACAAAACATGTTGTGGAACAAAGATGCATTTCAAGTTTAATTAACTGATAACAATGTTTATGGGAGCAGAATTGTGCCACCAATTATGCAGCTAGTAAATGCATGCCAGCCATGCAAAGCTGGCCTATAAAAGTGTGACAAAAAAGATATCTCCTGCAGCAAAATGCTTCCAAGCACAAAAGGGAAGGTATTCTGCATGCAGTAAATCAGGCAGCAATTAAGACCCTCTCTGAAGACGTTTATGAGAAGGTCTTTTATAGATTGCATGACAGTTGCTCGGCTTCAAGTATGCATTGTAAACTGCACAATTGTCCTAGCTCCTGCTTTCTAATATGCCTGCTGATAGTGTCCACAGCAACTGCCAGGTTAGGGATTTTTGGGTTGTTGTTTTTTTACAGTGCAGATGTAACCGAGGGGGAAAGGCCATGCACACAAGGCAGTGCAGGAAGCTGTGCAAATTGTTCCCATCCACCGGATGCGTTGCCTTTTTTCCAAAGTGCTGCAAGTCCTCTGTTCGAAGGGTTGGCAGAAGACTGTCCTCTATTTGGAAGGGCTATCCTACCCTGTTCTGGTTTAAATATAAAGAACTGTCGCCCATCCACAGTGAGCACCTGAACAGCAGACTGAACAGGGAGGCACACAGGTCACCTGGTGACAGTCTCCTGCACTATGTATTTCTATTTAAATTATAGTAACTCTTTGTAAATTTCCATCTATACATAAAAATCAGCATACGCAAATGTTATGCAGATCACTGTCCTCTTTTTTTGGTGCTGCAGTTCCTGTTTTTTTGGCAATTCACAAGTGACTATGGTATAGTTCGAGGAATATCAGAGACGACATGCAGAAGAAAGTGATTCTTAATTATATATATGGGCCAAAATGCAACACAGAGGCTTAAGACTCGGGAGATCTGGGTTCTAGTCCCCGCTCGGCCATGAAACTCACTGGGTGACTTTGGGCCAGTCACCGACTCTCAGCCTAACCTACCTCACAGGGTTGTTGTGTGGATAAAATGGAGAGGAGGAGGAGGAGGAAGAGGAGGAGGAGAATTATGTAAGCCGCCTTGAGTTCCTTGCAGGAAAAAGGGTGGGGTATAAATATAATAAATAAATAAATAAACAAACATAAGCATGCCAAATTTCATGTTGGATTGTGCCCTTAAGGCAGGGTTGGGCAAATTGTGGCCTTCAAAATGTTTTGGGCAACAACTCTCATCAGCCCTAACAAGCATAGCCAATGTTGAAGGATGATGGGAGTTGTAAGCCAAAACATCTGGAGGGCCATATGTTCCCCACCTCTGCCTTAAGGCTTGAGCTTCTTTCTTAATGGAAGACATTTGCATTCAAAATGGATGCAGCATTCCAGTCCTCAAGATTTACCACTAGTGAGACTGCAACAAAGCTAATGCACTGAAAACCACAAGGAGGATTAAGATGCCTGTGTTTTCATAGCTTGCCACCCCTACACCTCAAAACCCACTCTGCATTTCTTTGTGGGGTTTTCAACTTGAAACTTGCAGAATTTCAAAACAAGTTAACTTGTTCAAGTTGGCTTTGCAACCTGAAAGCCAGTATCCTACCAGCCAAATGATTATGTTTGTGCTATATATGCTTTATAAATGTGGTTTGTAATGGGAATTATTATGCAAAACATGAAAATTAAGCTGGAGGTTATATAATTTACCACTAACTTGAATTGTGTTTAGAGAAATACAGGACTCAAGTGCATAGACCTTGGAAAATGTTGTGATGTACCTCCACTGACCTGCTCCCTGCCAGGAAGGAAGACTCTGCAGTCTAAGCCAGCTCTCGAGGCTAAACTCATGTGAATTCCTTAACAGCCATCCTAATCTTAAGGTTATGGAGGCAAGGATCACAGCCACCAAGTCTGAATTTGGAAGAAAATATCCTTTTGAAATTGGCTTTTTGGTGAGCCTTTACAGTATGTTATTCACAACCAATTCACAGAAACGTTGACATCCTAAAGCATCATACCATGTCAGTGTGATAACATATTGATGCTGTCTCTCAGGATCTTTGATAAGTTTATGTGTATAAGCGGTTGATTTGATCTGATCAGGACAGCATCCAGAGATGGTTTCATTCAGAACTGTAGGAATGTTTTATGAGGATGTTTTGACTCATTTGCCCCAAACCTGCATCAGATGATGGAACTAATTTTTTTCATCATCTGATTAAGATTCATGATAATGAGTCAAAACATGCCAGTAGTAATTCCCAGCAGCACAGAAGACAGGATGTTAACTTCTACAAACACAAGCATGCATACAAAGAGAGGCACTAAATGAAACTAAACCTTCCAGCATATGGATGGGTTCATTTTATTAATGAAAAATTTGACACTTTTGGAATATCTAGAAGGAAGAGGTGGGTGTGAAATCTCACTAAACGAAACCACTGAAACCATTTCCTACTATGCTATCACAAATATAAAAATACATTAGTAATGTATATATGAATTCCCATTTCACTGGAATGCATATACATCATGCTTTTGATTATATAGAGTATGCAGTAAGAGGCAGTTAGGATAATGTATATAATCTTATATCAATCGATCCTATGAAATGATAAACCAGGCAGCAGCTAAGATAAAGCAGCATAATGTTAGAAGGGCTCATTCAGTTCATCTCTGAGGGTGAAAAATTATAAAGCAGCCTCTAAGGTAACCAGTTCTGTTGGACTACAACTCCCATCATTCCTGGTATAGATTGATTCAACTTAAGGTGAATGCAACCTGGTGCCTTCCAGTTGTGTTAGACTGTGGGTCCCATCATCCCTGGCCAGCCTGGCCATTGGCTGGGAATAATGGGAGTTGTTGCCCAACATATCTGGAAAGCACCAGGTTGGGAAAGGTTGAGCTAATGGGTATATATCCCTTCCAACTCTTTGATTTTGTTATTCTGTAGATACATTTAGCAAACATCTATAGGTACCATTTTTCCAGTGGTTCCTAGAAATGTAGTTGGGTAATATGATCATTTTCAGAAGTTCAAAATTCTGTATGCATTAGCAAAGTTGTTAGATCGTGTACAAGGCATAAGTGGTATATATAAAAAAGCTGCACACAGTTGTCAATGTGAAGGGTGTTTTTTTTTTTTAATGTCCCCGGGCAATTGAAGGCTTGAACTTGTAAGATATAATACTAATCATTGCTGAATTAGACTAGCTGTCATCATCTAAAATGTAATAAATATTATTCCTAGCAGTGTCAACACTACAGAGGGAAGGAATCTGAAACTAAGTAATACTGTTAATAGCAGAGACGTCTACAATATCTTTACATAAATAACCAGCACAGTTAAAGGTTCATGACTATTGATCATATTGAAGAATTCTTGAAAATAATAAAAAAAAAGTATTCTAAATTTGAGGTTGCCCTTCAAAAAAAAAATTGGGGGGTGGGGGTGGGGGTGGACTTTCTTTCATTTCTCTTCATACCTGCATTCTATCAGATAAAGCAGTATTTTGTACTATTTGAAATGCACTGAAATGTCAACCAAAGTTTCATCTGTGGATTATTATTTCAGCAGCAGATTTATTTCAGGTTAAAATTAATGTGAGGTAGATCACAACAGAACCTCATGCTAGTAAAAGATGTGAAAAGGAGGATGGTTAGCTTGGAAATCGTTTAGGTCTACCAAGTCCTGCTATTGCCAAATAAATGAATAAAAATTGCTGGAAGAGATAAGTCTTAAGAATCTCCTAAAATCTATTCTCCTGGTTTAAGCAGAAATGCTTGGGGATGTCAACTGTGCCTTTAAGGGCCAAACTATATGTGACCTCAACTGAGTAGTTCTGCCCTTGAATGCAAGGTTCCGCCCCACACACACACACAAATTGCCAGCATGGATTATGACCTTAGCCACACCCTTGATGGCTTGCTGTGATACATTTGCATGGCACTTTGAAGGTAAAATTGCTCATATCTTGCATGACTTGGACTCCAATGCAGTTCCATTAATGGAAGTATCCAGAACACCATCTGCTCCAATTGTATTGATGAGTTTCAGTTGTTGAAGCCTGAGGATGCAGACCAGGTGCTTGGATGAGTTTGACCAACCACTTGTTTGCTTGACTCATGCCTGTCTTGGCTTGTTACATCTAATAAGGAGGAGGTGGCTAGTTTGTTCAAGGGTGTTATAACTTTCTCCTTGAAGAGGGAGTGGTACCGGCTTCTTTGAATGACACAGTAATCAGGCCACTCCTGAAGAAACCTAACCTGGACCAAGAAGTGGAGGACAACTATAGATGAGTTACTAACATCCCCTTATTGAGCAAGGTGCTCAAGCAAGTGGATGCTGATCAACTCCAGGCATTCTTGGATGAAGCCAATTTTCTAGATCCATTTCAATCTGGCTTTAGACTTGGTTTTGGGACAGAAATTGCTTTGGTCATCCTGTGGGATGACCTTTCCCAAGAGAGAGACAGAGAGAGTACAACCCTGTTGGTTCTCTTGGACTTGGACTGCTCAGAGACTTTCAGTGCCATCGACTGTGGTATCCTTTAGGAGTGGCTGTGTGGGCTGGGAGTTCAGGGCACTGTTTTACAGTGGTTTCATTCCTACTTGGATGGCTATTTCCAGAAGGTGGTGCTGGTTGCTCTGTTCCATGGCAATTATGTCACAAGGTTCCACAGGTCTCAATTTTATCCCCCATGCTATTTAACATCTACATGAAACTGCTGGAAGAGGTTATCTGGGGATATGGACTGAATTGTCATAAATGTACAGATGGCACCCAGTTTTACCTCTCCTTTTCATCTGTCCCAGGTGAGGCAGTGGATGCTTGATCCTGAATGCTTGAGCAGGGTAGTGGACTTGATGAAGGCCAATAAACATAAGTGCAGTCCAGAAAACATGGAAGTACTATTAACGGGTGGTTCCTCTGCCCATTTGAATGGTGTTCAAACTGTGCTGGAAGGGGTTGCATGCTCCATGAAAGATCAGGTGTGCAATTTGGGAGTGCTCCTGGAGTCATCATTGTCACTTGAGGCACAGGTGGCCTTGGCGGCTAGGAGCATCTTTTATCAGCTTAGGTTGATATACCAGTTGTGACCCTATCTGGACAGAGATATCCTGATTACAGTTGTCCACGCTTCAGTAACCTCCCAGTCAGGGCTGGCGCTACCGCTAGGCAAACTAGGCGGTTGCCTAGGGCGCGCGGCTGAAGAGGCGCAGAAACGCTGCGCTCCTCTTCGCTGCCACTGTGCCGCCTCCGCCAGGCCTCCGCCTCCCCGCCCTCCCACCTGCCGCCGCGCCTCCCCCTGCCGCGCCTCCCCCCGCCCCCCGCCCCCCCCGACCCCCCCACCTACCTTCTCCGCGTTGCGTCGCTTCCGGAGCCCCGCCCGCGTTGTTTTGGTGGGAGGAACCAGGGCAACAGGTCTTAAACAGCCCTGTTGCCCTGGTTTCCCCGGCAAAAAACAGAGCGCGGGGGTCCCATCATCGCATCACTTCCTCCTTGGAGGAGGCGGCGGCAGCCAGGGCGGGGGGAAGGTAGGTTGGTGGTGGTGGTGGTGGCGCAGGGTTTTTTTTTTGCAGAGCAGGGCTGCTTTGCTCCGGAGGGCCCCCCCCATGGCACAAGAGGGGGGACGCGCCGCTAAATATCATTTCGCCTAGGGCGCCAAACTGCCCTGCACCGGTCCTGCTCCCAGTTGGACATGGGGCCACCTATGTAGACACCTCAGAAACTTCAGTTAGATTAAAATAGAGTGGCTAGGCTTCTAACTAAAGAACTTGGGACTAGAATATTTAAAGGAACATCTCCTCCTGTATGTACCTACTTGGACCCTTAGGTCATTTTGGAGACCTTCCTCTGGGGACCCCCACTGAAGGAAATTTGGCAGGTGGCTACAAGAGTGAGGGACTTCTCAGCTGTGATGCCCTGCTTATGGAATGCCTTCCCTTAGGAGGCTCACTAAGGAGGCTCACATTGGCACCAGGTGAATAACTTTCTTTTCTCCCAGACATTTTAGAGACCTAGTTTTTAGAGTTTTGCCTGTTCTTGTATATCTCTGTATTTATGTATTCCTGTGCTGTTTATCATTTTGTATTGTATTTTTTTCTTTTAACTGTTAGCATTGTATTTTACTCTTTTAGCTGTTTGTAATCTGCCCAGAGAATGTTTGCTGTTGGGCAGATTAAAATATCATAAATAAAAAAGAAAGATAAACTTTCATATTTATTTATTTCATTTTAGAAAAATAAAAAGGGCCTCCCAAAAGGGCCTCCAAGGTGTCTTCCAAAACAAAAAACACAAAAATGCAATAAAAATAATGACATAAATACAATAGTTTAATTAAATCATTAAAACAGCAGCAGTAGAACTTCATGAAACTAGGTTAGTTTAAGCATATATCACAACAGCTGGAGGTTAAAACAAATTAAAGGCACAAAAGTATCTGCTGCTATTCTGAAGCTCAGAGAGGGGGCCAAGCATAGCTCTGAAGGTGACTAGGCTCATGGTGACTGAACTTACTTCAGTCACATGCAGAACTTACTTAAACAGGACTTGCAGCCAGGGAGTCATTGCTTAAAAATGCAATCACTCTGTTATCGCAACAAAACTGTCCCCATTCCCTGCAAACAGAACATTATTCACATTGCAGTTAAGAACTCTGAAGTCAAGAAAAACCAGTCTTAAGATTTGATAGTTGTTTTCAGGCAACTAGAACGGTCATTTCTATAATCCAAGAAGAGTAAGGGTCCTGTTAGGATATTCCAGGCCAAGCCACAGTGGATGTTGGAAAGAACAAGCAAGTGCAAGGAGCCTCAGTGACAAAGTGTCTCAGCCCCAGAGACAAAGCATCAGCACACAAGTGGCTCAGGTTTTAGGTCTTTTATAGCAGCTCATAAAGTTCAGAAATAGACTCGTCCCAAGTTTGGGAGTTCAGCTTTTCTTTTCATTTAGCTTAAAACGCACGTGCGCGCGCACACATGGACCCTTGCAAACCACATCTCTTCCTTAATCACCTACCCACTGTCAGCCCCTCCTTTGCATTCTCAGGGGGACCTAAACCACATCCCTTCCACAATCTACCCATTGTCTATTGCCCCCTCCAATGACCCACTGACTATTGTCCTCTCCCCTGAATAGAAAATCTCCACTTCTAGGGGGCTCAACTGACCTAGATTTCCACTAACTAGAAGCTAGTGCAGACCAGCAGTTGAGGCACACCCTACCATGCTTTTTAAACAAGGCTGTCTAATCGTATTGCCTACAGCAGCAGTTGGGGCATGCTAGCTAGAGCTATATGCAGCAGCCTTGTGAGGGAGCAAACTCTCTGAACATGAGGAGCTCTAGTGATGAAGTGTCAGTACACAAGTGAGTTAAGCATCCGTGCGAGTTCAGCAACATGGTGAGGAGGCAAGGGCAGTTGACTCTTTCTCGCTTTCTCCTAGTAAGTAACTATAAATAAATATCTGTAAATATAAATAACTATGAATTCCCCACCTTAGTAAATAACTGAGTTTTCCAGATAAACAAACCAAATATTAACAGTAAAAACAGTTATGAAGGCAGAAAGCCAGCAGTGGGCGTGGGGGATATCCAGTGTATTGCACTGAGTGCCACATGCATGACTATCTGCCAGCTGGACATAAGTCCTGGCTGTGTGCTTGATGTAATGAGCTCCTGGCTCTCAGGGGACAAGTAGGTTCCCTTGAAGCCAAGGTTGCTGACCTGGAGAAGCTCAGAGAGAGGCAGAGAGGTTGGTGGACGAGACCTTCTGGGACCAAACAGTGGTGTCCCAATCTCTGGGTGACAGCTTCTCTGCTGTCACGGAGAATGGGGGTCTTGGGGAAGGAGGGTGTCATTCTGAGGAAGAGGAACATGATCCCTTAGAAGGGACCCATTCCTCAGAAGCAGAGCCAGCTAGACAGGTGAAGCTGAGTAGCCTCAATGCATGGATGAGATGGTGGTGTAGAGAGGAAGGTTCAGATTTGTTAGGCACTGGGGAACATTTTGGGACAGACTTCTGGCACTGAACAGAAAAAGGTGGCAGAGCAGCATTTTAACTGAATCCTGGGAGGAAGCCAACAGGAACTGAGAAGATTCTGGTTAGGACTGAATCATCCCTAGGGGATGAAGATGAAAATGTTTCCATTTCCACCCCTTTCCACCCCTGTTTGATAGCAACCTTCCTCAACCTGTTGCCCTCAAGATGTGTAGGACTGCAACTCCCATCATTCCCAGCCAACATGGCTGGCCATGCTGGGAGTTGCAGTCCAACACCTCTCAAGGACAACAGGTTGGGGAAAGCCTGCTTCATAGCATATAGTAATCATGACCTATCTCTTCCTAAGCTCACCTTAGATGATCAACCTTTTGGGAAAGACATATCTGGTCAAATAAAATTTTAGCTGTGCATTCCTTTACTGCAATGGAGGCTGGTGACTCCAGTGCCAGTGGGGCTGCATATCTGCTCTGGAGTTCATTCAGAACTTTAAAGGAGCTATCCATGGTGCTGAACCCCATCGGGCAGCTAGGTTCAGCACCATGGATAGCTCCTTAAAAGTTTGGAGTGAAATCCAAAGCTGATGTGCAGCACCACTGACACTGGAGTCACCAGCTTCTATTGCTTTACTGTTTAACTTTCATGTGATAACCTTTACTTCCTTTTGTCATACATTTTTTTCTGACTCAAACTCAGATGATAAGATCTCTCCGTTAATTTACAATTGATTGTTTCCTTTGGTATTCATTTTACCTTTGTATCCTGTTGAGAAACTCAATAAAAGAGCTTTGGCTGTATAGATATGTAACAAATAAATGAATGAATAAAAAGGATTATGGCAAAAAAAATGAGGGGGGAGGGAGAGAAGAAGCTTGTACATGTTGAATCTCCTGAGTCCCAGTGATTCCTTCTCCGCATCCATCGGAACAGCATGAATTTTGTTGGGTTATTTATTGCAAGGGTGGCTGTGATAAGTGACGTTACTCTCTCATACTAATCAAATTAATAATGTTTGCGCTCCCACAGCATCTATAATCTGAGGATCTCAAGGCATTCACAGCTTAACAATCGCACACATGCCTGCACTAGCTGCTACGAAAATGAGCAACGGATATTGTAGGGCTGCTAGCCCCCCGGCCCTGATACGTTTTATCCTGCCTGTGTGGTGGCAGTCGTTACAGTGGGGATTGCTAAATGGATAATGTGCATTCCGACTAGGGAGTTTGACAATACTAGTAGGCAAAGAAGAAGAGGGGAGGGGGAGCCTCTTGAAAGAAGCTTTCTCCATCGCAAAAGCAGCTAATACAGTTCTCAGAAAGAGTGATGGGGTGGGGGGAAAGCCCTGGCAAACAAAGGTAAATAATTGCCCCTCTGGGGTCTTTGTACAATCACTACTTCAAAATGTTACCATAATGCCTGGAGCTAATCTTCCCTTATTTGCTTTACAGGTTCAGTGACACACAATGACAATTGGCAGTTGCTGGTGACAGTGGCTGAGCTGTTTCACTGCCAACCCCATGTAACCGTGGCTGGGGGTGATACCACTGACAGGGTCACATGCCCCAGTAAAACAAGTCACACTTTAAAAAGCACTACAAGTGGAACCGGTAACAAAAGGGTGCAGTGTATCCCCCACCCCCCCAGTGTATCAAGGTATTTTCAGGGGAATAACAATGCTCATCAGGCAGTGGAGGTTGGTGACTCCTATTTCAGTGGGACTCGTCTATTGTAGGTTGTATTTGGAACTTTATAGGAGCTATCCATGGTGATGAACTCCATCCTCAAGATAGGTTCGCCACCATGGAGCACCATGGATAGCTCCTATGAAGCTCCAAATAAAAGCTGCAATGGATTAGGAGCCCCACTGACAGAGGAGTCACCCCAGTCCCCACTGCCATCAGGTCACTCAGAGAACAGTATTTCTTGCAATCTCCCACATTTGTATAAAATGTGCATACGCTGATATATATGCATAGATACAAATTTAGAAATAACTACTGTAATTTAATACAATTTAGTACAAATACAATATTATGTAAGCCGCCTTGGGTTCCTTGCAGGAAAAAAGGCGGGGTATAAATGTAATAAATAAATAAATAATGCATCTTACCATTTAGGGATGACTGTGATCAAGAGCTTTTCTACACAATGCTGTTAATCTGCTGTATCTACTTTTGGTTTCGTCGCAGAATTGAGATCCGAGCTCTACACAAAGAGCTCTTCCTTTCCTGCTCCATAACCTCTAGGTGGCACTGTGCTATGGTGGAATATTGCAATTACACAAGTAGGAATAATTTGGCATTAAGGGTGCAATCCCATGCATCTTTAGACAACTCCCACAACTCCCAACATTCCCCAGTCAGCATGATTGGATGCGGAATGCTGAGTGGTGTAGGACTTCTTTCTTTCTAACCATGCATAGGATTGTGCCCTAACAAACTTAAGCTAATGTGAGGGAAGACAAGAAGGTATATGCCCAGATTCATGCTGAAATTGTGTCCAGGGGACTAAAATGACTTGGCAAGCAGTGGGATTTACAGCTGGGTCACAAACAAATGCAAATATCTAGTGAGGAGTTCCTGAAGCATAAAAGTCAGAAACCATTGTAAAACAAACAAACAAACAAACAAACAACCCCCCCACCTCATAGTAATAATAAATATTTTAAATGTTTTCATTTAATGCGGAACAAGAAATCTGGGGCCAAACAAAATGTTCTCGCTAGCACGCATTGTGGAGCTATGTGAGCTAGATCTCTTTACCTCTGTGTAAGCACGTGCAGCCCCAATTCGGATCAGGATTATAGTGCTTCAGGAGAGGAGGCTTTAAGCTCCCCCCCCCAATTTTGTTCTGAAATCCTACCACTGCCCCTGCGGGGGGGGGGGGGTTAACAAGAGAAAAAAAAAAACCCCAGCTGCATTGGACATTAAATTAAGGACATTTCCATAATTCTATTTATTTGATTTTCTGGGGTTTGTTGGTGCAGAATCTGGTTTTTTTGTGGTGTGTGAGCGTGTATGTGTTGAGGATAAGACAGCTGCACTATAGCTCATCTGGTATATAAGCTGGGGGGGGGTTGTACTTCCCATTGACAAACGATGTACAGTACACACAGGCAGGACCCCCACAGTGTTTTAGCAATGCCCAGCTGGTCTAATAGTCTCTTGGGGCTTTAGCCAATCAGTTGCAAGCCATCATAAAGCCAACCACAGAATCAAAGCACATATTGGAAATGTACTTTTGATTTCATTCCTAATTCTATTTTGTAGGCCCTACAGAAATCGTTTCGTGTCCCCCCCCTCCCCTGCAGCTTTTATAATGAAAATAACTTTTAATAAGAAACATTTCCAGAAACAAGAGTGGATATGTTGAGCTTTTAAAATAATATTATTATTCAAAAACCCACAGTCCATTTCCCTTCATTTTAAAACATGGACAATTATTTTGGTTCATTGATGCTGTTGTCCTCGGGCACGGGCCAATTGGTGTCTGGTTTGGGTAGGAAATACAGAGCAGGTCTGGTGGTGCTAACATATTGCCATGTGTCTCCCCCCCCACCTCAAAATGGTCAGCATGTTGTGTCAGACCCCTTAGGCTCAGCAAGATGCCTGCCCTGCCATGATGCTACCCTCTCTTTCCAGCATCAAAGCAGGGTCTTGGCATAAAGCGGGTGGGCTCCTGGGTGAAGTCTGCACCTTTTGGGAACTTGCTCAAGGTATTTTCAGGGGAATAACAATGCTCATCAGGCAGTGGAGGTTGGTGACTCCTATTTCAGGGATTTCCTATTTCAGTGGGACTCGTCTATTGTAGGTTGTATTTGGAACTTTATAGGAGCTATCCATGGTGATGAACTCCATCCTCAAGATAGGTTCACCACCATGGAGCACCATGGACAGCTCCTATGAAGCTCCAAATAAAAGCTGCAATGGATTAGGAGCCCCACTGACAGAGGAGTCACCCCAGTCCCCACTGCCATCAGGTCACTCAGAGAACGGTGTTTCTTGTAATGCAATGCTATGCATATCTACTCAGAAGTAAGCCCCATTGAGTTCAGTGGGACTTACTCCCAGAAAAGTGTGAGTGTATAGGATCCTTGGTGATCAACTAGTGACCCAGATCCACATGTGGTGTGGATAAGGCAGGGACTTGTCAGATAAGACAGTCTGAGCCATTTTTATACTGTATTTTATTGTAAAATTGTATTTTATTGTGTAATTTTATAATTTCTTGTAAACCGCCCAGAGAGCTTTGGCTATTGGGTGGTATGGAGAAATGGAAATAATAATAATAATAATAATAATAATAATAATAATAATAATAATAATAATAATATATTTATATTATTATATAATATAATATATTTATGTATTATATTTATACCCTGCCTTTTTTTCTCTTGCAAGGAACCCAAGGTGGCTTACATAATCCTCCTCTTCCTCTCCATTTTATCCTCACAACAACCCTGTGAGGTAGGTTTGGCTGAGAGTCAGTGACTGGCCCAAAGTCACCCAGTGAGTTTCATGGCCAAGCGGGGACTAGAACCCGGATCTCCTGAGTCCCAGTCCAACACTCTCACCACCACGCCACACCGGCTCTATAATATATAATAATAGCAATAATAATAATAATAATAATAATAATAATAATAGCATTTGAAGAATGTAAATACATCTGAAGTATGGCAGTAGCATTGAAAGGAATCGGTACTTAAAATGTGAGGGTTATTTTCAGCTTTTAGCAAAGAACTGTGAAACAACATAAACAAATGTGTTTCTCACACTTTCAAATCTTGAGTATTCATTAAATTTATGGAATGTTGAATCTGTATGAAATAATTGTAATATAATATAAACAAGTGAAGACATGTCATTTCATTTTTTACATAGGCATTGGTTGAAAACAGATATATTTGACCACCGCCCTAATCCTAAACATTTGCACACAATATCTGCCAACAGTGGTGGACTATTGCTACTGCATCCTTGATATAATGTTGTGGCAGGTTGTAGTTGTGGTTGTGGCTGTTTTCACTTTTCATTGGTGCAGCTTTGGACATGGCCCATTATAAGAATCCAGTGGTTGGCCCAATGCATTTCAGGATTCAGCCAGCAACTGAGTGATCTCTGTTTAAGCTTCTAAATTAGAGTGGAAGTAAACATGACATTGGAAGATTAATGACTGGATTTCCAACTGTTTTTAAAAGTGTTATAGCAGCCATGACCCCCCCCCCCTAATTCCGATTGGGGCCATGGCATTAGGAGACGTGAGGTTAAAACCTGTCTTCTGTGCCTTTGAAACTTCACATACATACACACTTACTGTTTTCACTACAAGGGGAAACATACAGGTCTGCAGGATAAGCTTGCATATATGTGTACATTTGATGATTGCATATCAAATGATGTACATATATGTGTGAATCAGAACTCACAATGGTCAAGACAGAGCTTCCTTTAAAGTCAGTCAACCTTTTGTTTTAAGAACTTACGTGCACATTTATTCAAAGTCTGCTGCCGGACCCACTTTTGTTACACAGATCTATGCACATTTATCAAATAGCATCCTTCTTCATTTGAAAATCGGGTATGTTACCATAGAAGGTGCCCAGATGATATTCCCTCCCTCCCTCCCTGCTTCTAAACTCAAAATAGCACCGAGTGACCAAACTATGGGCAGCTGCAGTCCATCATTTACATGGCAGTGATGTATGTGCAGTTCTCTCATCAGGCTTTACATTTCTTGAATAATGTATATGAGAGGGGGGAAAGTAAATTCTCCTAAGCGTGCAGATTCAAATGTTCTCTGTTGTTGTTTTTTAAATGCTGAATGGCTAAAAGGAAATGGGTGAAAGGAAACAATAAGGCTCATTCAACTTTACAACAATGGTATTATGTACAGCCAGCCATGGATCACAATGTGTGAGATGGGAGGAGCCACCCTAGGAAGGAGGCAGGGACATGCTGAGGGAGGCCCATCCATGAATATGAAGATTTATATTCATGTCCAGGTATTTCACTACTGTTTTAGCTCTGGCTTGTAGCATGTCCATGAATATGCACTTGAGGAACAGCATGCACAGAGAAGGCCAATGCTCATTTCTCCTTTACACACACACATACTACATTCTCCAATCTCCGCCAACGGTGGGTTCCCTCCCTCTCATACACAGCGATGTAAGAACTGCTGCTCCATTTTGTGGAGACAACTGGAGACCTTGTGAATTAAACAACTGCATGGGCAGGGCCAGTTGCATGGATCTTCCATGCCTAACCAGCATGCTCCATCCAATTGGGAAAGACACATGTGAATTTGTGCCCACCCACATTGTTTAATGCTGCACTCATGGCCCAGTCATTTGGGATCACACCATGGGGAAATGGTTCCAATGCCGCTTTGTGGCGTGGGAAGGGATGTGAGCGTGGGAAGGGGATTATGGAAGAATCTTCAGAGGAGATTTCTGGCATGCTGTGTGTCTCTCTAAGCATCTCATTTGCCCAGTGTTTTGTCTATTATTTGCATCTCAATAATAGAATATTTTTTTTTGATAAATTGATTGGAAAGATTATTTTGCTGGGATTTCAAGTACACTGAACATTTCTCACATGACTATCCTTACCAAAAGGCACTCTTGGGAAGATATATGAAAGGAAATCTGTGAATTATAATACTGTTGCATGTGGCGCATCATCCCACTTCTGCAAACAGCACATATACCTGTCACTGAGAGAGAAGACTCATGAAGTCCACAGCTACTCCTGGAGTCATTTTGTATGCTTGCTTGCTAGAGGCCATTTACTCTTGGTTTCTTTTTTCAAGGTATAACCTGCCACCCCTGCTCTTTTCCATACCTATATTCCATATGTGAATACCAGAATAACTGAGCCATAACCATTCTGATGCCGTTCAGGCAAATGGCTATCCCAAATCTAGGAGAGTCATCTGAAAGGCTTCACTCTGCTGCTGTAGGAGTTGCAAATGCTATTACATTGCAAAAGTGGGCTCTTTCCATTTCTAATAGAATGGATATCTGCAGATAGAAACTGAACATTGAGCAGGATGAGAGTCATGAAAAAAAGATCATATCCAAAATTCAGCTGGAACATCAGGCACAACTGTACTTTTTCATTTTTAAGAGACAGATTAAGTGTTGAGAGCAGCTGTCAAAATAAGAAAGATTCTTTACAAGAATCTTGATCCTTACTTTCTTTCTTTCTTTCTTTCTTTCTGGAAGCTGGGTCCAGTTATGATGGTCAAGTTGCGACAACTGAGCTTAATTTTACCACATAGTTCTGAGAAAAGAATGGCTGAGATACGTGTTTCTGAAACAAGAAACAGCTGCCTGTGTTCAGACCCATTTACACGGGGAAGGAATTTGGAAGCTCCATTTCTTATCATTCTGGTTTAAATTGAGCCAGGTGTCAAACAGCCAGTTGAGCTTCATGTCGGCCCTCTATGAATTTTGCCCTGAGTGAATATATGCTGGCCAAGCTATCACTTGACATGAGCGACTTTTTGAAAATGACTCTTTGACTTCAGTGGGATGGAAGCATATGCTTTTACAAGATATATGGCCAAGAATTCAAAACATGCTAGTAGGCATTTCATTCTATAATAGAATCTACTTTCATTTCCACATGGTGATTGGAATTTGACCAGTTTCATATTCAATAATTGTATTTTAGAAAAGCTTTGCTAATAACAAATGGTTATGCTATAATATTAATAAAATGGCTAGCAATGGGTTTTTAGTCATCATGGATCTCAATAGTTTTCGCAGCATGACGTGGCGTTCCTAGACAAAATATCATCTGCTATTGATTTAATGAACACACTAGCAATAGAATATAGGACAGATGCCAAATTTCAGAATTGGGGGTCATCAATAAACTCCCCCAGTTTGTAAAACCCACGTGAATTACAAGGCAAGACAACTCCTTTCCACCTTTGAAGTTAGGCTCAGCTTATGATTAGCTCACCTTGGCACCAGTTCCCAGGCTTTCCCCGCCACCATTCCCCCCTCCCTGCTGGGAAAGAGAGGAGAAAGGAAATGAGCAAAATCACACCTTTTTCTGAGAAAGTGTGAAAAGATTGGGCATATTCCAAATTGAGAGGGTGGCGGGGAGAAAGGTTTGCCCATTACTTCTACGGTATTCTCTTTTTTGTCTCATTTGTATGCAATGTAACTAGTCTCATTAACGGGAAAACATTTTACCCAATTGGTCAAAATGTGATCTTTGCTAAATATCTCCAATCAAGGAAAGCAATATTCCAGCATGTGGCAACCTAACTGAGCTTAGCATTTGATTTTCGAAAGCAGATAATTCACACTTGTTGTTTGCAGATTGCAGCTTTTCTTTTCAAAATACACATGTCTGGAAAGGATCTGGTCCTTGCTCATATATCACATTAAATGCCCATACTTACCAATTTAACCCCCTGCTGTCTGTTTCCTAGGCCTGATTCACAAAAATTATTATGATTATCATCATTATTTTTGGTGCACTGAAATCAGCAGGTGCTGTTCTTTTTTAAAAATTTGCACACGTGACTCGTTTAACACATCTAGTTTCACGACAAAACAGGCTCTTTTTAGATGGTGGTGTGTTATCATAGCTTCCTTTTAAAAAGATTAATATTTGTGGAGCCCTTATTGGACCTTGCCACCTAGTGGCTAACCAGGAGAGCCACTTGCCTTCTGGGGAGATAACTTTTGCTGGTTCTTCTCTGTGTCTGCTTCTCTGCCTCGTCTGCATAGCTCCACCTTCTCATATGCACAACTAATTCAGAGGTGTTGGAGGTGGGCTGTTTGGAAGTGGTCACCTGCCCTTATGTAGTGTGACTGGAAAGGAAAATGTCTGGGAGGGAAGGATCATTATGGCCAGACACTTAAAAGAAAGAAGGTATGCGTTAGCAAAGAGGCAAGGGGAGGGGGATCACTGCATGGACTGTGCAGATAGAATCAGTGTTCTTCAACCTTGGGTCCCCAGATGTTTTTGGCCTACAACTCCCAGCATGCCCCAGCCAGCGTAGCCAAAAACATCTGGTGATCCAAGGTTGGAGAACACTGAGATAGATCAACTGGATTGGTGATTGGAATTTGACCAGTTTCATATTCAATAATTGAATCCAGGGAAAAGGCTGTAAATATAAGATAAATGAATGAAACATTCCCCAGTGTTACACACAGAACTGTGGCCATAGCATTGCAATGTCCCCACGTTTGTTACCTGTTGTTATTCATAATCATCGATATACAGCAATATCTTGGATTGCAAGTAACTTGGTTTGAGAGCGTTTTGCAAGACAAGCAAATTTTTAAATATTTATTTAATTTTTTTTTACTCGATATACAAGCGACGTCTTGCAATACAAGTACTGTAGTACGGCTTAAATTAAAAATCTCTGTACAAATTTTTTTGGGGGGGATTTCGTTTTGATATAAGAGTGTTTTGGATTACAAGCACGTTTCCGGAACGAATTATGCTCTTAATCCAAGGCATGACTGTATAGCTATATTTGCTATCTCTGCAATGGGTTCATATGAGTTTGTATTTCTATGAATCCGACCTGCAGATTCCGCAAGGGACCGGTTTTTTCTCTGACTCACACAGATTCTGTGGACTTGTGAGCTGTTTTTATAGTGGGGGTGGGTGGGGAGGATTTGTGCAAGTGCGTATTAGCGCAAATGCGCATTTGCAAACAGGAATGAAATTCTCGCACAAAATTCTGATTCCATCAATGAGCAGGCGATGGAACGAAAGATGCCTGACAATCCGTTGAAACACAGACGGAACACATTTAACAAAATCTGTACACCCCTAAATTAAAATAAGCAATATTTAAAATCAATAATAATATACAAATAGAACAATGTAGAATCAGAATCAATATGCTGAGTCAACCAGGAGAGAGAGAAAACAAATGTAGATGTTCCGCTGCTAGTGGGTGACAGCAACAAGAACTGAGTTCTTATCACATTGGGTATAGGCAGTTGAGGCTGCTGGCTTCAATGTCAGTGGGGCAGCGAATCCACTCTGGGTTGTAGTCTGAACTTTTATGGAGCTGTCCATGGTGCTGAACCTAATAAAAATTGGGGGGGATAAGGGATAGGGTTCAGCACCATGGATAGCTGTTTTAAAGTTCAGACTAAAACCGAGAGTGGATACACTGACCCGGTGACATTGGAGCCCCTAGCCCCAGACACCACTGGGTACAGGACAGGTAACCTACCAACAACAACTAGAAACGTGGGTAGCTAGATAATGCTAACTAGGTACCTTGGAAAGCAATTCTTTCTCCCTCCCTCCCTCCCTCCCTCCCAATCTTGTTAAACAGAAGGGGCATATAGGCCATATGAAAGAACTCTGGATATTTATTCTGCAGTAGGGAAAATAAATGGAAGCTTTGGACAACCTTGCTTGTGCTTTGCCAATCCCCCCCCCCATCCCACTTAAGTCCCCCTCCCCACCAAAAAAAGAGCTACTCCTGAGGGCTGGGGGACCATCTGGAACAGGCTGGGATATGTCACCAAGAGCTGCAGGAGGTATGGGGGATTGGCGAAAAGCAAGCAGGTGCTCCAACTTGCATCAACAGCAATGCAAAGCCACCACTGGATTCAACACTGTATATCATGATACATTGCTCTGCTCCAGCCAGTGTACACACCACACAAGTCTAAAACTCCTACTGTTGGATGGATGTATTAGCAGTTGCTTACTCACAGTGTAATGTCAGAGCATCTGTGGAGGAGTCCATTTTTTGGGTGGGGTCCAACCACTTTGGTAGCAGTGGAGCACAAGCAACCAATCCAGCAAAAATATATAAGAACATAAGAAGAGCCATGATGGATCATTGAAAGGCCTATCTAGTCCAGCATTTTGTTCCCACAGTGGCTAACCAGATGCCCATGGAAAGGCCACAAGAAGGATATGGGGACAATAGCACTGTCCTGCTCATGTTCCCAAGCTGCTGCCTCTGGTACTTGAGATGATATATAGCCATCGTCACTAGTATCCATTGATGCCCTCCTCTTCCATGAATTCGTCTAATCCCCACCGCTACGTGTATGTGATATCGGTAGCTGAGTAAGAGAGGCCACATCAGATGCAATCTCCAGTCCTTCAGGAAAACAGATGCATCTCCACCCCCTCCGGTAGATGGCAGTAGCAGGTGGCATTATCTGCTCTATTGGTAGTGCTGTGCAGTGTTCTCAGTGGTAGCTGCAGATGCCAACCTCTCATTTCACACATTATACAGCAACATACCCAAGTTAGTGACTCTGCGTTAGTGACTCTGGGTTGGATTCAGGCTAAGTTTGTTGCAATTAGGTCTGACTGAAATCAGTGGGACAAGGACAAATCTAGTCAAGACTTCAACCCCATTAATAAGTGCAACTAACTTAGTTTGGATCCAATCCCAATTGTACAGTCAACAGAGAGCCGCAGCAAATCCTGGCTCTCCACTAAGTGTACCTGCATGATAAACTTGTTTACAAACCTCTGTTTATTGCATTCACCCTTTTCAGCATTTAAAACCAAACAAACAAACAGACAAAACACAGTCAGCTAGACTTGACTGGGCAGCCACTTATATTTTATCCATGTGCCTGTTCCATTCTCATATAAAGTTGGGGTGCGAGAGGATCTCCTCTTTACAAAAGAAAGAACAAGCAGGAGCAAAAGCCTCCCTCACTTTATCTCACTGTGCAGGCTCAGAGTCACTGCTGATGGGCCAAGCCATGAGAAGGGCCCATAATGCCAACTACAACCACCTGGGTCTGGTACTCCTCTCAGCCTCGGGTAGCTGGGGTTGGCATCTGGAAAGTCTCTGTGGTGCTGCTGTAGATAGTGACTGGGTTCACACAACATGATAAACGATGGTGGCTTATAAGCCATGTTTGTTTCAGAGTGGCTTGTTGTGTTCTGAACCCAGCAGCGTGGTTTGTTAACCACGCACAAGCCACTCTGGTTGGGTTCAGACAACATGACAAGCCACTCTGAAGCGAACATGGCTTATAAGCCACCATGGTTTATCGTGTTGTGTGAACGCAGTCAGTGTCACTATGACTGCAGCTCTTGTCAGCTATTTATTTATTTATTATATTTATACCCCGCCTTTTTTCTTTCAAAGAACCCAAGGTGGCTTACATAATCCTCCTCCTCCTCCTCCTCCTCTCCATTTTATCCTCACAACAACCCTGTGAGGTAGGTTAGGCTTAACTTGTTGCTGCCACTGCTGCAGCCAAGAGGCCCATCAAGCCTGGTCCCAGCCCTGTCACCGTGCTCCATTGCTTTTGACAATTTTCTCCCTGCCCAGCTCCCTTCCACTACCAGGGCCAATATGAAGCAGGGGACTGCTTAGAGCAATTGGGCAAATGAGCTCAGCATAGGTAGGCAGGGGGTGGTTGTGGATTTAGCTCCCCTTTCCTGCACACTTATTTTCATGTAAAGGGTAGGTCCAATATCTTCTTGACTTGCTAAAAATTGGAACAAACTGGTCCGCTTACCAGAAGATAGACTCTTGCTTTACAAGAAGGACATAAAGATTCTGAAAAAGTTGCCACTTTCCTAATGGTATTAGCTACAGTCTATGCTAGATTTAATAAGGCAAATGTAAAGGCTACACCAGAGAAATCTGATTGTTTAATCTAAATATATAAAAGAAGAAGTTCTGACTGACTGACTGACTCATCAACACCCAGCTCAAACCGTTTAATCTAGGAGCGTGAAATTTTGAAGGGACATTGTTTTTATGACATAGCCACCCACTAAGGAAGGATTTTTGGAAATTCCATCCCTAAGGGGGTGAAAAAAAGGGGGCAAAATCACCCCACTCTCATATCTCCTATGGGCAAAACAACAGGGCAGCAGTTGCTGCAGGAGCCAATAGGAGCAGTTATACAAATAGCCCATACAACACTTAGAATGTTCGTATGAATTCCTGCAGGGGCCAATAGGGGTGGGTATGCAAATCTCCCCTAGGCCATTTAGAATGTTCTCTGAGGGGGTGAAAAGGGAGGGGAACTTTTTAAATGACTGAATGACTGTTGTGTGTGGGGCGTCGTCGCATAGGCTCCATCATGTTTTGACGGATCTACCCCAAACTTGGCACGGTCACTCTTCATCACCTGTAGACTCTCAGGATCAACCTGATTTTTCTTTAAGATCAGACATTTCTGTCAGAAAAGTTTTCTGCTGCCAGCACTCAGCCTAAAAGTTACACTTTCAGTCAGAGACACTGTATCTTTTCCATTGTACCAAATCCTAAATCCTCGCAAGCGCAGCCACGGGCAACAGCTACATATTAATTTTAGCCTTATGTGTTTTATTCTTAGCTTGGTTAACAGACACTTTGAAAAAAGTTGGAAATTAGCATTATGGAATTTTATCTTTAATTTAAGTTTTTAGCTCTGAATTATTAGTCATTTTCTTTTATCTATGTTTAATTTGTCCATTTTAACTTCTATAATATAATGGATATTTTCTCTGTGTTATATTATGGTGACCTAGAGTTTTAAACAATAAAACTGAACTGAAAACGAAAGAGTAAGTCATCTGACCCTTCTTTAAATGTAAATGGATAAAGCATATGCATAAAGTACATGGGGCAGCATTGTATCTTGGTTGGTTCTTACACATTAGCCTAAAACCCACAATGTGTGGTAAGTCTCTCAGACGTTTTGCTAGGAAAGCTTTACATACACTGGGCAGTATCCACTGCATGCTAACGGGACTCACCACCAGCTCAACGGGAAGTTAGCAGATCCTTAAGCAAATGGAAATGGCCAAAAACACTCATTTTCAGAATGGAGCAGGTCAGTGGAGCTCACTTCTATTCTAGAAATGAGTGTTTCCACTATGTTCCAGAGTTGCTTTAGGAAGCACTAGCTTCCTTCAGTGCTAGAGGTGGGTCCTGCTGCCACAACAGAAACAGTGGGAGCGCAGCGGCAGGATAGGATATTGCCCAAGGTCATTACACCTCATTCACACAAGCATCGCTCTCTGCGAAGAAACCCATCTCCAGTGGGGTAGCGGTAACTGTTGAAGTGCAGGTGCTCATCATGATAGTCCCCACAGCCATGCCTCCAAGGAGAGCCTGAAATTGCCAGCAGCTGTGTTGATCCATACCAAGAAACTCACTCTATGAGATTTTATCTGCTGGGAGAAGGTCTTTTGTAAAGCGAATGGGTTTACAGTAAATTGCCCATTCAAGACCAAGCTGCCTCAACATTCTTTACATTACAACAGGTACAATATATATTGCGTTTCTAGGAACATTCCATTTCCCCCCAGGTACAGTGAGAATTGCAGCTAAGCTCAGAGGGAACTGGGAAGTCTGTCTGCCCTCAGACGGGGGTGGCAGATGATGTCAGTGTCCCTGCTGATAAAAAAAAGTGCCGACGCTGCATCACTGCAAGCCCCGCCTCCACCACACCCCTGCCTCTCTCCCTTTATCTCCCTCCCCCTCTTACCCACACAATTTTCTGAAAGGATTTCATCTTATTAGGTGAACGGATTCCACCTAGTTTCAGTCTGTGGGTTTCTGGGTCAAGCTGCAGCCTGTTATCCTTCCACAATTAGAGGAGTGAGTGAGACAGAAGAACTTGTGCTATTCACAGTTACAAAAAGGTCTTTAACTCTCACTATTCTGGATGTGGTTAGAAAACAGCTTTCTGAAAACCCAAAGGGTTTGCTACCACTTACTTAGATAATTCATATTATTGATTTCTGTAGGATTCACCAGTGAGGTTTTGGATATTAACTTGCCTTGTTTGTGGTCCTATTTTATGTATAGATTATGATCACCAGTGGAATATGGTGACGGTGGTCATCCTTCTTCTATACTTGAATTGTACACATAACTAAGAACTGTGCCTAATAAATATTTTGTTTAAAGAAATTACAATAAGTTCTTCAGTTCTGAAACGTTCTTGCTCGTGCTTGGGAATCACATCAGTGCTAATGCCTGACAAGATTTCTACACGCACATTATTATTCCTGTATATATCTGTTTCCTTTCAGTGAAATATTTGCGTATTTTAGTTTCATTCCCTTGAGAACAACCCACCAGGCAAACAAATAACTTGGAGGGAAAAAAAATCCCCCAGCAAGCTTTACAGAACTGCTCAAATGTCCTTGGAGACACTCAATTTTTTTGTTTGCCACCATTTGTCATCCTCTGCTCAGAGAGATCAACAGTTTTTAGCACACAGATCAATATTCTCTTAACCCAGACCTAATCTAAGGAGAGTTTCCCTGTGTTTCACCTTGGCCTACTCTGGAGTGCCGGAATTGCCCTTTTCCCAGCAATAATTTTGTCTGTGTAAGACAGCAATTTTTCATCCTTTGGTCAAAACTGGTGACAAAAGAGGGAATAATGGTTCCTGACATATCAAATGATAGATTTGACACATCGCATGCTGAGCTGGGAGCTTTCACGTGCCAAGGTAGAAAGACAGATAAGCCGCCTAATGGCCCTCCTGACATAGCTACCTCTTTCCCCTTCTCCCCATTAGACCAAAACAGTCTCTGCTGTTTCCCCTCCCCCACCCCCTCTCTCTGAAGTTTTTCTATAACTCTGGGCAGGAAGCGATGAAATGCACTGTACACTCCAGCCCAAAATAAACGTTTCCCTGTCCTATAAAATGATCAATCTATGCCCCTTTCCCCCTGCAGCACAGTAAGGGCAGTACAGCATGCTGCTTGAGGAAACACGAACAAATATAGCCAGCGAGAGGGAAACAGATGGGACTAAGAAATTAAACCAGCAGAGATCTGGAAATTATTCAGAAAAGCAGAGTTTATAATACTGGAAACAAAACTGCTCTTTAATTTTTTCCCCCTTTTTTTCTTTCTTTCTTACTTCCTTTTTTTTTTCCGTTTGGAAAGTGATGATCCCAGGAGTTACTTTTTTCAGAAGTCTTACCGGCTCTCTACTCAGTATTACCATTAACACCCAAAGGCTTCAATTCTAGACACACTGACCTGGGTAGATGGTGTCCATGTGCCCTCTTTTACAGAGAGCAGACCTCTGTTTGAAGACATCCTCTATTTCAGGGCTCTCCAACCTTGGGTCCCCAGATGTTGCTGGCCCAGCATACCCAGGCAGCATGGCTAATGGCAAGGGATTCTGGGAGCTGTAGTCCAGCAACATCTCTGGGGATCCAAGGTTGGAGAGCCCTGCTCTATTTGAAAAGCTGCCCTGTCCTATTCCAGTGTACAGATGAAGAACCTTAAGGAATGTTCCCCATCAAGAGTTACTACCCAGACAACATACTGAACAGGCAGGCACACAGGTCATCTGGTCACCGTCTTCCACACTAGGTTGAGATGGACTGTATTTCTTCTTAAAGTATAATAACTGTTTCCAAATTTGCATCTATACAGATAAATGATCATATGCAAGTTTTATGCAAACCACTGTCCCCTGTTTTGGTGATTCGTATGTGGCCACCCTACCTGGGAGCAAGTCACATTAAATCCAGTAGGGCTTACATATAAGTAGACATGTATCAGATTGTATTTATTAATGTTTGCAGTATTTATACGCTGCCCAATAACCGAGGTGCTCTGGGCACTGGCAGTACAAATTTACAACTACACACAAAAAAGTAAAATGCAGATGTGAAATCTAAAGCAGAATAAAACAAGCAACAGCGCAAGCCCAAAAGAAAACGGGCAACGGGGGATCGCATGAGCACTTTTACTCCCATTGTTCAACATGGAAGTTCAGCATGTGCCTAAGTGGCCCTGTCCTATGTCCCACCACCAAGAGAGGTGAGGCTGGCAGGATCATGGAACAGGGTATTTTCTGTAGTCATGTCCCGATTGTGGATCTCCATCCAGAGGCTAGATTGGCTCCAGCTCTGAGTAGCTCCAGGCAGCCTGTAAAAACTGCTTCATTTCACCTGGCTGTTGACGCTTTTTAAACTCTACTGTCTGATTTGATTTTATTTTTTTTTTAAAGTTTATTTCATCCTGCTTTAAAGTGGGGGTGGGGGTTCCTATGTATCATTGCTTTTAAAATTGGTTGTGGACTTGTGTGGGGGCCTTGGAATTGCTGAAAGGTGATTCAAAGATACAAATAAATAAATAGATAGATAGCCCTGAAATCAATGTGACTTTGGATGCAATCCTACGCACATTTAGACACAACACAATGTTTCACTTTTTAAAAACCTTGACCTTGTGTGTCATTTTTACTCGTGTTTAAAGCGATTTGTATTGCTTTGGTCCTAGAAAAAAACCAGCCACCTCACCCGCTTCTTAATGGTTGATGAACTTTTGCAAAAGACGATTTATCCTCCCTAGTACTTTTAAAATATTTTACCTTTTTCCGTATTTTACATGAAGACAGTTGAGGGTGGGTTTTTTTAAATAGCTAGATTATTTTTATCCACTTTAATGGTTCCACAGACATTTTAAATTTGATCCAATAAAGGAATAAACAAAAATTATTCCAAGGAGAATGTTGCACTCACAAGGTCATCAAAGATCTGTGCTTGATGTTTTGTCGCTGTGCATTTAAAATACCAGAGTGTTCAAAGCCTTTTGGCTTGTTTCTCTACCTTTTTATAAATGTTTATATGTGCATGCTATACATAAGGGAAACATTATATGTATAGATCAAATACATTTTCAGTTCCCTGTAACCTAAGGATTTTTTTAAAAAAATCTTAATGAAAAACATTTTTATTACAAGTACATACTTTGGCACATTCCCCAGTGGTTTTCCCAGTTTTGACATTTCAACCAACCCTGGTAGTAATAGGAAGTCTAATAAAAAAAAGAAGAAGTGAGGCTGATGTCCCCCCTCAAAAAAAGTCCCCAAACCCTACAGAATATGAAAGCTGCAATCCTGTACAGATCTGAATGTATTGAACTCAATGGGACTTATTTTTTTTAGTAGACAAGGATAGGATTGTGCTGGAAGTGACCCATCAAGGAATAAAGTGGCTAAGGGTGCAATCCTATGCAGGTTTAGACAGAAAAAAGTCCTACAACTCCAAGCATGCCCCAGCCAGCATAGCTGGCTGGGGCATGCTGGGAGCTGTAGACCTTTTTTTCTGTCTAAACCTGCATAGGATTGTGCCATAAGGGCCTAATCCAGTCTTCTCTGCATCCTCTCAGCTCAAAGGAGTTTCCTTCCTGCCACTGACCAACCCTCCCTGTTAGCACCTGTAAACAGAAAGCTGTGTGACAGAGGGACATTTGCATGCAAGATCATTCCCCAAAAGCGTTCATTTTTAATTATGCATAACATACTATGCATACTGTAAGACCTACTATGTATAATATACCATTACTACTTTCTCATGTATTGATCATTACATAGTTATAAAAGGTTTCATTGTTGTTACTGAGATGGTTGTTGTTATTTCTGCATCACCATCCGTATACATGGCACTTTGCAGAGCAGTATTAGCAAAGCAAAATCAGACAGGGCACTGTCTCGCGAAGGTTACAGGGCTTCTCTACACGAGACATTTCTTTTTGCTCTTGTGATTCCTCAGCTACAGTAGTTCACAGGTGATTTACAGGATGTTGTCATCCTCCAGGACCTCTCCCATGCTTTCCAAGCATTTCCGCAGCTTTTTTTTTTCTTTTTAGAAGGAGGATAGTGAGTTATTATAGGGATAGTATGCTATAAAACACCTCAAGTTGAGTGTGTATTTTCACAATTCCGCTATACTGCAGTGCCACCTTGTGGCTGTGTAAATGAGACATATAGAAAGGCAGAGAAAGAAAAATTCACAGTGGCAGGTGAAGATGGGTTAAAAGCCTAATGTAGAGAAGCCCACAGTCTAAATTCTGACAGTGGAGGGAAGGGCGGGAAGAAAAGAAAGGAGAAAAAGAATAATAAGGGATTTGTTAGGATTTTTACCCTCTTCCTCTTTGCAGCTGGGCCATAGCTCAGTGGCAGAGCACATGTTTTGAATGCAGAAGGTCCCAGGTTCAATCCCCGGCTTCTCCAGTTCAGGTTAGGAAAGAATCCTGTATGAATATCAGGGAGGTGCTGCAGTTGGAAGACAATGCTTAGCTAGATAAAACAATGGACTGACAGGGTATAAAGCAACTTCCTATGTTCTTCTTCAACCCACCAGGTTCAAGGTGGGTTACAATCATGGCAAAGAGAACACATATGCGAACAAAGTTAAAGGTGGGAGCCTAAAATAGATATAACAAACAGAAAAGAAAGATGGAATAAAATGTGAGTCCTAATTACTGTTGTGCAGAGGGGAGGAGAATCCTTTAGTAGAGGTTCATGTTGAGCAATGTCTTCTTCATAATGACCTTGTGAAGTGTAGGCCAATATCATACCCGTTTGCAGATAGAAAGGGCACAATCTTGAAATGACTTTTTCTAGAACAGCTCCACAGAAACCTATTGGACTAATCAGACATAAGAGGGTTCATGTTATGACTGTAGCCTTCAGAGATTATGAAGAAGCAGCAGTGAAAATGTCCTACACCTCGCCCCCACCCCCAAGCTAGCCTGCTGCTTTCAGGTGTGACGGAGGTTGCTGTCCCATCCCCAGTGTTGAAGTAAGATTCATCTGCCAGTCAAGTTGACTCTTCTGTACATGGAATGAGAGAGGGGGCACCATTTGGTCCTTTATCTCAGGCAGCAACATGCCTCGGGCCAGCTATATGATGAAAAGATCACTCACAGCTTGAAGCACACAAAGTTTTGTAGCACACCGATGCGATGGGGAGGATGTGATGCTGGCACTAACATTTTTGTCTGCGACAAGACAAAAATGTTGTCAAAACAGCTCAAGCTTCCCAATATGGCTCTCTAAGGAGGCTTGCAACAGTCTTTGAGAGTCATTGTTCAAAATGCATAGGTTTTCACCTCACTAAGAAATGTCTCCTTAATGTCTTGATCATCATGGCAATTTTCTTAATATAAGGTTCTATTTTAAAGACCACTTGTACTCCCTGTAAGTAATTACAATGCAAGCTAACTGTTGAAGCAGTCTGATTTATTGAAGTGGGGCACAACCCTATGAAAGAAATAGAAGGTTCTAGTCATTCCAATGGGGCTGGAGCAGGAGAACTTTCTGATGGATTGTGCTCCTGGTAATCATAAAAGAATGCAAAGAGTTAAGATGATGTTTCTTGTTGTGAAATTAATCAGATTCATATTAGCAGTGGTAAATGTCATGTTGGCACCTCTTCCTTCTGACACATCAGAGTTTCAAGTCTTTGCTATGAAGAAATAATGAAGTAAAGATATGCAACGCCATATACGATGCAGCTTTCATTGTCAGTCTGCACAAAAATGAATTGTATCTGCTACTGAGGGGGTCACGGGGGGCAGCAAGTTAGGAAGGATGCTTAAAGGAAGGATGTGCCAAAAGAAAGGAAAATCTTGATGTCCCATTCCCCCCTCCCCCTCCCCACACCAATCCTTTCACAAGATCACAGTTTTGGAAGTGAACTATTCAGAATAAATACTTCCCCCTTCTATCCCAATAATGCCTATTGCTTTTCATAGCAGGTGAATTTAAGCCTGGTGGGGAAAAAAGCCCTTGAAATGCCCATTGCAAATGTATGAAGATCAAGAAGTGTGATACAATTCTCCAAGCCCTAAGGTTCACTGTCAGATAGGAGTAGCAAAGCTGGCCCAAGACATTTTGCTGCTTGAGGCGAAGGACAAGATGTCCCCCACCTTGAAGCTGAGCAGACTGGCAGCTGACTCTTCCTTCAACGCTGGTGATGGAACAGTGTCTTCCACTGCACCTGAAGGCAGCCAACTCACTTAGGAAGTGCAGGACAGGCTGCAGAGCAGCAGAGCACACACAGCTCTGCTTTCCAGCACCTTGCCATCACTTCTGATGTGCTTCCCTGGCACAAGTGTATTTTTTTTTTATCAATGGCACCTGATGTTTAGAGATGATGATGCAAAAATGCTGAGAATTTGGGGGTGCTTAGCAAATCCTTCTGGAACACTTGTATACATCTCCAAAAAGGGACAGCTCCTTGCTCCACATGGCTGGTTATGGTTCTCTGCATCGGGGTCCTTTAGTTTCCCTGTACCATCCTTCTTCAACCTGGTACCCTCCAGATGTGTTGCACTTCAACTTCCATAATCCCCAGTCAGCACAGTCATTGGACATGCTGGCTAGGGATTATGGGACTTGTTGTCCAACACCTCCGAAGGGTGCCAGGTTGGGGAAGCCAGTCTTCTAATATGGGTAGGTAGAACAATCTGTTCCACCCCTTCTCCTCCCCTCTTTAAGGAAGTAAGGCTCGATTTGTTATACTGGACATGGGCCGCAGGAAAAGCCTGTACCTTTGTAAGCTTTCTACTTATGCCTGGTCATTGAAACACACTTACTGCATGCACTGGATCATTTGCATGTTGACACATCTGACAGCCCAGGCAGGTGCATTGCTGGCAGGTCTGGCTCTGCCATGAAGCAGGGTGAAACTTATTGCTTCAGGTGGTACCCTGTGGGTGTGTGTGTGGGGGGGGAGAGGGGTGATAGCGGCAGGCAGAATTGCTGTCTGACTGGTGCTGCTATACTTTCTAAAAGATTGGTTCTAGAGTTGTCGTTGTTGGGGGAATGGACCATTATAAACCTCAGCATTCTACTGCTTATTAAAAAATTACACCTGTAAATTTAATAACTTGGAACTTGGCATCTATAATCTACCTAATGAGATCTACAATCATGCAAAGTTTCAAACTGATCCAATCTAAATTGCCACAGGTGCAGCACATTAAAAAGTGCTGAAAATGGACACATTTGTACTTTTTACTCAAGCTATGGCTCGACATATCATATATTTCTTTCAAATTCTGGAGAAAACTATTGATCTACTTTATTTAGGATTGTTGAGGAGGTGTGCCTTTCATTGGTTTGGTGAAATTCTGAGTAGCAGTTTAGAAATTATCAAGGTTTTTCTGCCCCATGAAAGCCTATGGCAGCAACTGTTGGGCATGCTCAGTTTCACTCTGAAGCTAGAATGCTGCCAGTGCACTCCAGTGTTTTGAATTCCATGGTTTCTGTCAGCATTCCCACAGTGGGGGAAGGGTAGCAAGAAGCTGTCAACTGAGATAAGAGTGAGGCTGAGGGAATCACTCTCACTGATGAGGAGAGGGGGAGGAAAGGAAAACCCATGCTGCCTGGAATCCTGTGCAGGCTTACTTAGAAGTAAGCTATTCTTCTAAGGGAAGAATAAGGGAAAGGGACACATCTATTCATTTGTACACATCTACTCAGCTAATTACTTGTTTGTGTTTTTTAGTTTCTCCATGTGTGTGTGTTTCGGAACAGTGTAATAGTAAATTTCCTTTTTAAAATTCAGGGAAAATAAAAAAATCAGGGAATTATAAAAAAACCTGCCATTTTAAGACTATCTCATGTTGGCTCAAGTTCCACAAAGCCAGGAAAACTGGAAGCTGAGGCTGGTGCCTTAAAGACATGCCCCATGATCAGTAATGATGTTCTGCAATGTCACAAATTGTACTTGCTTACAAGCAACAAACAGAATGGGTCAGCTCACAGGATTCCTTTAGCAATACAGTAAGACTTAGCTGCTTCATAAAGCAATACAGGACCAGGACAACATGAGGCATCTTTGCTGGTCCCAGGCACTCCGTCCTCCCCATCTGGATTTGGGCCTGAAAGATTCAGCCCTAGTTTACAGTTTTGTGGTTTGTGGGCATTTGGACCAACATGAGATAGCCTTAACTCTGGTCTTTCAAACCAGCAGGGTTTTTTATTTAATCATTGAATTTATAGTAATGTTTGCTTTGGCCCTAATTTAAGATAAGAATGGGCCTGACCAGTAATGAGGTAAGTGCATTTAAATACACGGAAAGCTTTCAGAGGGAATGGTTTTATGTGTTGCCTATGTTCCGTATAAGTCAGACCACAGGGTACCACAGGGCTCGGTCCTGGGCCCAGTGCTCTTCAACATTTTTATTAATGACTTGGATCAGGAGGTACAGGGAATGCTTATCAAATTTGCAGATGACACAAAGTTGGGTGGAACAGCTAATACTCTGGAAGACAGAAACAAAATTCAAAGTGACCTCGATAGGCTGGAGCGCTGGGCCGAAAACAACAGAATGAAATTTAATAGGGATAAATGCCAAGTGCTGCACCTAGGGAGAGGAAACCAAATGCAGAGTTACAGAATGGGGGACACTTGGCTCAACAATACTACAAGTGAGAAGGATCTTGGAATTGTGGTAGATCACAAACTGAATATGAGCCAGCAATGCGATGTGGCTGCAAAGAAGGCAAATGCAATTTTGGGCTGCATTAATAGAAGTATAGCTTCCAAATCGTGGGAAGTGATAATTCCCCTTTACTCGGCACTGGTTAGGCCTCATCTTGAGTACTGCGTCCAGTTCTGGGCACCACACTTTAAGAAGGACATAGACAAACTGGAGAGGGTTCAGAGGAGGGCAACAAGGATGCTAAAGGGACTGGAAACAAGGCCCTATGAGGAGAGACTAAAAGAACTGGGCATGTTTAGCCTTCAGAAGAGGAGACTGAGGGGAGATATGATCGCACTCTTCCAGTACTTGAAGGGATGTCACACAGAGGAGGGCCAGGATCTCTTCTCGATCATCCCAGTTTGCAGGACACGGAATAATGGGCTCAAGTTACAGGAACCTAGATTCCACCTAAACATCAGGAAAAATTTCCTGACTGTTAGAACAATAAGACAATGGAATCAATTACGTACAGAGGTGGTGGGCTCTCCCAGTCTGGAGGCATTCAAGGTGCAACTGGACAATCATCTGTCAGGGATGTTCTGACCTGGATTCCTGCACTGAGCAGGGGGTTGGACTCGATGGCCTTGTAGGCCCCTTCCAACTCTACTTTTCTATGATTCTATGATTCTATTTGCAATGGGGGGAAAGCTCCTATTGGTGCCACATGGGAGGCTTCCTCCCATGCAAATAGCAGATGCCCCCCTCCCCTGATTCTGATCAGGATCATGGTGGTGTAAAGTGTTAAAGTCCCACTCCCCCCCACACCATGGCCCCAATCCAGTTTGGCACCCTATGCCAGCAATTTAGATTTTAAAATATCATGCATGCCTGGCCAAGCCACATGATTAACATCAGATGTAGGTTGGCCCTAAAAACCATTTAACAGCAGTTAGCAGCCGCAGGAACTCAAATGCCAATACTATTTTCACTAAGCATTAGGCCTGTTTGGTTAGAACACTTCTTTAGCAGATATTATGCTTCATGGTTAAGCACAAAAGCAAAAGATGTCACACTTTCAGGTGATGTTAGTAAGAAAAATTATATTTGCACCTCTAAGAAAGGATAGAATTTGAGAAGTTAGGGTGCAGTGTGTGAAACACCAGGGTGCTGGTAACAAATCAGATGGTTGATGTCTATGTTTACTTCTTCTCAGAGAACAATACAACCTCTATCGCAAGAAGCAAAAGTATAAGTCACTCAAGAGAAGTATGAAACAATTTCCATGTGTAAGATATGTGAAGACAAATCCCTTCATATATAAAATGCTAAATTCAATATATCATAATAAGACTAAACAAGAGACTTGAGTACATTTTCAAGGAAATTCTGCTTTTGCAGCCTTCCCCAACTTGGTGACCTCCGGACGTTTTGGACTACAACTCCTTGACCCTTGACCACGGGGACTGAGGCTGAGTGGAGTTGTAGGCCAAAACACCTGGAGGGAAGCTAGGTTGGGGAAGGATGTACTACTGCATTAATTCAGGCAGCAAAGTTCTGTTTCTGTTGGAAGGCAAGCTCATAAAAATTGAGTCCAAGTCCCAGGTGACACCAAACAAGAGCAGAAATCTTCCCTTAATAATTAGATGAAGTGTGAGTTTAACCTGGTATTGTCTGCTTACTACTGAAGGAAACATTCTGGCTTCATATACTAACCCTTTAAATGAAAAAGGAACAGTCCTAAAAACATCATTTGTGTTCAGATCAAAATTTAAAGATGAATCCCATAGTTTCTTTCCTACCAAGCATGTTGCCTACAAGCAACATATTCACACACAAACCCAACATCCTCCTTGTTCTAACTCTCAGTCTCAGACTGTGGGACTATCGGTTTGTGAGGACATTTCTGATGATTCGTAGTCGTGTTTAAAAACAGCAGTGTTGAAATCATGTAAGGATTCTTTCCCATGCCAACTCATGGAAGCCAGATAAGGTTCTGAGCAACCAACACAAACACTGAACTTCTGAAGATACACCGAGATCATTGTTACTCTGAAGGTGATTTAGCCAGCTGGGCCTTTTGTCTTCAATACATATCTTACTCACAATCAACATGTACTTGGTAATAAATACAATCAGAGAGAATACAGATGTGCATTGAAATTGGCCTTCAAGAACAGTAGGTAAACTTAAGGCACCATTTATGGAGACAGAGATTTGCTGTATTTCCCATTCTTTTTACTAAAGCACACTTAGGATTATATCTAATGTTAGTTCTACTTAAAGTAGACCCATTGAAATGCATGGGGCTTAGGTTAGACTAACACTGGATACAATCCTTATTTAGTACGGAATAATCACCTCATGCCTTTGAAGATTAAATTCACCTGGCGGTGGAAGAGATAATGCATAGAGATAATGTAAACCCAACAGTTTCAGGTTTATATGTGCTCAATGTGCGGCATGGATGTGCGGAGAGAGGTTGTGTAAGTGAGTTATGCTTCCTCTTCATGTTTTCTGTATCTTGTGTGAAGATGGAACTTGTCTATCTATCTCCTCTTGCAGTGAGATGCATATGTTCCCAATGCAGATATAGGTCAATCATCTCCCATAAAGAAAAAGAAAATGCAATGTTCCTCGTAAGGGGGAAAAATGTGTTGTAACTCACCATAACAGAAACAACAGTAATACAGGTATGCTTGGGTAAAAGGAGCTTGGGTAAAGTCTTAAGGAAAATTAGACCACATGAGAGAAAAAGCTGACACATTTTCTATTCCAGTTCCTTTCTAAGACTATGATCTTAAGCATAATTAATAGGAAGTCCCATCGAACTCAGCAGGACTTACATTTAAATAAACAGGGTTGTTTTTTGTTATTAGCATTTTTATTGGGGGTTTTCCATTTAACAATCAAGACAGATAGTGAAACACAGGGGAGGGCATCTGCTTTGCACTGAAAAGGTCCCAGATTCACCTTCAACATCTCCAATTAAAAAGGGATCTCTGGTAGCTGGACTGGGATATATATATATTTTCTTAGAGACCCACTTTCAGTCAATGTAGAACTAGGCTATGTGAATTCAGCGTAAGGCAGTTTCATATGATAACAAATGAGGTACTACTTATTCATGGTTCTAGAATATAGGCCAAGGGGTGGGAAACATGTGCTCTCCAGATGTTTTGGCTCACCACTGGCTTTTCTGCCTTGGACTGAGGGGAGTTGTAGGCCACAAGTTGCCCACCCCTGATATAGACAGTGTGATACAGAAACAAATTAGTAACTAAGTGCATCAGACAAGAACTACAAGGGAGATAAAGTTTCTAGAGGAAACAAGCCATATGAAGAAAGGCTGAAACAGCATACAGACAGACTTAGTCTATCGGCATGATGGTTAACCCAGAGAGTACTTTATTCTTCAGACAAGAGCCAGAGGGCTCAAATGTACTGTGTACTTTGATTCCACCCTCCAACTTTCCAAATCATTATTTCATTAAACTATTGGTATTGTGTGAGAGATTTATTTAACTACATTTTTTGTCAACATTTTAAAGCCAGTGTTGCTGTGAACAAAGTGGGTGTGTGAGCAAGCATGCTAGTAGCCACCACCCAATCACTCCTGCTGGGACTAAGCAATGGGTTTTAGCAGGGGTTCCCCAACAATGCAGAATTCCCAGCTTGCACATCACACTTAACAACACAGAGATGGCGCACCCTTGGGCTGTTTAGCTCCTTCCACTTGCAATGGGAGCGATCAGGCAGTGGGAACCAGCACACTTACTTGCTCCCACTTCATTCATGACAACCCAGGGTTTAAAAAACCTCTGGCTTGTTGTGATGTGCATAAATCTTCATGGGTGATCAAGTGATCAACTTTGGCTCAGAGCAGTGGTTCTTCATTTTGCTAGTACAGGCAGTCCCAGAGTTAAGAACATCCAACTTACAGACAACCCATACTTAAGAACGGACTTCTGGGTTCCCCGGCACTACGTCCTTTATGGAGAGTACATAGCGTAGTATACTACGCAATTTGCATAATTTACACAATTTGTGTAAATGTCGATTTTAACATATAGAACGCTATGCTGTTCCGACTTACATAGAAATTTGACTTGAAGACATTCTTAAGAACGGAACTCGTTCGTAACCTGGGGACTGCCAGTACTGCAGACTGCTCTTCAGGTCTGCTTTTTCTTTGCAGGTCATTCAATGTTCTTGTCACACGAGAGATGCTTGAAAGGGCCCTTCCCATTTGGGGAGCTGGTTCTCTCCATTTGGTTCCATTTAAGTTAATTTATATATCAAGCCCCATTTGTACCGCAGGCCATACATGGCATTTGGTGTTTTGTGCCGGGCAGGATGATGGTGATCTGGTTGTGGAGAGACTTCTTCTCACGCCTTTGCCATGGACAGATCACTATCTGGTAGGCATCAGACTTGCTGCAACTCTTAGCCATCACAGGGATGAGAGATGTCATGGACCCAAATGGTTTATTGATGGCTCTGTGGCAATTTCCAGCTGCTGTGGCTGTCGATGCCCAGGCAACTGACATGATTCCAACAAAACTTCAAACAAAACTGGCATGACCTGGTCCAGAGTCAATTTTAGAGCTTACCCCATGGTGGTCATGGCAGGAAAGAGATCGTACTTTTCCACCAACACTGCATCATCACAGAGTCATCCAGATGATCTGTTTGCAGTGGTGCAGGGGGTTGCTACATTCAGGCCCCCCCCCAGGGTATGGGGCCAGGACCCTCGGAAGGCCCACCATGACCAGATTGCAAAACACTTTGCACACAAAATTGCTCGTATCCATTCTGACTTTGACTCTGTATTATTGAATTCAGTGCTAGTAGCGATTGCCATGGCAGTGACATGAACATTTGCTGAGTGGCAGCTGGTGAGCCAGGAGCAGTTTCCTAGTACCACCGGCTTCATGGAAGGACAAAAACTTTACAAGGATAGATGGCAGAAGGCATTTTATGGCAGATGGAGCGTCAGGTTTTGGAAAGTGACAAACCTGCACCACTATGCAAAGAGCTTTTTTGTTTAAAAGTGCTGATAATATTGTAGGGTGGGGCAGGAGAAGGAAGATGCAACTGTCTTAAACAAAGATATCTCAGTCTTTTCCTGCAGGAGTGGAGCTTAGCTACTTATTGATTCAACGGTGATTGCAAGGTGTTTAGAGTCCAGGTTATCTCTGCAAGGAAAATGGGTGGAAATTGATTCCTAAAAGGCTTTTGGAATGTCCACATAAGTGATAACTATCAGTTGCACAGAATCCACTGTATGCTAAAATACAATGAAAATTCTAGAAAGCTGCAAACACATAATTTTGCTTTGCAATAGCCATGCTGATTTTGTCCTGCGGTTTTCTTGAGACATTGAACAATTTTATATTTTCATTCAAAAACTTAATTCAGTTGCCCAAGGTTGTTATTAGCAGGATAGCTCTCTCTCTCTCTCTCTCTCTCTCTCTCTGTTTTGCATGTTTTAACATGATGGATGTTTCTTCCAAAACCACAGATCTCCAGCCTACTCAGGAAATGTGGATCCCATTCCTTGTCTTTATTTATTTATTTATTTTATTTATGAATCGCCCATCTGGCCAGACATCCGGCCACTCTGAGCGATGTACAATGCAATAAAATACAGGGGGGGGGGAACACACACAGTATAAAACACAATTAAAAATCCTAACCCACCCCATATTCCCGCCTGAAAAGCCACATTTTTAATGCCCGGCGGAAGCTAATCAAGGAAGGGGCATGGCGGAGGTCACTGGGGAGAGAGTTCCATAAATTGGGGGCTGCCACAGAAAAGGCCCTCCTCCTAGTCCCCACCAGCCTGGTTTCTCTGGCTGATGGGACAGGGAGAAGGCCATCCGTGGCGGATCTTGTTGAGTGGCCTACTTTATCCATGGCTCATTGAAAAAAACATATGGGAACCTTAAATATATGAAATAGAATTCTACAATATTTGTCTCAGAACTAAAAAGGACTGTGGTATATTTATAGTATACATTTTACTGTGGAAAACAGGAAAACATGAGAAATCACAGTGGCTAACTATATGGCATAAGCATATGCATGTTAAATGACTCCCAATGCAGTTTTTCAAAATGAATAGCCACTTAGGAAGCATGAATTTAGAGGAGAGAAGTGATGGGGGGGGGGAGAGGTCCCTTAACCCTTTTCCTATTTGCCATGTGTCTGCTTCAATAAAATGCTTCTAAAACTGAAATACCATTGTATATACATATTTTTTTTTTACAATATTTGCATTCACCTGCATATAAGTTAGAAATACACACATTTCAGTAGTTATTTGACATCAACTAACTCTCAGCCTAACCTACCTCACAGGGTTATTGTGAAGATAAAATGGAGAGGAGGAGGAGGAGGATTATGTAAGCTGCCTTGAAGGAAAAAAGGCGGGGTATAAATATAATAAATAAATAAATGCTGTAAAACTACTAGCAAGAGTCAGGAACCCCATTGTCCATCACATCCTGAAAGGAAGACACAAGACATAAGTGCCCCGTGACAGCACAAGATATATTGCTGCCCGATGCTGAGCCTAAATATTACCCCATCCTGCTCGGCCAACACTTTTTAAAGTCTTGCTTGTACCATTCTGCCATGCCCCCACTGGAGGACTCTTCCTCCTCCGAAGAGCTAGAGCTCCCAGAGACAGATGATGTCAAGGAACCACCTATGTCAGGAGACTCGGAGGAGCCTGGGCCCTCAAGGGAGATGGCTGTGGGTCCATCCCCACAGGAGGAAGGGAGCTCCACCTCTGAAGTGGAGGCTGGGTGACCACCTAGCCCCCAAGAGCATCGTTGTCTCAACAGGCAGGCCGGTAGGGTTCCTTGGAGAAGGAGTGCTTGGTTACAAAGAAGGGCTACTCAAGGGGAATGGACACCTCAAGAGCAAGGGACTCCTCATGAGTAGGACTGTTGCTAGAGGACTTGAAATGAACTGCAGCTGAGCCCTGGGTGAGCCTCTGGAAGCTCTGGCTCTATAAGCCTTCAGTCAGTGCTAACTGGCTACTGGAAATAATATCTTACCTTCAGTCCTTTGTTTGACTTACCTTTTGGGGTGGGGTTCCTGTTTGACTACTTGCCTGTGTTTGGACCTTGGCTGTGTCTCAGACTAGGGATGCGTGAGGAATCTGGTTGGGGTGGGTGGGTCAAAATGTGGTGGATTGGCCTGACTTGGCCCCCTGAATTCTGGCCTGTTAACCCAGTGCTGGCACCAGTCTGCTCTGATGCTAGTGGAGCCAGTATGTGGCCTTTTGCTTTTTAAGTGGGCTGCAGTTTGTGTTGTTTATTTTATTAAAGCAAGGGAAATTTGTGTAAATTCCAGCTGGAATTTGCACAAACTGCAGTCACAATTTTTGCAAATTGTGGCTGGAATTTCCCAAGGTTAAAAAATAAATACAGAAATTGCAGCCTGCTTTAAAAGTGGATGCCGTGACCCCCCCCCCCCGACTTGGCCCACTTTTGGCTCTCAGATTGACAAGGTGTCGAAAGTCTGCTGAGCACAAGCCTTTTATTGTATGTGACCAACCAGGCCACCCCCGTGGGCCGCAGTACAGGTTTAAAGGGAAGGTTAAACATTGGATCCCAAGTTTAAAAGCTTTGCACATGGCTAAATGACTCATCATATGATTAAAATTCACATTTATGCGTCGTCCTCACGCATGAGCTCATCACACAAACACTTATGCATCCCAATCGACCCACCGATCAAAACCACACAGCCCTCAGAAACTAATAACTTCCCGAAAATTAGGTTTTACAGTATACTTGTAAACATTACAAGGAATTTGGATGTTCTATAGGATATATACTTGTCAACATTAGACAACAGGAAACATACCTTTGCAAATGATGACCTTCCCTTCAATGGTTTTATCAATGGAGAAATATATTTAATTCTAAGATCATTATAAATTGAACACTGTAAGAGTATGTGAGTTATATCTTCAACTGATACTGAATTGCAATCACATACTCTATCCTTCTTAGGAATCCCTTTAAGACGGCCCACCCAATCAGCCAAAGGAAAAACATTTAATCTTGCCCGAGTAAAGGCTACCCTCATTTTAATGTTTGGCAAGTCTACCAAATATTTTGGGAGGGATAAATATGATGGGATAAAAGAGGCATAAAAAATGTTTGACTGACAGACCATAATCCCAGCAATCTGGGATTGCATCTCAGTGTCCTTAAGTCTTTGAATCAATATCACTTTGGCTCTATCATATCCTTGAGTTAAAAGAAAAGAAGTAGAGAATCCCAGACTCATAACAGCCAATTGCATCTTTTGCTTCCATGAGTTTTGACCCATCTCTTCTAATAACCCCAAAATAAATTCTGACACCCGCTTAAAAATGATTTTTAACCAAAAAAGCAAGGCTAATCTGAGGGCTTCAGCGCTGAGCACAAGCAGGTTGAGTTTCTCAGTGTCGCCCATCCTTACCTCAGACTTTTCTTCTAGAAGCCACTTACTTGCCTGGTAATATTGTGCTTGACCACTCTCTGTATCCTGACTACTTTGGCCTTAAACTGACCCCATACTGGGGTGGTACCTCTGTGCTTGACTATTTGCCTGCCTAATTGACTTGCCTGTTGGATTTGCCACTTTATTAGCCTAACACTGTCAGACCCAGCCAGAGCAGGGCATATTCAGATACCAATTCCTCCCTTCATTTGTCCTTCCACTATTGTGATGCCACCTGAAGTAGGTTGTGTTTCACCCTGCTACATGGCAGCGCCAGCCCTGGAAAGGCTATACAGCTTTATTCAGTTTTGTGGCTGAGCTGCAACATAATTATTTTTTTTTAAACTACAACACTTCTCCACTAATTCAGTGCTGGTATATTTTCTACCATGGGCAGAACTAAGGTGGCCATGTGTCCTCCTTTACAGAGGACAGTCCTATACTGAAGGGCAAAACCAGTAAAACTATTCCTGCTTAATCCCAACTGACTAATCCTATACTATCCAAAGAGGAATGGGTGGGAAAGTTACCACAGCCCTTGGTAACTGATCTGCTGGGGAAGCGTGGCTGCCTTAACTAGGTGCCACCATGTCAGCACAATAAGCAGAGGACTGGCTTCTCTCCTTGAACAGGTGCCTAGAACAAGTTTTGGGATGGATCTGGTGAATAAGTTCAGGCTTAGGAGCGGGCCAAAACAGACATTACTTTAAATGTGTGTCTAGCATCTATGTCTCCTTACCCCTGTTTTTACTCTAGGGTAGGTACAGGGCCCCCAATCTGGATCAGGGCCCTAGCACAGGTGGGTAGGTTTTTTGTAAGATATGGACTGCACTGACACTAGATTTAAAAACAAAACAAAAACATAGCTGCTAGGCACATGTTTAAAGTAATGTTTGTATTGGCCCTTAATCCAGACAATGAAAAAAGGGGAGAGAACTAGGCTGTAAAAGTTCAAAATACATACATTTAGTTAACATGGTGTCTTTCACTGTTTTAGTGGCGACTGAAAAAATAGGTCTTTTCGAACGTTATTATATTTTGGTACAGTTTTTTTCTTTTGGGCGTTATCTTGTTGGCAAATTGTATGCCCTGACTGGATGTCCTTGACAATTTGCCAACGTTCGAAAAGACCTATTTTTTAATAGACCTATTTTTTAACGTATAATAACGTTCGAAAAGACCTATTTTTTCAGTCGCCACTAAAACAGTAAAAGGCACTTCAGTTGTTTAAGAAATCTGCAGACTCTTTTACAAGTAAGATATAATTTATATAAAGAATACGTATATTTTTATTTAAAAAGCAATACTTGTTTCTCATTTTTAAGAAAATGTTTGTAAATGATTTCTATTTAAAATATAAGGAAATTAATTATATAATGAGAAAGTATTTTTATTATGTGTTGTCCTCACCATGTTAACTAAATGTATGTATTTTGAACTTTTACAGCCCCTTGAGGAAGGCCTTGAAAAAAACACAGGCCGAAACGCATCGGGCTTCTCTATTTAATAAAGTTTGCATCCTGAGAACCTAGTTCTCTCCCCTTTTTTCGTTGCTATTGGATGCTCTTCTCCTCTGGTTTCTGTCCTTAATCCAGACAAGATGGAAGTGCTGTGAATGGGAAAATCTGGTGATCTGGATTGAGCCTGTACTCTATGTGGGACTACCTTTGAAGATAGTTTGGAAGCTCCATGGGGGGGGGGGGGGTAGAGAAGAAATTTGTTTGGTTCACATTTGCACCTAATTTTGCTCTTTCAAACCAATATGCAAACTGAAACCCAGTTATCCTTCAAAATTCACACTACTGTACTTCAAATTTTGCAATGGAGTTCTCCAATTAAAAAAAATATGTGTCTATTAGGTAAGCGTGCACAAAAATGCATATATTAGTGAAAGTGATGTTAAAATGCTTTCTATTAGGAAAATTGCTTGAAAAAATGTGTATATTAGGCAATGTATTTGGTGAAACACACACAAAAATGCATATGAATTTTCATGCAAACTTTAAAAAGAAAATCTCAAAGTTTGGGACATGATGCCAAACTGAAAATTGGGGAAATGGTCAAAGTTTGTGATTAACCAAACTTAAGATTGGAAAAATGAGGAACTGAAAATGGCAGACCCATTCATCGATCCATCCCTAGCTCCAGGTGATGCAAAATGCAGCTGCCCAGTTGTTTATGGGAATGAAGTGATCAGAGCATATAGCACTGATTCTGTCCTAGCTGCGCTGGTTGCCAGTGCACTTCTGCACCCTACTTTGGGGTGGGGCCATGGCTCAGTGGTAGAGCACCTGCTTTGCATGTGGAAGGTCCCAGGTTCAATCCCAGGCTCCGCCAGGTAGGGCTGGAAAAACTCCTGCCTGAAACTCTGGAGAGCCACTGCCAGTCAGTGTTGACAATTCTAGGCTAGATGGACCGATAGGTTGACTCGCTATAAAGCTGCTCCCTATGTTTCACCCAATTCAAAGGGCTGGGTTGTTGTTGTTTTTTTCCTTTAAATCCCTGAATGGCTTGGGACATGGTTATTTGAAGGACCACTGGCACGCATAAGAGCCTGCCTGACCCTTACGTCTGGCTACAGTCAGAGGACCTGCTTACAGACCCACCAGTAAGGTCCATCTGGTTGGTGAGCACAAGGGGCAGGGCCTTCTCAGTGGTGGCCCCATCATTGTGGGACTTCCTTCCATGGGAAGTGTGTCTGGCTCCCTCAAGAACTGTTTTTAAATGGGTTCCAAAGATCTGGCTGTTTACAATTAATCACTTTTAAATACTGAACTGAGGTGGACCCAGGTTTTTAAATTGAAATTTTAACCATTGCTGCTATTTTACTGCTGGTTTTTGATGGAATTGTTTTATTAGTGTTTATTACTGAACTTTGTATTTTAACTTGTAATTGGTTTGATGATTACTTTTACTGTACAAACCAACTTGAGAGGGCTCTTTAGCACTGAAAGGTAATGTAAAAGTATTTAAATAAATGCAAATAATTAAACAAGCAAACATCTTTTGGATCGGCCACAAGAGACAAGGACCTGCCTCACACCTCAGCAGTCTTGCTCCCTTCCTCTTTTAGGATGGAGAGAAAGTGTTCCCCTCCCTCTACATGCGGCAGGTGGGTGAGCATCCTCCTTTTTTGTTCAATATCCCACTGATACCTTTTGCCCAACAGTCAGATTCTAGGAAATGTGCAAGGAATTTCTGAGAATCTGTGGGAAACAGTTTGACAAGAGGGTGCTAACATTGTGCATAACAATGAAGGCAAGATCAATACTTTGCAGTGTTATGTGATAATATGCTCTAGTTTGTGGCAAGTCTTTTTAGGTCTAATAAAATGGGATTTCCCCCCTTTCAGTTTAATTTAAAGTAACTTTGGTTTGTCTATTGTTTTCATGTAAACTTTTAATCTGCAATGTTAACTTGCCTCCAGCAAATTATGTCTATAGGATGTTTTCCAAACTGAACAATTCTAAGGGGATTCTAAACTGTCTTTATCAAATAGTACATGAAGAAAAATCTGCTGCTTGAGAGAGATGGAGGCAGAAACATAAAAGCTGCACAAAACCATTTTGATTTAAAAAAAAAAAAAAAAGCCCTTCAGAAAAATTATCTAAATAGCAGCTGCTGTAATAAATTTTGCACGTGGCATAAAAGGTTATGGAGGAGGCAACAAGGGTGGAGAAAATGTAAATAAGATTGCCAAATTAGCAAAAGCTGTAAGCAACGAGTAGCCCTACGGCTACAGTTACAACAAGTCTCCCAACATTGGAAACATTATATTTTGTCAACCTATGACATATAGCATGTAATGCAATCTGTTTCAGATTGCGGGAAGGGGGCGTGGAGTTCAGTCACACATGAATGTGAAGTCTTTGTTGTGACTTTGACACATCTTGTACTGTACTGGGCTCGTGTGGAAGTGAAGCCTCACCACCAATGGTGCCTTGTTAGCCTGGGAGGGTAAGGCGGGGGTCGGGGGAGAAAGAGCTACAGAATGGCAGAGAGAGAGAATGAACAAACTGCAGAAAGAAAATGATTGGTGTAAAGAGATGAACCTTAGGCAACAAGAAGTCCAAACTTATTTGTTTTGCAGGCACTATGGCAGGGGAAGCACCTCTGGGGGACTGGAGGTTCCCATCCCTGCACTAGAAGTAGAACTACCCATCTCCTTAGACAGGAAGAGAGATTCCTCTCTAAAAGGAACCCAGTGGTAAACACGTGTTGCAACGTGACACGTTGCCACGTGGCAGCCACGTGGCAGTCCCTTGGGGCTCTGATTAGGTGAAGGGGGACTACTGAGGAGGCTGGAAGGTGGGGCTGGAGTTTTTTCCCTTCATTTTTGCTGTGTCAGTTCGAGGCTGGCATAGCTGAGGGGCTGGAGGATTGGGGCCTCTCACACAGTCTGTGGGGCTTTGGATCCAGTAGATCAAAAGCCACTGTTTCCTTGCCCCCCAAACAGTGTTTCAGGGCCTTCTGCCAACTACTGCTGGTAGGAGCACCAATGGTGGTAGCTTTCCAGGGCCACTGGGGTGGATGGGGCCCTGCTCCTGCCCCACCGCTGGACTTCTTTTCTGCCTATACCTCTGCCCAGTCCTAAATTCCTGCAGCAAGCTAGCTTCAAGGGCCAGGGTTGCACTCCTAGTTGCTCTGACAAAATGATTTCATTGTGTTTTTATGTTTCCATATGGGCCCCCAAAGTGGCATATACCCTTTGTATAAACAAAATAAATATCCACTGCAGACGCACCGGTTCCCTCTCACACAGCACCTTAACGAAGCATGTGGCCCCACAGGCAGCCATGCCATCATCATGTATAACTTGCAAACTTAAATGTGGTTTAATTCGATGCTTAATCATTTGCAGCTACATGGTTGTCAACTGGTCTACTTTGGATGCAAGAAATATTAATGCAAGTGAAATAATCTTAGTATCATAATGTGAAGTGCTGAAGTATAAAGGGGAAAAAAATGAAAAGGGGTTTTCTAGCAAGAGTAGAATCTGAATTACATTTTTCATACATACCTTAAGTAGTAATAAGCAATTTAGAGAGTCAGGTTCTTACTTTATCATGTTTCAAATGTAATTAATTCTACTATTTTTTAACTGCAGGATGGTACATTAAAATGTAAAACTAAAGCTAGCATGGTTCATTAGCTGAACGATATTTCAATAGTTTTTTTGTTAAAAAATGTACTGCTTTTAAAATATCAGTAAATTGGCCCCATGTACAAATTGAGATGAGGTTACATTAAGATAAAAGAAGAAATATAATTTGCAAAAGGGGGAAAAAATCCAATAAACCTACCCTTTGGTCATCTCTTTTCATACCTATAAACTAGTGTTTTAATAATAATAATAATCAGAAGATGTTCGGAATATGATTCCTTTGCTGCTACTTATTTTTCTGTTGTCAGAGGAACAGAATGTTCAGAGCCCTGTGAATCAGTTCTCCTTTAAAGCTGGATTGGAATGTCTGTAGAAACAAGTGATCACTTTGCAGTTCCTGATGTTATATATCACAAGAGGAATAGGAAGCACAAGTGGCTTATGCTTCCTGTTTTCTATGCACCTTTATATTGGACAAGTAGCATCTTACTGGGGAAAGAAATATGGTGGCTACTAGCCTGGGAGAAGCATGGAACAACTAGGGATGTTGGAGAAACCTGCAATGGATTAAAATGAGTTCGGATTTCTATGAATCCAACCTGTGGATTCTGCAATGGATTGGATTTTCCCGAGTCACCTGGATTCTGTGGATAAAATGGAGAGAAGGAGGAAGATTATGTAAGCCGCCTTGGGTTCCTTGCAGGCAGTGCTTTTTTTCTGGAGAAAAAGGTACCGGAACTCTTGGATTACATTTCCTCGGGAGTAGATGGCGATTAAATTGTAATGCAATTAATAGAAGAAAAGGTGCTGGAACTCAGTTCCGGTGAGTTCCACCAGAAAAAAAGCCCTGCTTGCAGGTAAAAAGACAAGCAGACGACAGAATGAAAGGTACCTGACAATCTGCAAAACACAGATGGAATGGATTTAACAAAGTCCATACATCTGTATTTATGCCCCCTGCCTTTAAAATATACCCCTAATAGGGATGTATGGCTTTTATTAAATCCATTAGGGGTGGACGATCTGCTGGGACTCAACCCACCTCCGGCTCAGCGGCTGCTGCTGCTGTGCCTCCCGAGCCAGGCTGAAAGCTGGTGTGTACTGTGCCACTCACCAGACTTTCAGGTTCCCAGCAGGCCACTGTTTACATAGAAAATGCCTTAAGATACATCAGTGGCCACAAATTGTGCAAATTATGCAAATTGTGGCCGCTTTAGGCATATCTTAAGGCATTTTCTATGTAAACAGCAGCCCACCAGGAACCCAGAAGTCACTTCCCCAGCTCGACTCAGGAGAACAAGAGTTGAGCTGGGGAAGAGGAAAGCGGGACAGAGTTGGGGGGGGGGGTTTGAACCTGGCTAGTCCACCGGATTTCCACCCTCCGAACGAAATCCTCACACATTCCTAAAATCCATTCCATCCATCTGTGTTTCATACCTAGTCAGGCATCTTTCATTCTGTTATCCGCTCATTGACTGAATCCGTAGGGATGTATGAGAATTTCATTCCACTTGCAAAAGTGTGCATTAGTGGTAGTGAGCACTTGCACACTCCCCCAACCCCACCCCACCCATAAGTCCATGGAATCCACGTGACTAAGGAAAAAGCCAGCCCATGGCAGAATCTGCAGGTTGGCTTAAAGAAATCTGAGCTCAATAGGACCCATTGTGGGTTTTCCAACATCCCTAGCCCCAACTTCCAATAATACTTGAAATGGCTATGAAAGTTATGGGGGGGGGCATCATTGCTACGCTATACTAGTTTCACTATCATGGCTTTCCCAAAGAATGTTGAATTGTAGTTTGTGTGGCATGCTGGGAATTCTCTGTTAGGATTGCTAACCTCCCTCACAAAACTACAGCTCCCAGGTTCCCTGGGCAAAAGAAATTACAATTAAGCAACCTTTAGTTTGGGGTGTCGATATGTCCTTCATGTTCCCACACAGCACTGAATTAAAATGCCATTTACCGTATTTTTCGCTCCATAAGACGCACTTTACCCCCCCAAAAAACTAGGTGGAAATGTCTGTGCATCCTATGGAGTGAATATAGTAAAAAAAAAAAAAAATTATTATTATTTTTTACTTTCCTCTGCTGGTCCGGAAGAGTGGAGGACTCCTGGGTGGGGCGGGGGAAGCCCCCGCCTCTCAGCTGATTTTTTTTTTTTAATTTTTTTTTGTACCATACAGTAAGTGCGTCTTATGGTCCGGTGCGTCTTATGGAGCGAAAAATACGGTAGCTTCTACAACTGCAAGCTCATATGAACATGTTTAATGCTGAATAGAAAGCAGAAAAGAAGGAAATGTAAATATATAACTTGCAGCCAGTGGAGGCTACAAGTCAACAAGTTGGTTTTCAGGCAAAGAGTCAGTCACTGAAAGATTTTAAAATGCAAGTTTAGTTTAATTTAAATGTCATGCACTGAAGAAGCGTTCACACTTAGCAAACCAGTATCGGTGTCTGCAACACAATGTTTCGGTTTAGCAGCGACTCATAAACACAAAGCAAGGAAAAAACACACCCCAGTTTTGCTTAATTTTATGTAATCATTTTAAAATCTTGGTGAGAAACGGAATTTTTCACTTTCAGCAATATGTGTAATAGTAGAGTGAAATTCACTAGTAGAGTGCACGAGCATTTTGTGTCCTGTTAGAAAATGGTCACAAAAGACTAACAAGGACATTTCACCTAGTAACTTAAAAATAAAGCAAAATTGAATCAATGTAGGGACCATCATCAATTTCATTCAGTTTCATTCAGACAATTCACACAAACGTTTTGGCTCTGGGTCTATATTGAAGGGGTCATAAGATTACTTGACCACCAGCCCAATTGTGTCACTACAGTCTTTCCGACAGAAGACTGACTGAGTATTGGCATGGTAAGCTATTGGTTGCATGATGAAGCTATGCTATGAGCACTTCAGCACATATTCAGAGGACTGCTTTGCCATGACCCTGAAGCTCACTGCTCTCGACTCGACCCCACATTCCAGCATGCTACCATGGTCTTGTTAATCCATTTTAGGCAAAAGACTGCATTCCAAAAAGGCGTCAATATAAGTGTATAGCCACTAGCTTTAGAAAGTGACAATGCTCCTACAGTGCCCTTTCCAAGGAGGGTGCACACTTCAGTCTTCATTGAGCTTGCAATTTCAAGGTGAACAATTCATCATTGGAGTGGTGACCAACTGCCTAAACCCAGAGTATTAACAGCAGAGTCCAAACTTAGGTGGGCGCCGTTCTCATTTGTGGCTCTCTGCCTTGTAACCTAGATGAGCGTTGAATCTTGTCCATCACCAGTCCCTTCCACAAATATTTTTGCTCACCATCCTTCATGTGTAAGAGTCAGTGTGTGATTGGTTGTTGATGGTTTTTTTGGGTGGTTTTTTTTAAAAAAGGTGTGAGGAAATCTTATTTCAAGGAATCTGGCTGGCTGATCAGTGTTAAGAGTTCCCAAATCTCTCAGGGATCAACCAAATCGCAAGAGCAGCGGTGTAACGGAGTCGGAGAGAATGTAGGGGAGCACATCTCTGGGACTCTTTCAGAGCAGGAGTGGTGGCATCTGCCAGAGCACCAGGGTAATTGATAGACTCCCCCCTTGTTCTGCCAACTGAATAAAGTGATAACAAGGCTTTCACGTTTTCCTGTTGTTTGTGACAGTTTAGGATGGATGAAGGGCTTTTCTACATGAGGCTTGTAACCTGCCACTTTCCCAAGGCTTCTGCTTCCGGATTCTTTATGGGATTAAGAGTGGCTCCTTTACACGTATTTTTTTCAGGGTTTTTTTCTTTCTTTCTCTGCCTTTCTATATGTTCCGTTTTGCAACCCAACAAGGTGTCACCCTGATAATCCCAGGATACCAGGAATTTCAGTAAGTGGAATCGCTGGGCATTATCTCTGCTTTCTCTTCTACGTACATTAGAAATGGCTGTAGAGAAGCATGTGGGTGGGTGGTGTACAACAGTGCTCTACTGTGTGTGTTTTTAACTCTAGAGTAAGTGCATATTGCCCCATCAAATTAATCTAGAGTAGTTGCATCAAATTAAGCCTCCAGGAGCGGAGGTTCAAACCTTTCCCCCTCAGCTGCCTAGTTCCCCAAAATTCCACACACCCCTGTGAGGGGAAGAAGAAGAAAAAGCCTGCATTGATATCAAGTCTGTGGAGACTTTTCTTCAAGCCCTTCATTAAACCCCACACATGTGTGTGCATGTGTGTAATTTTGGGAACCAAGCAGCTGAAAGGGGAAGGTTTAGAGTAGAAAACAAAGAGAGAGGTCAGCTGCACACTTCATAATTAACCTAATGTGGAGTTTGATCCACAGAAGTACTTCTATCTTGCATGATTCAAAGTTCTTCATTTAACTACAGATACAAATGTAACTTTTTCGATTACGACAGCAAAAAGCGATAACGCATTATCAGCAACTGTGAAGAAGTGCTACATTTCCAAAACGGGTGTGCAATGACTATCACAGCCAAGACAGGTTGTCAATAGATCATCACTCTTCTACAGCAGAGTCTGAAACACAGGTGTCAAAGAAATAGGATGGGGTGAAATAATAACATACTGAAGAATTGCTCTTTTTCTACTTTGAAATTCTTTGCATTCATTTTACCAGTGTTTTCTTTGGATGCACTACATTCTGATGCACAGAATGGGAATCACAAAGTGGTTTAAGGCACAATTCTATGCATGTTTAGACTGCAAAAAAAAGTCCTGCAACTCCCAGCATTCCCCAGCCAGAAGTGCTGGGGAGCAGTGCTGGCTGGGGAATGCAGGGAGTTGAAGGACTTTTTTCTGTCTAAATGTGCATAGGATAGGACTGAGCCTTCGTTGTGGAACTTCAGTATGCTGATGATAATGTGGTCTCCGCACATTCAGAGGATGATCTCCAAACTATCCTAAATGCTTTTGCAGAAGCATACGAAAAACTTGGTCTCTCACTTAACATCAAAAAAACCAAAGTGCTTCATCAGCAAGTGCAAGCCAACCCTTTGGTGATGCCATCTATCCAGCTTGGCGGGACAATACTGGAAAATGTCGATCATTTTCTCTATCTTGGCAGCTATCTTTCTGTTACAGCTAACATCGACAGTGAAATCCAGCATCGTCTGACCTCCGAAAGTGCCGCATTTTCTCGAATGAAACATAGAGTGTTCGAGGATCGGGATATTTGTAAGAAGACCAAAACACTGGTTTATGAAGCCATTGTATTACCAACTTTATTGTATGCCTGCGAAACATGGACTATCTATAAACGTCACTTCCACCTCCTTGAAAGGTTTCATCAACGTTGCCTCCAGAAAATCCTGCAAATTACTTGGGAAGATAGGCGAACAAAAGTCAGTGTACTGGAAGAAGCAAAGACTACTAGCATTGAAAAAATGATCCTTCAACGCCAACTTCAGTGGACCGGTCATGTTGTTCGAATGCCTGACTGCCGTCTCCCAAAGAAGTTACTTTACTCCCAACTCAAGGATGGAAAGCGGAATATCGGTGGTCAATATAAGAGGTTTAAAGATGTTCATAAGGCTAATCTAAAAAAATGCAATATAAACATCGAAAACTGGGAAGCTCTGGCCCATGAACGATCTAAATGGAGGTTGGCCTTTCACAAAGGTTCCATGGACTTTGAAGAAGCCCGAGTGCAAGGTGAAAGGGAGAAACGTGCTAAGCGAAAAGCACGTCAAATGAATCCTTTACAGGACCATCTTCTATCTGGTAACCTGTGTCCTCACTGTGGGAAGCTGTGTGGATCTAGAATTGGCCTCCACAGTCACTTACGGACCCATCGCTAGAGTCTACACAATCTTCTTTAGAATTTCCTCCTTTTATCCCGGAAGACAATCTTACTCAGTCACGAGTGATCACCTGATGATGAGGATAGGACTGAGCCTTTAGTGATTGAGCACTGAGCTTGGGCCACTCAGTCCTGAGTTCAAATCCCATAGAAATCCTGCTTGTTTGGAATAGAGACAGCACAAGCAGTTTTTTCTTTTCCTTAATTCTAGATTATCGACTCTTGTCATGAGCTCAGTTAAGGGAATTCTGCCCAATACTTTGAAATAGTGGGATGTGTTTTCCTTCAATGAAACAGAGTATTGCCCAACATGGCATTCTATATTTGTTTTTATTCAGCAGAGCTATTTGTTCCTTATTAATGCTCTGTACCTTACTTACTGTCTCTTGAAGCCTTCTCACACTTCATCATAATTCTTGTACATCAATGTGCATGGCATTTTATGGCATACAAGAGCACAGGTCCCCACCCAGAGCGCTTACAATCTATAATTGAACACATTGCAATGTGGGATGTTAACCTAAGACAGGCATAGGGAACCGCCAGCCCACAGACAGATGTGACCCACAGGGGATCCCATCTGGCCCACCTGCTTCTTCCCTAGGCTTTTGCAGGGAAAAGGCTCCCTTGCTCAGCAGGGGAAATTTCTTTTCTCCAGTCAGCTGCTGGCTGTACAGGGAGAGTGGATGAAGCTGGGGGGGGGGGGGGACAGAGCTGTTGACTGATTCATTCCTACTTATTTTTGAGGTTTGTCCTGCTTACTTCTGAGTACATCTGCAGAGACATGTGAGTAGACATGCTGCTCATGCTTATGTCTGAGCAGTCCTACAGAGGGTTGGCATCTGGGATGTTGTTTTGAAAGGACTGCTGAGAGTGATTCAGTCCTGCTTACTTCTGAGAAGACATGCGGAGGCTTGACCTGCTTACACTTGAGTAGGCTTAAAATCAGTAAGTATCATATTTTGGGCCCACTCACTCTGCCTTTGGCCATACCCACAGATGTAATGCAACTCCCAAGACCTTTCCCAGATTGGAATTTAGCCCTTGGACTGGAAAACGTCCCCCAACTAAGATACCTTCAGTGTAAACCTAGAAATGTAAAGTGAATACAAGAAACTCATATCTGCAACCATGTATATCACATAGGCACAGTCATCAGGGAGCTAGGATTTGCTGACAAACTTGGATTTTCCTTTTGTAATCTGTGAAATAGCCACCTTTGGGGGGCACAAACAAATCTTCAAAAAAGATTCAAAAATCTTTTGAATCTTCAATAATATAATTTTAGCTCGAGTGGAAACTTCTCTTATGGGTTCCATTATGTCCTCACTGTTCTTAGCACTTATTAAAGTATGGTCAGCATCTTGATGACATGCAGAGGCTTTGCTTGCCCCTGTACAGGAAACCTTGTGCTTTAGTCATACCTTGACAGGAAAGTAACAATTCTCCAGCAGTCCTTCAGGGAGATCACTTAACTAACTAGGTTAAAGTTAATACAGAAAAGTTTGGCACCATGCTCAAAGTAGAACCTTTGTGCACTCAGGCAGGGCCTACAATGTGCAGACAGATCACATTACAGTAATACCTTGGATTGCAAGTAACTTGGTCTGAGAGCATTTTGCAAGACAAGCAAATTTTTTAAAATTTTTTTGACTTGATAAACGAGCAAAGTCTTGCAAGACAAGTAGTTGTAGGGATGTAACCGCTCGCCTCGAGCGGGCGTAGCGGGCCGAAATTGGCCCTGCTCATGCCCGCCAGAGACTCGCTTTGATATAAGAGTGTTTTGGATTACAAGCACAGTTCCGGAACGAATTATGCTTGCAATCCAAGGTATTACTGTACATTTAACAATGGCAATCAGGGATCACATGGTGAATGTGCTGAGCTCCCAGAATCAGATGTAACCAGTCAGATTTCTCTATGTGACAATGTCACTGAGGACAAATGGAACTTTTCCTCACCCACCCTGAGTGAGGTCAGAGTTAACATGTCTCCATTGCTGAGGCAACCAAAGCAACACCCCCTTGTCTCACTATGCCACACTGGCAGTTTCCTTGACCACTGCTGCAGAAAGTTAGTTTGTTTAAAAAATACAAAAGAATTGATTGTGAATTTGTTAACAGCAGCAAAATTAATGATAGCTAGGAATTGGAAGGTTCAACATGTGTTTTCAATTAATGAATGGTATACAGAGGTATGGGATATCGCGTTAAATGATAAATTAACTTGTAATATTAAGTGTCAAAAAGGACAATTGGAGAAAGACACCTTTGTGAACATTTGGGGCAAATTTTTGGATTATGTGTTGGTAAAGGGGAGGGGGAACAAACCTTGTCAAGATTTGTTATATTTTTGGAATATAGAATAATATCTTGTATACACACACACACACACAAATTGGGGTGAGAAATATAACTTGGTCCCAAGAGGTGGGGGGGTGCACAATATTTATGTTGTATTTTTTGTTGTTGTATTCATTAGTAGTTGTAAGATGTGAAAAATTAAAAATTTAATTAAAAAAAGAAAAAAGAAAAAAGAAAGACAGGACAGGGAGCATTGGCCTGGTTGCTTGCTTCAGGAATGAAGACACTCCCCCCGCCCATATCTTTACTTTCCCTGGCACAACAGATGAATGCTTTTAGCTTATTTTACAATACCCTACAAAATATCACCAACATATTGTGTGTGGGGGGGAAAGGTTTTTGCAAAATTGCATTTCTGTTCAACACAGCCCCAGTTCTTATTCTCAAAGCAAGAAGCTGGGGGGGGGGGTGTTTGATGGTGGAAATCCCCCACAATCCTACCTATCCGCCTCACTTGAACAACTGTGTAAGTAAGTGCACTTAGCGCTGGAAACTAACATTCTTTCGCACAACCCAAACAAATCGCACAAGCCCAAACTTTTAGAAGTAGTAGCCCAGAGATACAGCTCTTGTGGTCCCAGAAGCAGGAATCTGTCCTGCACACATACAATACAGCGAAGGTATATTAACAATTTATTTAATGCAGATTAACAATTTATCACAAATGTTTTCATGCGTGGTTATAAGTGATTAAATATATGGTGTTCAAAGTCAACCAAGACACTTAAAGGTTTATTCTGCGATAGGCATAGGGGGTTCAGGTAATCTCCCCACCTGCTGACAAAAGGCATGATGGGGGCCACAGGGGTGTGACGGCCCGCTCCTGCCATTGCACCTGGCGGCCGTGCCCCTATCTGCATGTTTGGCTGGTGTGTGAAAGGGCTCCATGCATGTACCACTGTATGCATGTAGATCTCTTCCATGGGAGGGTCTTCCTTCATATGGAGTAGCTCTATGCAAATACATGAGCAGAGCCCCTTCACACTGGGTAAATTCTGCTCAAATATAAACTGAAATGAATTTCTCATACATCCCTACGGTCAACTACTCTGTACTTTCAGAGTGGCCAGCTTCAGCTTCGTCCAAAGAAGATGTACACCCCTACGACACACATGCTAGTTGATTTCTCCACATGGGAGTACATTGGCCCTGTTCAGCTGTTCAGAATAAACACGTGAGGAGAGGGAGTATTCTAGCTCTGCCGCACTGTTTCATTGAATTCATCAGCCTCTACTCATGGTGGGTGATCTTGTGAAGAGGAGAGGCTCTTGTATCCATGCAAGAACACTGGAAAATCAGGGTGGTGAAGTGAAATGAAAGTTCGATCTGTGTGGTGCAATCTGTGATGGCCCATTTACACATGCAAGTCATCACTTCACTGTTGCCATCATCAAGTGAAAAATAAATGTGAACCAGGCCTAAATGAATGCACAAAACACATAAGATTTCTGTACATGCTATGTATTTGACAGACTGTGTTGTTCAATATTTACAACCTTAAAGAACACCATGCTATTGATGGTAACATAAGAAAGAAATGAAAGGAGATATTAAATGCTGGGTGATAGAGCCATGCAAATAAGCCTTGCTCACAATAATGCAAAGGAATTGACCAACTCTACCCATTACAGAAAGTGATCTAGGTATTAGTATGCAAATGACGAGAAAGGTGTATGGACAGGTTTCGGTAATAACAATGGAGCTGATGGACAAGAAGAGTTCTGGGAGCTGGTTTTGATTCTTTAATTAATGCAAACGGCAGTCCCCAAGGTAAGAGGAGAAGATGGATCCTGAGATGGGATTTAGAAACAGACATGAGTAATTACCATAAGGTTGACTTGAACACATTATTCTAAAAGGTAAAGTTTCTATTTTCAGCACACATCGAACATAACCAATTATTTCAGTCGCAGCCCACATGGTGACGCAACTCCCTTCCATTTATATTCCTGGAATTTGAATCATTAAAAAAAAATTAATTCACCTCTTAATTATTCATTTAGGAATTGCTTTGTTGGATTCCCAAGAGTACTATATTAGGAATGTCTTTTGTTAATCAGATATTTAGAATGTAAGAAGAGTGAAGGTTTGGACTCCTTTGTGCAACTACTGAGGATTTAGATTGAAACGGATGTGAAAATAAGACAAACCTGTAATTTGTGCTACTCCTCTCTCCCCACTTACAAAAATGAGCTAACATGGACTATTTTTTTTTTAATATACTTGGCATCCATATCTTAAAATTCAGTCTTTCAAAGTTAACATTGAAATAGCAATGCTAAAAATATAAATCAAAAGTATTAAGAAATAATGCAAGCCTCTAACACGATTCTCATATGCAAATGGAATAATTATATTTCGTTACTTATCTCAAAAATAATACAGGAAAAAAACCCAAAGGAAATATCATATGTCTGCCTTTGAAGTATCTAGTTTTGCCTTCAGTGGAGAAACAACTGGCGCCAAGCATTTTAAGTGCTGAAAAAAAGAGCTGTTTTTATTTTGGATGAGCCAAGGGTCAGATTTGGACATGCACTTGTCAAGTTGAAAGTCCATTTGTTTAAAATGTTCTTAAGTGCCCTTCATCTAGACCAGCCTTCCCTCAACATGGTGCCATCTAGATGATTTGGACTACAGCTCCCATCAGCCCCTGCCAGATGGCCAATGGGTCAGGTATTATGGGACTTATAGTCCATAACATCTGGAAGGCACCGTGTTGGAGAAGGCTGGTTTACACAATTCCAGCGGTGGTATACAAGAGTGTGCACCATTTATATTAAGTATACTTTCAAAGCACTGACAAGCCCACATTTGTCAGCCTAGGACAGGCCAAAGCTCTCAGCAGCTACCCTCATTTCTGGCTCATGGTCCCTGGGTCTAGGGTGGCCATCACCAGAAGAGCAGAAATGATTCACCAAAAATGAGGACAAAAGGGGACATTTTGCATTCGCTAATTTATATGTGTAGATGCACATTTAGAAATAAGTACTATACTTGAAATAGAAATGCAATTCATCTTACCATAGTAGGGAAAACCGTGACCAGGCGACCTCTGTGCTCACTCAGGTGCTGCTGTCTGTGGATGAGCAACGTCAAGGCCCCTGCTGCCTCTTCTTACGGTTCTTTAAACCAGACAGCCCTTCAAATAGAAGATGCCTTCAATTAGAGGGCTGTTCCTTGATAGCCCTTAAAATAGAGGACTGCCCTCTGTAAAGTAGGGCACATGGCCACCCTAGGACCAGTAGCCTTGGTAGGGTGGAAGCTGGAGTCTGAAGTGCAGCAAGTAGAAGGAACTGCTCTGTTGAACTAATGCAGTTCAATGCTAAGGCCAGGCTCCTAGCATTTATAGCAGGCCTGGCCAATCCACATACTGCCTGCAAATAGCAGAAGGAAATGTCGTACACGACACATTTATTCCCTTCTGCACCAGAAGAGGGTTCTTCTGTTATCATAATCCCACGCACAATCCACAGTAGCTCATGAGGGTGGGCCCCAGACCCTGACACTCCCAGTCTGAACACCTGACGCATTACCAAAAGCAGCTGATTTTCTGCGACTTGTTGCGTTAAATGAATTACTGGCAATAGGCACTTACTTTGAATATCCTTTTGAATGTATGGTGGTAGCACCATGCATGCTAAAAAAAAAACTCTGCACATTTAAGAATGTAAGTGTGTGTTCCAAGCTACGCAGAAGAGGGAGAAAGTGCTACAATAAGACACAGATGGTGCCTTTACAAGCTTCCTGTTGTGTCTTAAGTGCTAATGCCAGTTTACACTAGTCCAAAGTTAATGTCTTTCCCCCACCCCTTTCCACAGAGAAGCTCTTCTAAGAGTAGCCATGTGCCTACTTTACGGAGGATAGGCTTTTATTTGAAGGCCTGTCCCGTCCAATTTTAAAGGTAAGGAACCATAAGAAGGGAAAGCTGCAGGAGCCTTGAAATTGCCCATCAACAGCACCAGGACAGCAGACTGAGCAAGGCACCCAGGTCACCTGGTCACAGTCTTCCTCACTATGGCGCGATGTATTACGTAAAACATGGTAATTTTTTCTAAATTTGCATCTTTCCATATGAATTAGCATATGCAGATTTGATGCAAAACTGTGTCCCCCTTTCGTCTTCTTTTTTAGTGATGTATTTCTTATGCTTTGGCCATGATGTGTACAGGAGGACCACCTAAGCCCTTCTTTTTTATCTATTTGAGGGAAGAACTGAGATGGGCAATTACTTATCTGAGCTGCAGCATTCCAAATGGGACCAAGTCACACAGATATATATAGGACAGAAATGTCATAACTGGAGGAGACACTGTCACGTAAAAATATTAAGCATATTGATATTTATACACCATCAACATTACATTTTAGATCATAATATAGTCCCAATTCTGTGCTTCTCTCCAAAAGAGACATATTGGCTTTAGTTGGATTACTCTCTTCTGTGAACAAGTTGTAGAATGGCTGATGCTTGTGTGGTTGAATCCCTCCACAAGAAGTCTACGTGTGTGGAATGAACAATCTTTGCAAGGTTTCCAGTCATACGGAGAGTTCATTTCGTGAGTTGAAACATACATGTGTAGTTTGGGAGTCGAACCTGCCACCATGATACCCCACCTACACGTAGTTCATTCCATGCAGCTAGAATAATTGTAAAGGGCTATAAAATAAACTCTCTGCCATCTCCACTGGAATAAATGTGGGTTTGCTATGGGATTCACTGGAACAACCAGCTTCTTGAAATAACAGTTTAATATGAGCTTTTTCTTTCTCTTTAACGTTTCCTAAAAAAATCATAAAACTAGTGACTGAGTATATATTTTTATTTTTAGTAGGAAAATGAAAAGAAAAGAAACGTGTTTTTAAAGATCAGTGGTTCTCCAGTTTACTCTTCCTCTCCTGAATAATATTTATTTATTATATTTATACCCCGCCTTTTTTCCTGCAAGGAACCCAAGGCGGCTTACATTATATTCTCCTCCTCCTCTCCATTTTATCCTCACAACAACCCTGTGAGGTAGGTTAGGCTGAGAGTCAGTGACTGGCCCAAAGTCACCCAGTGAGTTTCATGGCCGAGCGGGGACTAGAACCCAGATCTCCCGAGTCCCAGTCCAACAATATAATTATATATTATATATTATAATAATATTATATATATATATATATATATATATAATAGAACAACACTCACACGGATTATTGTGTCCACAGTATGGAAAATTATACAAACTATAATGCATTACAAATCTATATCCTTGATTTTTGAAATATTTAATCTGGCAATGATACTACATCAGCATGATTATGGACCAATATATGGCAAGTGTTTCAACTTGTTTAATAGCAGGATACATGTTTCCTATATTGAAAGAAATCAGATCAAGATGACAAGGTCAAGAAACTCTTGTGTGACATCATAACATGGCCGCCATGTATAATTCTCACTTCCCCTAAAGCCAGCATGTTTTGCCAACATATTTTGACAAAAGATGCTCCTCCCTGAGAGAGAAAATTATAGAGCTGACTGAAAGCTATACTTTATATTGCTCTCCAAGCAGGGCCAGCTGACCAGCTTGCCTTTTTATATCACTAGTGAAATACAAGGAAGATTGCATGCCACAGTACCTACTCTCTTTGAGACATCACCTCACAGGATGGAATAAGATGGTGGGGGAGAACATTCACACATTATGGATCTCTGAAAATATTAAAATAGGGAAGGCAGAGGGAAAAGCACATATAATGTTGCTAAATGAACGTCTGTGTAGGATATAACACATCCTTAGATGTAGATTATTTTTCAGGAGCAGTGGGAAAGTGGGGAATAAAAAGAAAGCCGTCTACTGTTAGTGGTTAAAGAAAGAGAAGTGAATAAAGTGGAAACTGTGTGCTTACCAACTCCCACTGTGCAGGCCACAGAGGGTCACTGAACTGCAGTTCATTTCCTATTCCACTCTGTGACTCCAGGACTTTGAAAGCTGCTGTAGGGATATAATCATTCTTGCTTGGGCTCCGGTGAAAAACTGCACAGAAGAGACAGTCATTCACCTTCCTATAATGCACCCATCTTCCACTTTCAATTTGTATTTCTTCAATATTGATACAGATCATTATTTCTTTGAAATTTCATTAACTATTCATGGTTCATTGTAAAAAAAAATGTACATTAAAAGTAAATTGAATAAAGCAGTACAAAAATTAAGTCGTATTAGCTGACCATCTGCAAAGTCCTGTGTGCAACCTGCTTTCTGGTATACATTCCAGTATTTTTAAATTCCGCCAGAGCTTCCTGATTGGGGAAGTTTGCTAGGATACCACTTTGAATATTAATTTGACCAATCCAATCCAGAGGGTTGCCATCTAATAGTGGGACACAGCTCCAGTTTCATATTAAATAATACTGAAGGGTCCCCCCCCCCCCGTCATCAGCTATAGCTATTCTGAATTTTGCATACCGCTGTATCTTCAGTGTGAACTCTGAACTGCAGTGCTGGTTTTAAAATGATGCCATCAAAGGTTGCTGCTGCTGAGGTTTCAAGGCCACTTGGCAATCCTGGAATAATAACCCTCAGACAACAACCTCGGAATCTTAATTGTGTAAACAAGTCTTTAACCGTGTGAGCAATACCAATTGAATTATTTCAGTCAGTGTCTTCTATGGTGGCCACTTCTGCTGACTGAATCATTTCGACAAACTAGAACAAAAGAAATCTTAAACGTCTGGATATTGCACACACAGCTTGAGTTTGACCAATGGTCTATCAACCTCTGCCTTCTCTGACTGTGCCATCACTCCAGGTGAAACACTGTGTATTTCTTTTTGTGTATGGTGAATGCCTGCAATACCAGGTAAATAAACTCTTCTGTTCTGAGAGAAAAGGGAAAGCAGCAACCAGACCCAATTGCAGCAGCTGACCATTCAACAAGCTAAGGGGTCCAGACAGATCCTGTCTTTTTGTTCCCCTCCCAATCAAAGCATCTCCTATGCCAGGACTGGGGACCTCCTTCCTACCATGAGTTCAGTGTCCTCCTCTAGAAACTGCAGATAGCTTCTAGCTGCCTTTTTCCTGAGGCCAGTAAGAACATAAGAAAAGCCATGCTGGATCAGTTCAGACCAAGCAGTCATCTGCCTGAGGGAAGCCCACAAGTAGGACATTACAACAGTATGCTCTGCTCATGTTCCCCAATAATTGGTGTATATAGGCATGCTGAGTAGACATTAATAGCCTTATTCCCCATGAATTTGCCTAATCCTTTTGTAAAGCCATCCAGGTTGGTAACCAACACTGCATCTTGTGGTAGCAAATTCCATAGTTTAACCATGCACTGTGTGAAGAAGTACTTCTGTTTATCAGTCCTGAATCTCCCATTACTTGCTGGAATGAAATTGGGTTCTAGTATTATGAGAGAGGAAGAATACAATACTAGAACCTGGGGTCACCTAATGAGGCTTAAAAGTGGGATGTTAAGGACAGGTAAAAGGAGGTACTTATTCATATAACTCATAATTCGCTACCACAAGAAGTAATGATATAGCTACCAACTTGGATGGCTTTCGAAGAGGTTTAAACAAATTCATGGAAGATAAGGTGTTTAGGGTAGAACTGACCATGTATTCAGGAACAGAAATAAAGACCAGACAATAAAAGGGAAAAGGTAGGACCCAATTTTATTGATTACAAATCTAATTCATTGGCTCACAAGGCTACACACAATACAACTCAATTGCTCACAGGCCCCAACCATAACAGGGGATATAATTACTGAACAATTATGGTCACTGCAGCCTAACTTGACACCTTCAGCAAAGGGGGATGTGCAGTATTGAGGCAGAAGCAAGTCCTGAACTGTTCAGTTCTGGTCAAAGTTCTGATGATGGAATAAGCAAATTGTCCTGGAGCCAGTTGGCCAGGTAGTCCTTCTTTAAAGCTGAATAGTCTTATATCAACACAATTGGAACTAATTGTGTTTGGTAGTGCTCGCTTTCTTAACTTTCTCTATACCTACCCCAGTTTTTATATTATGTTCAGCAATGCCAGTATACAGACACCCAGTCCCCTCTCTATGCAATCCTACAGCACTGAGGTCATCCAAACAACGTAGTGATGTCAGCAAACCAAACCAGTGGTGTCAGCAAACCAGTGCAGTATATTCAGCAGAACAATGTACGCCTCCTAATCAATGAGTTCACAAAAGTTCAGCAATATGTCCTGTGACTATGATTATATATTCAGATCTTAAGCAACATCTAAGCCACTTCTATCTCCTTAGTAGTACTGCCTTGTTCTACTTCAGGAATGGGGAACCCCCGGCCCATGGAGCCTCTGTAGATTCCACCGTAGAACAGTGCCCTAGACAATGCTTAGCCTGCAAGAACTACCTCCTCGAAGAATCCCCACTGTTATCTCTGATCTGTGATCAAAGTGGGGGGAATTCGTCTGTATGCCATTCCCCCTACTACCAGCCTAGTCCACATGCTCCCATTGGGATGACAAGCAGCTCACAAAGCCAGGAACTCAGCTGGTGCTGGAAGGAGCCCATGGGGACAGTGGGAGGCACATGAAGGAGGCCACCAACTTCTCCCAGACTTCTCCCAGCACTGACCAAGTCTTCCTTGGTACACCTCTCATTGCCTCTGATGGTGATGGTGAGAGGCACGCAAAGGAGGTGCCCTCCCAGCAGTGTCCAAGTCCCTTTCCCTATGCTGAGAGATGCAGAAGAGAAGCCCAGGCCAGGGAGCAACTGCCATCAGCTCCTGAAATGATCATCACCGGCCTGAGAGGACTGTTGGGGCAGCCCCTCCCCCACCTTCCCTGGGGCTACAGAGGGAAGGCAGAAGAAAAGCCCAGGCCAGGGAGATTGTACCAGCAGCTCCAGAAGAAACCTTCAGGTGGCCTGAGAGAACTGGTGTATGTTTGGTTTGGGGGGGGGGGTAACGTTTGTTTGTTTATTTAAACATTGTAAACCGCATTGGCTGCCTTAGCAGAAAGGTGGTATAGAAATGTAATAAATAAATAAATGAATAAATAAACTCTTTGCATCTCTCAGCATGGGGAAAGGGACTCGGACAGTGCTGGAAGGCATGAGGAAGTAGAATGGGGGTGAGGAACTGCCTCCCACTTAGGCCCTCTGCAGGCCAGATGATGTCAGTGGCCATGGCCATGCCCACTGACATCATCTGGCCCACAGAGGGCCCAGGTGGGAGGTAGTTCCTCACCCCTATTGTACTTCCTCATGTCTACTACTCCATTGATGAAGGGTTGTGGGTTTTTTTTTGCCATGCTGTGTTCACAAAGAGCATTTGCCAGACAGTGCACCCTTTACAGCCAGACCCCTGTCAACCAGACCCCTGTCTTCTATGGAGGGACTTTGTCCTTCAAAGTCTGTCAATGGCTACTAGTCATGATGGCTAGCTATTACCTCCAGGATCAGAGGCAGCATTGCCTCTCAATACCAATTGCTGGGGAGCAAGAGTGGAAGGGTGCTATTGCACTCAAGTCCTGCTTGAGGGCTTCCCATGGGCATCTGGTTGACCACTATAGGAACAGAATGCTGGAACAGATCAGCCTTTGGCCTGATCCAGCAGGGCCAGGGCTCTTCTTATGTTCTGATGTGTGAATGTCTACCTAACTTTACCATCAATAAGAAAGAGTTCATATAGGTACCTCATATAGTAGTAGTAGCTGTGCTGTGACCTGCTTGATGGACCTTGGAGTGACACCACTCTAAGCCCCTACATGCCTTGAAAAAGCCATTTGTGTGTGTGTGTTACAAATTACTGTTTAAATTAAACAAATTAACAATCCATTAGCCTGGATTGCCTATTGAATACAAATTCTATTTTACATCTAGAATATCAAATAAAAATAAAACCCATTAAAATAGGCTATCAAGTACTCAAAGTCAAATATTAAATACCATTGTCTGTTATCAAATATTGCGTGTTGAATACCAAATACTGTGAAATATTACATACCCGTGTATGTTAGATCCTGAGGGTTCTGGAATATTGGGGTGGGGGAGGAAATTAATTGCTTTGTTAGCAATGTATGTTGGGTTTTTTTTATTTATTGACAATAATATTCTCTTACAAAGACTGATATACTGCAGTGTTTGTGGTATGATGATATGGCGTGATGACTGACTGGCCTTTCCTTTTTGGGTGTTATTATTGCATTTCTATCGCACCTTTCCTCCAAGAATCTCAAGGTAGGTACATATTTCCCCACCCCATTTTATCTTCACAACACAACCCTCTATAGGTTTGACACAGAGAATGAGAGAGTGTTCACTTAGTGCATTTCATGGCTGAGTGGGGATTTGAACCCAGGTCTGCCCAGTCCTACTCCAACACTCTAACCACTGCACCACATTGGCTCTTCTGTAGTGTAATGGTCTTTGAGGTAGATCTGTGACTTCAATTTTAATAAAAATTAAGTAAAACTATCAGATATTCAGCAGATATCCTGCATTAAAATCCACAGTGGAAGACATAGAGAAGAACTGAAAATTAGTTTCAGTTCTACGTTTAGGATACAGGTCACATAGTAATACCACTAGTGTTCAAAAGAAAAGAATATATATATTAGTGCATACAGATGTCTATCCTGGAAACCTGTTTTAAATCTTAGAGGAATAAACAATAGCCTTTAGTTGACTTTACTGGGCTTTGGACAAGGTCCAAAATCAATTCATCCTATAACTTGTACCACTATCCATATATCATAGAATATATATTTTTTTTAAATTCAAAAGTACCGTATATACTCAAATATAAGTCTAGTTTTTCAGCACATTTTTTGTGCTGAAAAATGCCCCCTAGACTTATACGTGGGTCAGCGCCCCCCCAGGACCCCCGCCGCCACCGCAAGGGACCGCCAGGCACCCCCCTCCACCCCCAGGACCCCTGCCGCCACCCCCAGACACCCCACCCCCACCCCCGTACCTGCACCCGCCGCCGCCGAAGCCCCTCCCCCGTCGAAGCCGCGCTGCGCCGCAGCCCCCCCAGACACCCCCATGCCACCCCCACGCTACCCCCAGACACCCCCCAGACACCCCCCATCACCGTACCTGCTCCCGCCGCCGAAGCCCCACTTCGGAAGGGGAGGGCGCTAGCGATCCTCTTCCCGCCCGAACCTGCGTTTGAATCGCGGAGGCCCCTTGAGAAATCCCGAGGAAAGCGCCTTTCGCGGCTGGCCGGCCGGGCGAGCTGGCTGGCTGGCTGGCGGGGGCCAGCTCGGAGCGCGGTGCCATCGCGCTGGGGGAGGGCGCACGGAGGCCCCCCTCTCCGCCGCTCTCCACCAGACTCCCACCCCGGGGCCTGACGTCAAGGAAGGAGGAGAGTGAAAGAAAGGGAGCCAGGCAGGCAGGGAGGGAGGAGGAGGAAGAGCGCCGAGGAGAAGCCCGCACGCCGGAGCAGCGAACGCGTCGGATTCGCGGAGCGCAGCAGAGAGGGCGCGTGGTGGACCGGCGGCTCCGTCTGCGCGGCGCTGAGGCGAGCGATCCGGCCAAAGACGAGCGATCCAGGGGGGCGCCTGAAGTTTCCTTCCCCCCCGCCTCTCTCTCTATTTTTCTTCCGGCGGGGGGCGGCGTTTGCTTTCCCTGGATCTAACGGCGTCCCCGCTTGCCCGGGCGCTGCTTGAGCGGAAGGGAGGAAGGGAGGAAGGATGAGCCGCGGAGCCAGCTCGCCCGGCCGGCCGCCCGTTCGGGCGGGAAGAGGATCGCTCGCGCCCCTCCCCTTCCGAAGTGGGGCTTCGGCGGCGGGAGCAGGTACGGTGACGGGGGTGTCTGGGGGGTGTCTGGGGGTAGCGTGGGGGTGGCATGGGGGTGTCTGGGGGGGCTGCGGCGCGGCGCAGCTTCGACGGGGGAGGGGCTTCGGCGGCAGGGGGTGCAGGTACGGGGGTGGGGGTGGGGTGTCTGGGGGTGGCGGCAGGGGTCCTGGGGGTGGAGGGCTGGGGTGGCGTGGGGGTGGCATGAGGGTATCTGGGGGGCTGCGGCGCGGCGCGGCTTCGGCGGGGGAGGGGCTTCGGCAGCGGCGGGTGCAGGTACGGGGGTGTGGGTGGGGTGTCTGGGGTGGCGTGGGGGTGTTTGGGGGTGGCGTGGGGGTGTCTGGGGGTGGCGTGGGGGTGTCTGGGGGTGGCGGCGGGGGTCCTGGGGGGGCTTTGGCAGTGGCGGGGCTTCGGCGGCAGTGGGTGCAGGTACGGGGGTGGGGGGTGTCTGGGGGTGGCGGCGGGAGTCTCCCCTCGTACATTTCCCACCCTAGACTTATACTGGGGGCAATAAGTTTTCCCAGTTTTGGGGGGTGAAATTAGGGGCCTCGACTTATGTTAGGGCCGACTTAAAGTCGAGTATATACGGGTAACTTAACGATAGCAACACGTCTGAGAAGGTTGAAGTAGTTTTAATACAAACTACAACTTCCAGCCACAGTAAATGGAATAGCTTCTCCAGCACTGTCCTCATAATAACTTTAACTTTCATAGATTGCATTGTATTATCCTCACTCATATCCTGGAAACACCCAAAATGATCGCTTTGAGAGCGCACCAACAGGCTTTTAAAGTGTTTTTAGTAGGCTATTGTTCTTTCTTTTGTTTTGTTTTTTACAACCCATTGTCAAAATAAATCAAACTGTGCTTATCTCCACAAGACTTTTAAAAAGATTAAGATGATCAGTGAGTCACTTTACATAGCCTCTTACTTTGTATATTTCTATTATTTAGAATGAGAGGAGAGGGGGAAAGAATTGCAAATCGAAAGAAGGATTTGCTCTTTTGATTCAAGAATTCTCTTTTCTGCAACTAATTAAATAGCTCTTAAAAACAAGAGTAGGGAGGGCTGGGAGTTAGAGATGAAGTTTAAAAGTCACAAGTTGTCATCTCATCCCTCCTGTGATTACTAAATACAGGCTTGGCTCAGCTGGACACTGTTATTTCTGATGCATGAGTTGTGTAAAGGCTGGAACAAGAAAGAGTGCTTTGGACTGATAGTCAAAACAGAGGTGGCGTGGTGAGCAGGGCCAGTCCAAGATATTTTGCTGCCTGAGGCAAAGGACAAGGTGGCGCCCCTTCCCCTTTACTGACTGCACTGGCAGTTGAATCTTTCTTCAACACTGGCAATGGGGCAGCATCCTCCACCACACCGGAAGGCAGCAGGCTAGCTTAGGGGGTGCAGGGCAGGCCGTGTAACTCACAACTCTCTCCTCCAGCACCTTGCTGCTACCTCTCAGCATCTGCTGCCTGAGGTGACTGCTTCATTCTGCCTAATGGTAGGGCCGGCCCTGACATTTTGGTTTGTTTGTTGTGTTTGTGCAGTGCAATCCTATGTGTTCTCAGACGTATGTCCTGCTGTGTCCAATGGCTCTTACACCCTAGCATTGTGTTTCGGAGTGCAGCCTAAAGAAGCCAAAGGTGGCTCAGAACTTTATTAAAATAGAGGAACTTCAGAAGAGTGGAACTGAACCCTTCCCCCACCCATACTGAACTAAATTTTCCCTCCCTGAAGGTGACATTAGACCCACTGGGAAAATATTCAGGCATGCCATAGTTACCTATATTTTTCTTCAGCAGGAAAATGCATAGCTTTGAGATTTAGATTGGGGAAATTGTGGTGGGGAGTTAAGGGTGGTGCTCCAATCAAAATCAAAGTCCCTTGCGGCTTCCTTAAAGTTTTTGTTTGTTTAAAGTGGAGAGATTCAATCATGTCATGTCTCATATCTGTTTTGTTTCTGAGTTGGGGCACCACTGCAGTGCTCCCATTTCTGTAAAAGCGGACACATGGGCACCCTACGTCTGGAATATAGCCACATGCATAATGAATGGGTTGCACAACTTATAGAGAGAATTTCCTGGCAGGGAATGTGGGGTTTCCTATCCCCCTACAAAACACACAACACTGTCATTCCCCATAAAAAAATAATAATTTGCTGCAGTCCAGGGTAATGTCAAGACCAGGCCCAAGCCTGAAGGCCTCCTGCTTGTGTCCAGGTATGCCACAAACTCCTGTGCTGTTTGTGGCATCATGCCATGGGTTGGCTACCTAGATGGTAAGAGGAAATTAGCTTAAGGATTTGTGACAGAACTACATATATCATTTTATGGAGGTCTCTCTCTCCTTACCCCCTCCCCATCTCCCAGGCCAACGTCAACATTAAGATGCCCAAGATTCAACACTCGCCTTTGTTTTCCCCTGAAAAGGAAGGTAAGATATAAATTTTTGAATAAGTAGATGAACATAGAGTTTGTAGGGAGCTTTCCACAACATTTAAATACAGTAAAGCTTTTAATCTACTAAAATGATGACTTTAAAAACTTCATACAGCATATGTTCAATTCATGTAAAAAACAAAGATATTGCGGAACACATTACCAAGCTAAGTAAAAACATAATTGCATCACATTCTGTTATGTAAGTTGTGCATATGACCTGTGCTAGGGAGTAGCTAAGGAAAGTTAAAGATTATAAGCTGAAAAGCTGATTAGGAAAAGAAAGAAAGAAAAGAAATCTAGGTGAAATATGGTGATAGTCCTACAACAGGACTAGATGGAAAGTAATAGCATACAGAATATAGTAATCAGAGTATAGAACACACACACACCCCGAGAATTAAGGAATGGAAAGGGAGTGATTCAGTAGAGCAGGGCTCTCCAACCTTGGGTCCCCAGATGTTGCTGGCCTAGAGCTCCCATAATCCCTTGCCATTAGCCATGCTGGCTGGGTATGCCGGGAGCTGTAGGCCCGCAACATCTGGGGACAAGGTTGGAGAGCCCTGTAGCAGAGAGAGGTTTCGGGTAATGAAGACTGCGGGCTCAAAAATGAAAGACAACAAATTTGTCCATTAACAGACAGAGCCAGCCCAAGAGATGTTGCTGTCTGAGGTGAACGGCAAGATCAGGACTAGGCATAGTCAGGCCCCTGCTAAGGGCCCACACCCCAGCAGGGGCCCACTGACAAGAGCCCCCTGGAGTTTCTCATTCTCTTACCCACTGCAAACTGCTAGTTCACCTGCCCCTCACCCTGGCCCAGTCGATGGTGGTGGTGAGAAGCTGGAGCAGCAGATGCCCCTGCCTACTTACTCTCTGGCAGGGATGCTGAAGAGTCCTTGGTCTCGAGTCACGAGTCGAGTCACGAGTCTTTGGACCCGAGTCTCGAGTCCGAGTCCTTGGTCCAAAATGGTGACTCACGAGTCACGAGTCTCTCCCAAAGCTGACTCCACGAGTCCCTATTAAAATCAACGGGGTTTTCCCCCAACAAAATAAGGCTACTTCAGATGTGTGGTTTAAATAAATTCTAGGCACAAGTGTGCCTTTTTCTTTCAAAACTCTGCAACTGATTTTGGCAAGAACAGACCAGGCAGACAAACCCAAAATAACCAGGCAGGCAGAGGAGGCAGGGAACCCCAAAGCAGGCAGGCAGAGGCAGCCAAGCCCAAAATGTCTGAAAGGTTGCATTTTAGAAAAATGATTTTAAAAAATAAACTTGCTGTACTTCCTAAAACTTATCCATGTTGCATTTGAGGAACATGATTTTTTCTAAATGTTTGGCCCCCATTCTGGAATGGTGAGATCTCATCACAATTCCACCCTCACTGAACACCCGCTCCACTGGTGATGAACTTGCTGGAACCAGAAACACACTCAGAGCAGCCACACAGAGTAATCTCAGGTCCTTCTTCTGCCTCTCCCAAGTACGCAACACATCAATCAAAATAAATCTTGACACACTGTTGGGGCTGCACTCCTGGTAGCCGTCCATAGTGGCCGAGCAGCGGCACACCTCGCTTCCATGCGCTCTTCGCCGGCAATCGCGCTCCTCTCCACTCCTTCTGGCACAGCCCAGGGATGTTGAAGAGTCCTTGGTCTTGAGTCCCAAGTCGAGTCTCAAGTCCCATTAAAAATATTGGGACTCGAGTTCGAGTCGAGTCAGAGGGGGGACTCAGTCCGATTCACGAGTCGAGTCCTGGAGTCCGAGTCCCCATCCCTGCTCTCTGGCTCTCTGCCTGTCAAGCAAGCAAGTGGTAGCAATGATGAGATAGAGGATGAGGAGTAAGAGCAGCTGCTGACAACAGTGGTGAGAAGGTAGACTCCATGAGGGAGGGAGGCCATTGAAGGTGTCTTGTGCAAGGGCCCTCCAAAACCTGGAGCTGACACTGCTCAAGAATAAGATAGTGTCCTGTTCCCTCTCACCCCATCCCACACACAACAGCTGACAGGACTGTCCTGCACTGAGAGCACAGCAGCCTAGCTTAGGGGACACAGGGAAAGCTGACTGGCCCACACAACTCTGTCCTCCAACAACGTGCTGCCGCCAAGCTTTTCAGAGGCCTACAAAAGCAATACATACAAGCAAGATGGATCCAGTGAATGTTTCATATTTCTCTCACAATGAATCATATTAGAGAGGAGCTGCACCAAATATTTTAAAAAATAAAGCTCACACGTGCATGAATCTTCTTTCACACACATGCATGCTCAGGAAAAATAAGCAAGGAAAATATTTTCCAATAGCCAGTTGAAAAAACACAACTGTTCTCCTGTACTAGGAGCTATTGCCAGCCAAATAAAATATCACCGTTCCACTAGGAAATGGCTAACTAAACAGAAAGTGTAATGAATCTGCAGCTGAGGATTTCTCCATGGAGTCCCCTGTGTCAAAAAAAATTACTATAGAAGCTTTTTTGTAGTTTAGGATATTCACAAGACTGGTTGCTTAGTGTTATGTAAATGACAAATCGCTAGGAAAAAAAATAACTTGGAACAAATGAATAAAGCATGTGGCTCATTGGAAAAGAGATTAAGATAAGATACTTCTGAAGTCGTGGATTCTTGCTTTTTTAAAAAGACAATTCCAAGCATCCAAATAAAGCTGAAACACATTTTTAGTGCTGTCATACCACTAAACCCAATAGAACCACACTGGAGTATGTGAATCACCTCACTGATGCATGTATTATTAGTTTTAAAGTTTAAAACATTTTACTTGAATCTCTGTTGCTAGAGTTCTCAAATCTCATTTATTGTAAATATCCCCCAAATCAAGAGAAACAGCTTCTGATGCCTCCCCAGCTGAGCAATATCTATATATCTATGTATGTATGTACATATGTACATATACATACATACATATGTATGTATATGTATATGTATGTATATACATACATATATGTATGTATATGTGTGTGTGTGTGTAAACACACACACACACACACACACACACATGCAATCCCACAGTTCCCCCTCGTAGGGATGGGTGAGAATTTTGTTCAGTTCATTTTTTTTCTTGTAAGAACTTAGCAAAAGCTGCTATTTTTTAAAATAAATATGACAGAAAGAACCTGAGATTTTTTAAAAAAAATGAATGTGGGAGAAAGCAAAATTGACATTTTTCCATCTAGGCAGAGGGCTTTGAGTGCTTAGCTCTTAAAAGTCTGAGTTTGAATCCTTTATTTATTTATTTATTTATTATATTTATACCCCATCTTTTTTCCTGCAAGGAACCCAAGGCAGCTTACAGAATCCTCCTCCTCTCCATTTTATCCTCACAACAACCCTGTGAGTTAGGTTAGGCTGAGAGGCAGTGACTGGCCCAAAGTCACCCAGTGAGTTTCATGGCCAAGCGGCGGGGACTAGAACCCAGATCTCCCGAGTTCCAGTCCAACACTCTCACCACTATGCCACACTGGCTCCTTGTATATTCAATTATATTTATGGTGCTGATTTAGGGTTGCCATCTTTTTTTTTTCCTGGGTCTTTGCTCATCTCTAACAGCTATGTGGCCAGCAGGTACAACTTGGTCCTCTCCATGCTGGAAATAGCTGTACCTACTGAATTTGGCCAGTGCAGTTAGGTGAGAATTTTGTTCAGATCAATTCTTGATAAGAACTTAGCTAAATTTACACATGTCTTTATAAAAGGGAGAGAATGAACTTGAGAGCTAAAGAATTTGAATGTGCAAGAAAGCAAAACTAAAAGATTCATCCATCCCTACTCTTATCTTTAGCTCAGGAGAACCTACTCAAAATAAATGCAACAGTGTGAGATAAGATAAATGCTTCCTCAACAATAGCATGTTCTTCAGTGTAGCTAGAATATGTTAAAATCCAGTGGGAAAGGCAGATCACACAGAGAAGCCTTCCCTAACCTGGTCGCCTTCAGGTATTTTGGAGTACAACCCCCAGCATTCCTGAACATTGGCCATTCTGGATGGGACTGATGGGAGCTGAATTTCAAAACATCTGGAGGACACCAGCTTGGGGAAGGCTGGTATAGGGGTACATCAGGAATTTACATACACTTGGGAACTATATAAGTTTCTTCTGGATTTCCTCTGGAGCCATTTACCCTTTAAGCACCTTATAGTGCAGGGGTGTTGAACCTCTTTCAGCCTGAGGGCCAAATTCCATTTCAGGGAAGGTCTCAGGGGCTGCATTGTTGGGTTGGGCCAAAGGCAAAAAGGTGGGGCCAAAATACCAAAACTACCAGCATATTTTAGCTTAAAACCCTTATGGCGCCATCCAATGTGGCTGCCCACAACCCTTCGAACTTGGAGGATTACGGACATCCAATCGAGTGCAGGAGGAGTGTGGAGGCAAGGACTGCCCCTCTGCTTCCCTTGCCTTGCAAAAGACATACCGTAGATGGCCGATTTCAGCCGTCTATGTCTTTTGCCCCTGCTCGTGAGGAGAAGGGGCTGAGGCACTGCTGGGATGCATTGTATCTCAGCGGACCCCCACTGCTCCTCTCCCCGTCTCCCAGAATGCCCCCCCAGCACCTTCTCTGAAGTTGCACTTTCTGCAGCTGGCGTGGGAAAACACCACACTGGCTGCATGGGTGGAGGGAGGACACCCCGTGGTCAGGGGCCCAGCTCCGACCTCAGAACACATTTCTGAGGTCGGAGCTGGGACTCCGACCTATCCTATGGCCGTCTAGACCAGTGTTTTCCAACCTTGGGTCCCCAGATGTTTTTGGCCTACAACTCCCAGCATGCCCCAGCCAACATAGCTGGCTGCAGCATGCTGGGAGTTGTAGGCCTAAAACATCTGGGGACCCAAGGTTGGAGAACACTGGTCTAGACAGTGTCTAGTGGCCATAGGATTGGGGCCTTACTCCCAGTAACTAAGTCTTAGGAGAGGCATTTCAACCCTTTAGGATGAGGAAAAGTGGGGGGGGGGGGGTCAGTCCAGAAGATTTGAGGCATATCTGAAACTATTTGCCAGAAAAGAGAGTGGAATGTCTGTTTTCCTGTTGTGATTTATTTATTTAAATCTTTCCAATTTTGTTGTTGGTTTGTCTTTTGTGAAATTTAAATATGGTAATTATTTCCAAATTTTCATTTGTACACATAAATTAGCATATGCAATTCTATGTAGATTGGTGTCCTCCCCCCCCCCCCATTTCAATGGTGCATATGCTCCAATTTTGGCATTGTGTGCAACTGGCCACCCTAGGCACAGTTGATGCTGGATTCGGTTGTAATCTGCTGGGTCTTGATAGCATGTATAGATGGTATTACTTGATATTGCATAGTGGTATAATAAACACAAGCAATAGTTGTACACCACAAATGAATAGAACATTTTTCATGGGCTCTGCCCCAGGGAGTATGCAGTGCTTGCCCAGCTGTTCTAAAATATTGTATTTCAGGAGTTGGCTATCTTATCCCCACCATATGGTTTTGCCAGGGCCGGATTAAGATAGGGGCTATTGGAGCTGCAGCTCCAGGCCCCTACCCCAAAATAGGCCCACAATCAGGACCTGTGCAGGGCAGTTTGGCGCCCCAGGCGAAATAATATTTAGCGGCCCCCCCTCTCCAAAGCAGCCCTGCTCTGCAAAAAAACAACAACCCTGCGCCGCCACCACCAACCTACCTTCCCCCCGCTCTGGTGGCTGCGGCTGCGGCTGCTGCTGCCGCCACCGCGGAGCAGGAGGAGGTGACGCGACGGGACCCCCACGCTGTTTTTTGCCGGGGAAACCATGGCAACAGGGCTGTTTAAGCCCTGTTGCCCTGGTTCCTCCCACCAAAACAACGCGGGCGGGGCTCCGGAAGCGACACGACGCGGAGAAGGTAGGTGGCGGGGGGGTCGGGGGGGTGATGGCGGTGGCGGCGGGAGGCGCAGCGGCAGCGAGCGGGAGGGCAGGGGGAGGCGCAGCGGCGAGCGGGACGGGAGGGTGCGGCGGCGGCAGCGGGCGGGCGGGCGGGTGTGGAGGCGGAGGCCTGGCGGGGGCGGCGCAGCGGAGGCAGAGGCCTGGCGGGGGCGGCGCAGCGGCAGCGAAGAGGAGCGCAGCGTTTCTGCGCCCTCTTCAGCCACGCGCCCTCCTCAGCACCAGGCCCATAATGCTCTTAATCCGGCCCTGGGTTTTTCAGTGGCCTTCATGTGGAGTCTATAATGTGTAGACCAGTCTTAGTTCCTGTCTTATTCACTCCATTTCATTAATATTCCTTTTGTACAGACTGTCCAGAATAGCACATGATATTAACAAATGTTGCTTCACTAACTTCATACATACTGCTGCGATATTTCCTGTGACTCCAATTCAATACTTCCATTTATACATACCTCCTTTTTGCTTGTTTAATTTTTTTAAACTGCTGTTGAGCACTAGGCCAAATAGTTTAGATTTTATTTTACACTGTACTACCCTCAGGCCCTATGCTGTTGAACACACAGTTTAACTCTTTACTTGTATACAGCCATTTTAAATTCAAATTACCAGAGCCACAGTCTTGGTGAAATGTGATAATGGTAAAGCTAAATGAAAACAAAATTGATTTTAATGACCTGAAAACATTGTAAATCCTAACAATTAAACAACAGATAGTAGATAAGCAGAATAATCTTGTAGGAAAAGAGATATCAGGTGACTAATATAAGTAAAATGCTTTTCCCCTCCCAAAAAACAAATTTCAATTTTTTCAACATTTGCACTTCTGTGAAGTTTTTCAAATTCCAAAACCTCATCCAACCCCCATTTTCTAATAGTTGTTAAACTTGCTTTTTAACAAGAGCTACAGATGTACTCTGAGCAAAAGTATTCACTAAGCTGCCATGTTTCTCTCTAGGCTTCAGCCAGTTTTGTATGAATCACTTTGATATAGCTGGATACTTCAAATATCACAGTGGCCCTAATGTGCAAATGGGATCACTGTAGGTAACAGAGCTGTTGGAGTAGTGATGGTAGGGGATCACACCAAATAAAGCTAAGTAGGGATAGGAAGATCGATCAATTCCATTTCCACAGACTTCCTCCTTTTCCTACCTCCAAGTCCATTCTGTGCTGGTTCCATGCAGACTTTTTTTTAACCAAAAAACAAATCTATATGTATTTTTGTGTCCATTTCTCAAATGGATGCATTAATGGATACATGTACCCATTGACTAAAACATATCTGTGCACATTATGTACATGTACACAGCGTTTTTAAAAACATTTTTTCAAATGTTTGCATGTTGTTGAACACATTTTTTTTTTCTTTTCTGGGATGCATCGCAAGCCTGGAAATATATAGATTTCTGACTGCAAATTGTGTCCATTTCTGCATTTGGTTTCAGGAGGTGCTGATTGGGTAAATCCATTTTAAAAAGAAAAAGAAAAGTCAATTGAGCCAATTTCTCACCCATGGATACATCAGAGAGCCTTGTGTCACAAGGGGGTGGGGATGTTAACTAGCAGCCATGTGGAGCCAAGTAGGTTTCCTTTTAGCCTGGGTTTCTTGTGTACATAAAGACTAGGATGTTCAGTATCTTCTATAGTAGTAGTGGTTTCATTCTGTTAGAAGCCTGACCTGACCTGCTCTGTATAGCTAGGGGACTTTGCCTGTAAACTGTTATTTACAGCAGTCTTATTGTTATGGTTTTGTTCAGCATATCTGTCTATGACTCAGTAAAGTTTGCCCAGGCCTTCATTTTCTTGATTCAGCCAGTTCAGGTAAGGTGGGCCTTGTTCATATAGGGCTGTCATATCTATATGAACTGATATCTATATGAACACATATGCTACTGTTCATGTGTCTAACATGATTTCAATGCTGGCAATGATCCTTCAGTCTACTTCACAAATGGAAATGCTTTTGTCTAGTTCACAACTGACTTGGAAGCATAAAAATGTTTGTGGTCAGACTTGTGGACCTGAGCACATGAGGTACTGCTTATGTGTGAACCAGTGCCTCTATGGGGGGTGTTGCACACGTGGCTAATATGGTTTCAATAATGGTGGTGACTCAAAAATTACCACCCCCCAAAAAAAGGATACCAAAAAGAATGAGCGAAGCGAAATTCACAGACATCAAGTCCATCAGTGGTTATATTAGCCATAACCTGGCTTCAGTAGTCTAACCTCCAATTTAGTTTACTGCAATTTGCTCTGTGTGGGGCTGCCTTTGAAGATGGTTCAGAAACTGCAGCTTGTGCAAAGTGCAGGAGCCAGATTAATAATGGAGATGAGAAGGTCTGAACATGTACACCAATTCTGGCCCACTTCCACTGGCTGCCTCTACAATTCCAAGCCTGATTCAAGGTGCTGGGTTTTGACCTATAAAGCTTTACATGGCTCAGGACTGCAATAACTGATGAATTTAATATACTCATCATCCAAGATCTTCTTCTGAGGCTCGGGAGGTGCCAACAAGGGAGAGGGCCTTCTTAATGGTGGCCCCCTGATCATGGAATGATCTTCCCAGTGAGGCCCACCTGGCACAAACATTGTCATCTTTTTGCACCAGTTTAAGACCTTCTTGTACTATCAGGCATTTGGCAGCATATGATAGGGTTTTTAATTGGTCCTGGGATTTCTTCTTGTTGATATTGTTTGTGTGTGTGTCTGTGCGTGTGTGTGTTTATATGTTTGTATGCAAATGGTTTTTATATTATATTACAATATTGTATTTTTAAGGTTTTTAATCTTTGTAAACCTATTGGGCAGTATAGAAATGTAATAAATGAAGGAAATGAAATAATAGGTACAATTCAGTACATTCCTGGTTATTAGTGTGTGGGAATAAACAGGGGAGGGCTGTTTCTATCATGCCCTGGTGGTGACCTTCAGGTGGGAGTGTGGCTGGCCACTGTCAGAGACAGAGGAGCCATTGGATTAGGTGGGCCTTTGGCCTGAACTCATAAAGCAATTCTTAGGTCCAAAATAGTAGGTATTGGGGGTGGTTGTGGTTCTGTTGTGCTCTTCCTTAATTACTGGTGATTCATTTTTCATTCAGTCTCCAATATTCAGCTCAGCAGTATCCTCGAAACATTTCCTCCTTGCAGCATCAGCATGGATGTTGTTTTAGAGGGTGAATAATTTCAACTGGTCTAGTTTTGTTTGGTTCATTGTTGTTGTTGTTGTTGTTTTGGTCTCCTTCCCACTTAGTGGAAGTACACAAAGTAGAAGTGAGCAATAAGCTGCCTCAGGCATGGCACACTGTGTCTAATCCAATCAGACATGACACTTTTGGAACAAAAGCTACAACTGTGACCCTTTCCATGTGCCAGCGGTACTGTACACATAGCATGGCATTTTTGTTTCAATTTTCACTCCCCCACCATTCGTCTGTTGAGCAGGCATGCATATTTTGCTGCTGGAAGAGAAGATGTAAAGGGAACACTTGGATGTACATCCTTTTGGGATCAGGGCCTGAGGGTATAATCTACATTTCATGAGAGGAAATGACAAACGCCCCATAGACCTCATCATTACTTTGACAGTGCATAAAACATATACAATTGAGCAGGGGCACTTGAACTTCTTTCAGTCCAAGGGCCAAATTCTATTTCGGAGAAGCTGTCAGGGCTCACATTTGGTGGGCAAAACTGAAGGCAAAAGGAGCAGGGCCAAAGGTAAAGGGCCAAAGATACAAAAATATTGTAGCATATTTCCTCTGAAAACTCTTACCGCCAGTAACTCCGGGTCAAACTAAACGCTCCGTGTAGCGTACATGGTGAAACCATGAGTGCTAGTTTTCTTTATCTCTGTGTAAGTATGTGTGGCTCCAATTCGGAGTCAATGGAGCTTTTTTTTCTTTTTTAAACTACCCCCCCACAGGTGTTTGGGGTTTTTTTTAGAATTTTTTTGGGGGAAGCTTTAACACCCCCCCTCCGGGAGTGTCATGGTCCCGGTCCAAATTGGGGCTGTGTGCACTTACACAAAGGTAAACTAGCATGCATAGCTCCACAGTGCCTGTTACGCAGAACATTAAGTTTGTCCTAAGCCTTAGGAGAGGCACGTCTTCTTTTTAGAATGGGGAAAAAAGCTGTGCAAAAGCCGGGAAACCACCAAACGATCAGTGGTTGGGTGGAAGGGGGGGCAGGGGAAGGGGCGTGGCCATCTGGAGAACCTCAGAGGGCCAGATTTGGCCCCCCAGGCCTGAGGTTCTGCACTAAAAGTTATCTACATACTATTTATTAAGAAAATTAGTTTTAGTTAGTAAGTTCAATGGTTTGAAGTAGGTAACCAACAGTTAAAAATCCAATATAAATACAAACATTTTTTTAAAAAGCGCTGCGACATTAAAATAGTTCCATATCCTAGCTCTTGAATGACAGCCCAAAGAAGAAAGTTGTAATGTTCTCTTAGGTGAAAGTAAAGCACTTACTGAAAAGTTTCAACAGAGGGGGACCTGGAACTCTGTAAAGGGAATTAAACGCACAAGGAACTCTCGGTCTCTGCCTGGTAAATCCATAATCACAAAAGGCTCATTCACAAATAAAATCTTTACAAAAATAGGGCAAAATCCATAATCCCACTGTAGTGCTTTCCCACAACTCTCATTCATTTCATCAGGTTTGTACAGGAGAACTTTGCTGTGGATTGTAGTAAACAACGCCAGCTGTAACTGAATAGCTCAGAAATGAGTAACTAGCACAACAATATGCTAAACCTCTTTGCATTTTAGAAGCAAATTAAAGTAGGAAATACAGTAGCGGAAAATAAATGAATGGAACACTGAATAGCATAACATTCTTCTCCATCATTAAGTTTGATAGTTGTGAGATGAATAATCACTACATATTAAGAAAAAACAAACAAGCCCCCAAAAGAGATTCATAAAAGCTACTCAGGGTCTTGAAACAGGAACTGAGTCAATGTGGCGCAAAACCCTGACTCCTAAATTTCGCATTTTCTTCAAGAAGAAGGCCAGTATGAATCACTAATTAATCATCTTCCTCATCTTCCTTCTTTTCCAATCCTCCTAGTCTTCTGTTTCTCCCTGAATTTAAGGTCCCACTCATTAAATCTGAGAAGATTTCTTTTGCCTTCTCAAGCCACTTTCTCATGACTTCTATTCTATGGGAAGAATCCAACAGGGCACTTATGTCTCTGCCGATTCCTAATGCTCCACCAATTCCCATCTGCAAACAGGACCCACCAGTTGCAGAAGGAATGTTTAGCACTACTGGGGCAACTGGAAATGAGCAAAAATGCTCATTTCTGGAATGGGGCAGGTTGGCGGAGTTTACATAAGGGCGCTCTGCTGCCCTGTCCCTATTGAGAAACCAGGGCCGGTGCAAGGCAGTTTGGTGCTCTAGGCAAGATCAGATATTTAGCGCCCCCCCTCCCACTTGAGCCCTCCCTCCCTCCAGCCCTATGCCCATTATAAAATAAATTTCCCTCCCTAGGAACTTCCGAGCCCCATAGAAAAACTTTGTTGTAGACTTTGAAACTTTTCCTTTGTGTGTTCACGTGGAAAGCAAAGAGGCAACATCAGCCCAGCTATGCCAGGAACTCCCAAGGGCCTTCTCCTACTCTCTATATATGTAAAAGCTTGTCTCCTCCTGCGGGCAGCACAAGGGATATGAAAAAAAGATGTGAGAGAGGTGTGGTGGCGCTACCTGTGAGGAATAGAGACAAAGGGGCATCTTGCAGCCTGTCCTACCTCACAGGGTGGAGGTGCAGAAACACCAGTTTGACTCATACATCTTCTGGGTGGCGGGGGGGGGGTGCATGTAGTAGAAACATAGCAAAGAGAGAGCCTGAGGCAGAAAAAAGCCCCACGGGGTTTTTTTTCTGCCTCAACGGGCATAGGATTGCACATGGCTGTCTGGGGAATGCTGGGAGTTGTAGGACTTCCCCCCCCCTCCAAACATGCGTAGGAGGATTGCACCCTGAAAGCATTTAAAACTAAAACACAGAAACAGCATGGTAAATAATTAAAACATTGGAGCCCCAGCTAGTTTAAAATACCTTTCCCTCCCTCCCTCCCTGGTTGCTGGAAATAACTGCTTTCAGGGGACGTTGAGCTGAGGAACGTGAGGCGTGCGGTGTTTGCAGGCGCATCCCCCACCCCAGGAGGTGTTTGCAGGCGCATCCCCCACCCCAGGAGGTGTTTGCAGGCGCATCCCCCACCCCAGGAGGTGTTTGCAGGCGCATCCTTCCCGCAAAAATACAGCATGGTAAATAATTAAAACATTGGAGCCGGAGCTAGCTGAAAATACCTTTCCCTTCTTCGCTGGTTGCTGGAAATACCAGGAAAGTAACTGCTTTCAGGGGACGTTGAGCTGAGGAACCTGAGGCGCGCGCCAGAGGGAAGGCAAAGGAGGTGTTTGTAGGTGCATCCTTCCCTTTGCCCACCAGCCTCCCATCATTGGCCCCTGCCCGCCTCCGCCTCCTCCAGCCTGTCGCCTTCTCTGCCTCTTTTGATGCTGGTTGTGAGGAGGAGCCTGCCTGAAGCTTCAGCGGCGCCAGCTTGGAGACGGAGCCCTGAGGTGGAGGGAGGGAGGGGCGCACTTCTTTCACCTCTTTCCCGCGTTTCTGGCGCCCCCATTTAGCCTGGCGCTCTAGGCAGTAGCCTAGTTCGCCTAATGGTAGCGCCGGCCCTGTGAGAAACGAGCATTTCTGGTCTTCCTCTGGGAAGCACTTAATCTCTGTTGTGCAAGCAGTGGGTCCCACACATGCAATGGAATCGGTGGGACCCACCACTTCTGCAAGAGAATCAACGGGGCGCAAGAGAGTCGGTGGAGGTGTAAGCACCCCGTTGGATTCTGCCCTATAACTCCTTCATGCCACTAATCTTCTTTATCCATTTCTCCTCTCTCCTTTCTCTCAATGGCACTTTTGCCAGTTTGGCGTTGCTATGCTCTGATTACACGGCAGAGGCAGGCAACGTGGTCCTCTAGATGGTTTGGCTTACAACTCCCACGGGCCCTAGGCAACATAGCCAATGCTGAGGTTTGATGGAAGTTGTAGGCCAAAACATCTGGAGGGCCACTAGTTGACCACTGCACTGTAAAGGAACCACATGTAAAACCATGAGTGTATGTGCGTTGGGAAGGGGAGGAGAGTTTTCATTGTTGGGAATCCTAGCAGAACATTTTAAAATTCAGCTGCAGCTTGCCTCGTCAGCTGTGGTACCCACAGCTTTGAAAACTGTAAGAAAATCTCTGGCCGCATGGGCAGTTCTCTCTAGGATTGCCAACATTTTGATTTGGCAGCGCTCCTGTGATTTTTCACAGTTACATGGCAAAACAGAAATTCAGCTGGTGTAACTGTCCGTTTCACTGCATCTGCATGCTGCGAAAAGCATGCCTTGCTGAATTTCTACTTCTTATGAAGATGTTAAAGACATATGAGTTTTGTCAGAAAAAAAAGTTGGCAAAAGCAATTCTCTCATACGCCAGAAAATGCTGCTTCAAATGTTGGTAGATAAGGTTTTAAGCAAGGGGTGAGGGAAAGAATCAACTATTTCCACCAAACACATCTTGGCATTTCAAGAGCTATATACTGTACATGTAATCATTCTGAAGTTGCATTGCTGCTCATCTACTAATAAGGTATAATGTAATGTTGGGCACAGACTTAGAAGAGAAGTGTGTGTTCTGGTTTCCTTCCCCCAAAACTTTCTCTTCAAAAACTAAAATGATGTGAGTTCATTTTCTACTTCGATTACAACACTAGAAAGGGAGCATCTGTCCTTTATTACTTTATCTTGCTTGTTCAATACTGGAAATCTAGAAAACAACAAGGTAGTGGTTTACTGTGCAATGCTATACATGTTTACTCAAAAGTAAGACCCACTGAGTTCAATGGGACTCAGTTCCAGATAGTGGTGGATAGACCAGTCTAATTATTGTCGTGTATAAGTCTGTTCAGTCCTGTTTCTGTATTAATGTGTGATTTAAAAAAAAATCTGCACAAATTTTTGTATTTAAATACATATTTCTGGACATATTTTCTCACAAAATACACATTGCTAAACATATTTTCTCACAAAATACACATTGCTAAACATATTTTCTCTCAAAGTTTACAATTCTCCATGTATTTTATCCTAGAATATGCATTTTGTTACTTTTTTCTAAAGCAGAGAACTGCACTGCAAAATGTGCCGTGTGAAATCTGAACGATAACTGTGTTCCGATGTCCACATTCATCCAGTCGTTGAGGAACAGGTTGGTTTGCTTTGAAATGTGGACCAAATTAAATCCTCAAGCATCCCTCCTTCCAGGTAAGTGTGTATAGGATGGTAGGTATCTGAAGTCAAAGAAAGGCTGGAGAATGTAGGTGTATTCTGTGAAATGTAGGTGTCTTCTGCCCGATGATACATCTCACTTCCCGAGACCCATATCTGAAGAATATGCTGAAATCTAAATGAGCAGATTTAAAAGAGGAGAATTACTTTCAGTAGGATGAGTTAATTAGAGAATGAAGGGAATAGATTTAGTAATTAATTCAGATTACATAAGGCCATTGAGAATACTATGAATATAATTCATTGAGAAATGCCCATCAGGGAACCAAAGATTGTTTTTCCCTTCCCTCCCACCTAGTTAGTTTAAGATGCTGTTCAAAATTTGAAAAGAAAGCTAATTCTATGGATTATAATTGGTGTGCAAAGGAATTGTTTAGATTCATAGATCATAGAGTTGGAAGGAGCCTACATGGCTATCGAGTCCAACCCCCTGCTCGATGCAGGAAACTAGAGGAGGGGTCTCCCATCCAAGTAATAACCAGGCCTGACCCTGCTTAGCTTTCCACACTCAGACAAGCTGAGCCAGCGTGAGCCACAGGCTCACTTGTTCATTATGACCTGTTTTATATTCCATGTGCCTTGGCAGCCCATGTGAACAATACATTTTGGAAAAAGGCATTTGTAGGAATTATGCTAGAAGGTCATACATGGTACTCACATTCATGATGTTGGCTATAGACAGAAGGAAACCAACATCCTTCTTCATCAGAGGCTAGTGAAGGTATCTGCAGACCGTTTGACTTAGATAACACCATCACACCTACGTATAGCCATGGGTGAAGACCTGTTGGCCCAAAAGCAAAAAACTTGCATATCCTCTCAGTCACATTTGGCAAGTAGGTGTGTAGGCGTGTAAGTGCGGGTTAGGGAATAGATAGCGTTCAGTGAGCATCCATTGCACTGTTTAGGTGACAGGCGATTTCTGAGGCTTCACGTTGCTGGGTCCTTAGACTTGGTCTGTTGGGGATCAGGATTGCCTGTGGCTGTGAGGCCTTTCGTTCCTCACCAGCTTGTTGTCATGAAACTCTGAGAGGAGGCGACGCAGCAAAGGCCTCCCAGCACTGTGATGGTGTAGAATGGGACGGTGGCGAAATGCAGCGTCACCCTTCCGATTTTGGATGCATCGCCCAAGGCACAGCACTGCTGGCCAGAGGGGACGGATTAAGAGGTAACCTACACTCCATCCCTTTGCAGGTCCTTGAATATCAATAAATGTGGCCCATTTAAACCCCATCAACTTGTCTCGACTCTTTAGTTCCGCCGTTACGCTCGCAATCAACCGGGGACCTTTTGCATGGGCTCTAGCACTGAGTTGCAGCCTCTTCTTTGATCAGTGTCTGAGCAACTTGTTACAACAGCACAACAGATGTGGTATGGTACTTCTGGTCTGTGAAGTCCGCCAAATCTAGAGTTGATGCTTGACTCCAAACCAAAGGACCTTCCTCTCCACACCTGCAACTAGCTCTCTCCTCCCATAACTGTCTGCCATTCATTCAGTAAATACTGCTTAATGTTTTTGAACTGTAGTTACTATTCTATAATAAGTTTAATCAGATTCATCATGTGATTAGATATTAAGATTTTTTTAAAAAAATACCACTTTAAAAAAATGTTCCATTTATTGACAAACCTATCAGGTACATAGTCAATTTATTAACACACCCAAGTCAGTGCAAACAAGAAGCCTATTGCAAAGGAAATGAGTACAGTACATGGCGGGCAGTGAAGGGCCTTTCAGGAATGGGTAATAGTAGAGGGCTAATGGAGCTTGAGCAAAGTATAGAGGCATTACAAGTACATGCATCCATATTTTCAGATGTCAGAGAGTATTTTATAGTACCAGCAAAATGTAAGCCAATATAATAAGCCAAGCAATACCTTGCTCCCACTGTGGAAACTCTGCAAAGGCCAAGCCACCCAGTGTCAAGAGCAGAGGGCAGGTTTTGCCCATATGACATTGTCCCACACTATTCCAGTGATTGAGAATCAAGCCTATTCTTATCTGCATAGCCCCACCTATTTATCTGCATATCCCCATTCTTGGTTGTATTTCTTGGTCACACTGCAGTGTGACGGAATGTTGGTAACTGGCTTTTATATAGAAGCTGAGCTAAATATTTTATCTGCGTACATTTTAGGGAAATGCACACTTAAATCAGATAATCATATCTTAAAAGCTCAGCAAGGGAGACTATATTTCATCAGCTTTCACCAAAATAATGACTACATGTTTTGCTGTAAAACTATTAAAGATGTGCTACAGTGAATGTGGTACAAATTTAAAAAATGAAGTATATAATTTCTTAGGAATGCAAAAAAAAAAGGACGGGGGACAGGGTAGGAAAAGGTGTTATATTCCACGGATGCATTTTTAAGTCTTCCTATCCATTTCATTTTTTCTCTCCTTTCTTTTTAACCAAACATTCAAGACTTAGTTGAAACTGAAGATAAGTGTTAACACTTTGTCAAGCATTTGAATCCCTTCCAGCATATTGTAGTATAATCCGCTGTCCACAAACATCCCCTTCATTATTGCCTAATTACATGCAAATTTCATAAAATGAATGAGTTTTAAGTACTTGTCAATCTGTCATCCTAGGAACCACTGAAACATTTTGACTGCTGGATAAATAATCAGCAATAATCACACTATGCAAATTTGATATTTTCTGTACAATTATCTGAAACCATAAATAACTGGACACAAAGACATTTGGCATTCTTTCAAAAATACTTGACCTAAAGGTTTTTTCCCCCTCAGAACATGCATGCTTGTGGAATTTTTAAAATTCTGACTGAGTAAATGTGACCAGTGGAAAAATTATAAGCACTTAACATGCTAATAGTTTGGATTGGGTGTTTTATTTTTCTACCAATGAAAGGCTGAAAGAAATGTCCTTGTTCTTTCATTTTTAATTTTAACTGTTAACTACATTTGCTGCACTATCTCTGTAGTCCTGTTTCTTTTCATTTTCATTCATTTAATTCTTTGGCTTCATTTCTTTTCTTTTCATCAGCATTAAAGAAAAGAAAGGTATTGCCATGTGCATCTGGATTATTTATTATCATCATAGCCTTGTCTTCATCTTGTTGTTGTTGTTGTTGTTGTTGTTGTTATCACCATCAGAAAGCTCAGATTAGCTAGCATTTGGTTCCCAGATTCAAATCTGTTTAACTTTGACAAGTGGGTTGCTCCCCAGGACCATTCCCTGGTCTAGGAGAAGGGAGTCAGGTTCGAGGCCCAGAATGTCTCTCTTAAGCACTTATGCACTATCCCTTTACAACCTTTTGTACCTGTCGCATATTACTTTGCCTGCCATATTTGTATAGAGCCATAGCTCCAGTGTGCCCCCAGACACCTTCCTTGGTGTCTACCGAGACACCCTACTCCTCCCAATTTACGTTTTAAAAATGTTTTTATATTTTCTTATTGGCAGCTGGGATTGCTTCAAAGCAAAGTGGGTGCCTCCAGTTGCTGCCATCTTAATTCTCCGTGAATGCCCCTGGGCAAGTTACAGTAATACCTTGGATTGCAAGTAACTTGGTTTGAGAGCATTTTGCAAGGCAAGCAATTTTTTAAATATTTATTTAACTTTTTTTGACTTGATATACAAGCGACGTCTTGCAATACAAGTACTGTAGTACGGCTTCAATTAAAAATCTCTGTACACATTTTTTGGGGGGATTTCATTTTGATATAAGAGTGTTTTGGATTACAAGCACGTTTCCGGAACGAATTATGCTCTCAATCCAAGGCATGACTGTACTTGTCTTTTGTGACTAGCCATGCTCACCCATGGCAGCGATGTTATGGTTGTGCCCAGGACAGTTGTTCAAATTTCCAAATGTGCTCATTGGCCCAAAAGGTTGCCTCTTTCCCCCATTTTTATTTATTTATTTGCAATTAGAACAGAAACAAACAGAAGAAAGGGAAGGGGGGGGGAACTGACCAAAAAGCATATCCATTCCATTCACAATAACTGTTCTCAGCACCATAAATAAAAAGAAAAGAAAGAGAGAGAGAGACAGAAAAAAAACCTCCAAAAGATTGCCTACCCAAGCCATAACTGAATCTGCACCTAGGAGGATGTGTTTCTTCAGCCCAAATTCCTGACCTAAAGTGCTGTAGCTGGAGGCTGAGGACTGAAGTGCAGAAGGTTCAACTCTGTTAAGCACACAAGCGCAGGAGGTCAGACTGTGCATTTATAGATCAGCCTGACAGGCATGGCTAGTTCAGAAACGTCACCTTGCCTGCTGTTACAGAGATCAATAGTAGCCCTGTTCTCTTCTGTGCCCAGAGCGTTCCGAATCCTGGACATCGTATACACGGCAGGTTGCTAGGCTAGGGCTCATTCTCAATCTACAAGGTTTGTAGTTCTGGCTGTGGGTCTTGCAGTGATAGGAGATAGATATGACGTGTGGTATTGAAAATCTCATATCTCACCATATGCATTGAGAATGGCAGTGGTAGGTAAATGTCACAAAATGGCAATTCTAACAGCTATGCTAACGCTCACAAAACGACCTTTTCCTTTTTCTTCTATCATCTATCTATCTATCTATCTATCTATCTATCTATCTAATTTATTTATTAGGGCTTCTCTACACAAGGCATTTATTGTGCGCTCGTGATCCCTCACTCACAGAAGTTTGCAGGGCCTTTTCATGATGTTTTCATCTTCCAGGGCCTCTCCTGTGTTTTCCAGCCATTCTCACGGGCTGTTTTCGTGCGAGGAAAGTCAGGTATTGAATTTCAAACCAGAACAAACTGGAATAAAAGTCTCCTGTAAAGTTGCAATTCTGCTACACTGCAACTATACCATAGCGCCACCTTGTGCTTGGTTAATAGAATATATAGGAAGGGAGAGAAATACAAACCCTGGGGAAAAAACCTGTGTAAAGACACAGTTTTCCTCCCACAATGAAAACAGAAGAGGAATGCCTTAGTAAAGTGGGCAGTTAAACCCCTCATGTAGAGAAGCCCTTAGTCATTTTTCAAGCCATTGTAGTCTTCCCAAGGCAGCTTGCAATATAAAACATACAATTTGACTTGGACCTGGAAATGCACGGGCAACCAGTTCAGCTGATACAGGATTAGTATGACATTATCTTTCTATCTAACCCCAACAAGGACTGGAATGGCAACATTCTGCACTTGCTGAAGCGTAGAGCACATTACAGTAATCCAGTCTGGATGTAACTAGTGCATGCATAACTACATGTAGGTCAGTTTTCCCTAGATAGGGTCAAAGCTGATGTACCAACCAAAGTTAGTAAACATCACTCCTGGCTACTGCTGCCACCTGTGCTTCCACAGGCAGCACTGAATCCAGAAGCACCCCCAAGCTACGGACCTGGTCCTTCAAGGGGAGAGCAAACCCACCCAACACCAGTTGTGTGTCCCTCTGTCCAAAGTGGCAGATTTCCCCACCCACACTACTTCCTTCTTGCCTGGATTGAGCTTTTCCTCTTTTGTAAATCAGCTCCTTAATCCACCATAGTCCTTCATATTTGTTTGTGTCATTAAAACACTAAAGAGGCATGCAATAATCCTACAAATACACTTTAAACATTGTTTAAATATGGTGGCTTTGGTTTTGGCTTTCTGTCTACAAGACATAACATTTGCCCATGGTGGATCCTGATCACCTTTATGGAAAGGTAGCATACCTGTTTTGGAGAGGCAGATTTACCTGGCGAGTATAGTATGGAAGGCAAGGCAAGTGCACATTGTATGGTGTTAATCAGACCATGTCTTGCGTTAATTCATCAGGTATCCTATATGAGCAGATCCACTGTAGCGGAAGCTACACAGTCCAATTAAAATTCTGGGCAAAACCTGCGAATGTTCAATGAGCCAGAAATAGTGCTTGGAGAAGACCTCGTTGGCTAAGCTCCATGTTCAGCAATGTATTAGGGAAGGTTAACCCATGACATTCCTACGTTACTAGGTGTAACTGCTACACCTTCAACTGTATGTACCACGATATCCCTGCAGCTGGGCACCATGTCCAGCTCCCCAGTGGAAATTCCTAGAAATTGCATGCATTGATAATACAGCAGAGTCACAATTTGAGGGGATTGTTGTTGTTATAATGTGAAATATATTGTTTAGGCTGCTAGTAAAGGGGCATTCCTTTACTAGGCAGATTACTGGTTAACAGTCCAGCATGGTGTGGATAATACTAGAACCTTGGGTCATTCATACCCTGAAGTTGAATGGTGGGAGATTCAGGAGAGACAAAAGGAAGTATTTCTTCACACAGCGCACAGATAAAATATGGAATTTGCTACCAAAAGATGCAGTGATGGACATCAACTTGGATGGCTTTAAAAGGGGATTAGACAAATTCATGGAGAATAAGGCTATTAATGACTACTAGTCCTGATGGATCTATATTACCTCCAATATGAGATGCAGGGGAGGCTGGTGACTCCTACTTCACTGGGGCTCCTTTTCCATTGCAGGTTTTGCAATTTTTATTGGGAGCTCCATAGGAGCTCCATGGTGCTTCATGGCGGTGATCCTATTTTGGGGATGGAGTGCGACACCATGGATAGCTCCTTGAAGCTCCAAATAAAAGCTGAAAAACCTGCAATGGAAAAGGATCCCCACCGAAATAGGAGTCACCAGCCTTCCCGAACATGAGGGTGCTGTTGCACTCATGTCCTATTTGTGAGCTTCTCCCATGCATCTGGTTGGCCACTGTGTGAAGAAGACTCTAGACTAGAGAGGCCTTTGGTCTCATTCAGGATGGCTCTTCATATGTTCTTAAGAAGGTAATGGGAGTGGGACCTAATAGTATAGGGAGATGGTTTCCGGATAGGTGAGGAATCTCTGTGTTTGAATAAATATACTTATCACACATATACATACCAAGGGAGGGGAGGGGAGAGTTTGAAACAAACAAACACACACACACACACACACACACTTTCCAGTTTGAAAGAGACAATGCTCTGAGTTAGGGGTGAAGGTCCTCTCTCCTAGGGCATGATGTGGGATAACAGCCAGTATGGTGTACTGCTTAGAGTGTTGGACTAGGACTCGGGAAATCCAGGTTCTAGTCTCCACCCAGTGGGGAAGCACACTGGGTGACTTTGGGCCAGTCACTGACTCTCAGCTAACCTACCTCACCTGGGTTGTTGTGCGGAGAAAATGGAGAGGAGGAGGAGGATTATTTAAGCCTCTTTGGGTTTCTTGCAGGAAAAAAGGTGGGACATAAATAAATAAGTAAGTAACAATAGATCCTTGTGGGAGAGCCTTTTTACTCTGCTAGTATGGTTGTAAATGAAGCAAATATTCCAAAAATGCCCCAAGCCTTCCGTGGTCTCTGTTCCACAGAAAACAACTGCCATTTCACTGCTCAGGGAAGCGGGGAGTGGGTTAACGCTATCATATTCTTGCTCTGAATGAGGCAACCAACCCTTTAAAATGCATCAACTGCATATCTTGCTGAGTAAACATTTTTTATATGAACAACATTTTATGCTGGGTACACTAAACACCTGACATATTAACTAATAAAGCATACACTTCATAATATTTTCATAGCTATTTTAATAGTACGATTATATTCCAGAATGTAAAAATGTAGTGTGGAGAAAGGATAATCTGTATGCACATGTCCAAAATAAGAATGAAGTATGGGTTTAATATCAGTATGGGTTTCATATTGGAAATCTATATGAATTCAGCTGACCTGGGAACACATATGTCAAAGCCATTTTATTGAAGAACAGAAGTATTAATCTTAACATGGCAGTAACAAATTATAGTGTTAGAATTTTCTCTCTGATTGACAAATAGTGATATCCCATGCAAAGCCCGAAATAAAAGCTTTTACTTCTTATGCAATGATCTTTTTCTTCTTCTTTTTTTAACTCTCTGCAGTTAAACAAGAGACATGCCCTCATGTGTTCATCTCCGCTATCTGTGGCAAGCTGTGCAATCAGAGTAGCTGACTGACCCATAGAGCAGGGCTCTCCAACCTTGGGTCCCCAGATGTTGCTGACCTACAGCCCCCAGCATACCCAGCCAGCATAGCTAATGGCAAGGGATTCTGGGAGCTGTTTTCCAGCAACATCTGGGGACCCAAGGTTGGAGAGCCCTGTCATAGAGTGAATATTGTTCCATCCATACCAGTTGTGCCTTTGAAATATCCTCACCATTATGTTTCCCCCACCCCTGTTGCACTGAAAACCAATGTCTTCCCTAGCCTGGTGCCTCCCAGATGTTTTGGACTTCCGTTCCCATTAGCCTCAGCTAGCATTACCAATGGGCAGGAATTCTGGGAGTTGTAGCCCAAAACATCTGGAAGGCACCAGGCTGGGCAGGCCTGTAGCCAGCCTAAATTTTTTTTTGGGGGGGGATGGGTACCAAAAAAGTAGGGGGGACAGTTTATCTGGTCTGCAGGCCTTTTAAAGACAAAATTGTAAACTCTTTCTATATAACCCTTATTTTTGCTGCCATGCTACAATTTATGTACATTAAAAAAATTCACTAATCAACTTCAACAATTGTTACGGTTCTTGCCAGCAATTAACAACAAAGGTAAAAATAAAAAATAAAAATCAAGAATAGCCCACTAGCAGAAAATCAGGAATGAACTACAGCAGGAATATTCTGATCATAGAGCTGGAAGGGGCCATTTAGGCATCGAATCCAATCCCCTGCTCAGTCCAGGATTCCAGTTTAAAGCATCCCTGCCAGATGGCTGTCCAGTCTGTGCTTGAATACCTCCAGCAACATAAAGCCCACCATGTCCCTAGGCACTTGGGTCCATTGTCCGACTGTTCTGACCCTTAGGAAATTTTTCCTGATGTTCAACAGAACAGAAATCTGCCTTCCTGTAACTTAAAGTTGTTGTTTCGAGTCCTACAGTCTTGGATTACAGAGAGCAGGTTGCAGCCCTCTTCTGTGTGACAACCCTTTAGGTACTTGAAAAGTGATATCATTTCCTCCCTCAGTCTTCTCATCTCAAGGCTAAACATACTCAGTTCCTTCCATCTCTCCTCATGGGAGTTTCTAGGCCCCTGATCATCTTTGTTGCCTTCTCTGAACTTGTTTCAATTTATCTGAATCCTTCTTGGAGTGTGGTGTCCAGAACTGGACACCCTATATGAGGTGAGGTCTGACCAGTGCAGAGCAGAGTGGAATTATTACTTCCTGTGATTTTGAAACTATACTTGTATTGATGCAACCTAAAATTGCATTTGCCTTCTTTGCAGCCACATCACACTGCTGACTCATATTCAGCTTGTGATCGACAACAACTCCAAGATCCTTTTTACACGTACTATTGCCAAACCAGGTATCCCCCATCTTATACCTGTGCATTTTATTTCTTTTTCCTAAATGAAGAAATCTGAACTTGTCTCTGTTAAATTTCATTCTGTTATTTTCTGCCTAATCTTCTAATCAAGATCATTTTGAATTTTGTTTCTGTTTTCTAAGGTATTAGTTATCCCACCCAATTTTGTTTAATCTGCAAATTTGATAAGCATTCCCCGCACGCACACACACCTCTTGAATTTCTTTTCCTGTTGGCTTTTCCTGCCATAGAATCCTACTTATCAGTGCTCTGAGTTTATTAAAATCTGCTTTCCTGAAGTCCAAGGCAGTTTATGAAGATGTTTTGATGGTGCTTCATGGTCAGCAGATTCACATGCTTTCTTGGATGCTTCAAAAATGTTGTTAAAAACGGTATCATTTTGTATTCCTTGCAGCTGCCTGCCAACACAATCAAAAGTTTCAATGCTGTCCTGATCTCCAGATTCTTCTGCTGCAGCAGTGATGTTAAAGGTTTAAGATATCCTAGTACTTTTAGTATAATTTCAGTAAGAAAGGGAAAAGAAAAACTACTGATCTGATTGTGCAATCCAATAGCTTCAGTTTTCAGATGTCAAAATTTTTCACAAGGGGAAGATGCACTGATTAATTTGAGTGTGGAAACAATTAATTCCTCATCTGAATGTACAACCGTAACTGAATCCAAGTGTCCAGTCCATCGTTGAACCAACAGGTGCTTTAAAGAACTGCCTTTATAAATCAGAGCAACATGTCCCTTCATATATTGTATACGGTCATAGACCAGCAGGTGTGTGTGTGTGTATACACACACACACACAACTGTTCACATAAGTCAAAATATTCCTTCATCTCAGGTATACCCTCAATTGCATTTACTATGCAATATGTGGGCAGATCCCACCATGGCATGGCACCCCCCCCCCCAATAATAGCATCTGTACCTTAAGAAGAAAAACAAAGGCTTTCCTGTGGGTTTCCTAAAACTTCCATAATAAATTTAATTATTTGTTTGTAAAAAAAATGGGGGGGGGAGAGAAAATTTAGGCGGGGGCTGCCCCCCCCAGCTCTCCCCCTCCAGCTACAGGCCCAAGGCTGGCTGGGGAAATTGTCCTGAGCTGGCAGGTATATATGCACACAATGACATTTCATGCATCTGATGAAGTGGGCTCTGCTGCTCCACAAAAGCATATGCCATAATTAAATAGTTAGTTTTTAAGGTGCCACCAGGGCCGGTGCAAGGCAGTTTGGTGCAGTTTGGTGCCCTAGGCAAGATCAGACATTTAGCGCCCCCCCTTCCCACTTGAGCCCTCCCTCCCTATTTCTGGCACCCCCTTTAGCCCTGCGCCCTAGGCAGCTGCCTAGTTGGCCTAACAGTAGCACCGGCCCTGGGTGCCACGAGACTCTTTGCTGTTAGTATTGGGAATCCAGCAGCTGCATTTCAATTTCAGAAATGCTGGAATTAATGGGAGCTTTCAATGGCGTGTGACTGGTAATGCAACTATTTCACAACAAAGACCTCATAGGTACACAAGCTATGTCTCCTGCTCGCCTGTTTCAGTCACATCATGCTCTGCATGGGACACGGGGCACTTTGCTTCAGCTGTACTCTGGCTGGGCTGGAAATTCTTATAGCCTTAGAAAAGCTGTTTTCAAGACAGCCATGGCATCGGCCTCCCCATGGCACTCACCGACTGAGAGGAAGTGGAGGGCGGGAGATGAAGATGCTGATTGGCTTGCCATCTCCCAGCATCTCCATTCAAATTCATCCATCTACTTGATAGCCAATCCGGAATCAAATGGCGGGACCAGAACAAGCTCAGTGACAGGATGGGTCTGATACAAAAGGCTGATGTTTAGATGCACCGCCTCCTGACATGCATCAGGGTGGTATACACTTCCCCTAGCCGCAGGTTACCAGTATAACACACAGGGACACTATAGTGTTCTATGTGGTTGGAGTTTTTTCTCTGTGGTTGGATGATCAACTCTAAGAATGGAAACAGAAAGTATTCTATGAATGGGGATATTAGAAGATAATATGAAAAAGCATGACAAAAGGGGAGATGTTCATCATTAGCCATATTTAGAGAACTATGTGGACACTAAAAGGAAAAGGCTGTGAAATGGCTGTGTTACCTATAGGTACACAGTGCCTGGAGCACAAGCTTGTTCTCATAGGCTGTTCCTCATGTGTTCTTGCATTGTGGGCTTTGGTGTTCCTGGAACTAGAGCTGTGTGCAAATATCCTCTTGAAATTCTATTTGTGGGCAGATAATTTGGGATGGGGGGGACCATCTCACTGAATTTCTCCAGAGGGAGGGAAAATTCTACAACTGTTTCTTAGACGTGGGGTCCACCAATAGTGGTGGCAATAGTACAGCAACTTTGTTGGCAATGTGGCCACCGTTTTGCATCTCCTACAATGCCCTGGACAGTGGACATAGCATCATTCCAGAGCATTTTGTGTTTGGGAGGGAAAGAGAGAAAAAATGGAGACTATTTGGAGAAAATTCTGCAAAGTGACCTTTTTCTAGAGCGGAGAGAGAAAGAAAGAAAAAACTCAGAAAATGTCTTGTGATAATGTTCACCTCAGCTCTAACTGTGCCAGGAAAGATTTCCAAAGGCAGATTTCATTCTCTGTTGCAACAGTCTATAAAATAAGCACTTCTTTTAAGTTCCCTCACCCTCTGTCTTTTTTGACCAGTGATTTTCCTAATTTATGGGCTCTTAATTTTTTTTAAAAAAATTATCTACAGTATTTTATGTATATAATTTTTAAAGTACCTGGAGCTGGGCTAGAAAAAGTCAAACACTCAAAACATGCAGACTCCTGTTATTCATATAGTCCTAGAACGCAGGAAAACAAAAACAAAACATTTTTCTCTAAATTGTCAAAGGTTAGCCCCAAGCAATTTTATTATTATTAATTCACAATCTCATAAAAAAAATGGGGCTTTATAAATGAAAACATTGACAGACCCTTAGCTATAGGCGCACAACGGGGAATAGCTATAAACAACATTTTTATTCCTCAAGCAAACCTTACCCTTGAAAGTTTACACTAATTACCTGTAGTTTTGTTAATGTTTTGAGCTGCCCTTCATCTCTCTCAGCCAGACATACCATTCAGCTCCTCCAATAGATATATGCAACAGCTTCTGTTCACACCTGACATCAATTTCCTTTGATGTTCACAGTCTAAATGAGAATGCTACAGCAAGCTGTATTCAGGATGCCTTTAGAATGATGGCAGGTATTTTCCTCATTAAAGCAGCCGTAACAGACAGTTAGATATGATGCTGTCCCTCACTTTCCTGCTAATTAATGACTATGATTGCAACCCAAATAAGATCAGGCAATTAAACGTGATAACATTTCAGAAGCGAAGAAAATATACAACAATCTTTGGAATGGTTCCTGTAGATAAATAAAGTTGATCTTAGCAAAATTAACATATAATTGTACTATTCTATGAAAAAAACCCGCATGAGCTGAAGCATGTAATAATTTAGCTTTTAATTGAAACATGAGCTAGCCTAGTGGCTGAAACCAGAAGCAAGTCTACATCTGTTTAGTTTTACAGTCTCTGGTCTGATATTATCAATAAAGTTTTTTGGGCTCATCAAAGCACATTTGTGAATCAGCAACCTCTATCACTGAAGAGCAAAACACAAAAGCAAACTAAACTCTGTTTCTCCACCTAAAAGAATTTGAAATCAAACACAATGACCTGAAGCCTGTGCTGCTTGCCCAGCAGCACATTTGGACCAAGCATCACACAATATCTGGCCACTGTCCCTGCTGAGAAGTGATTATTTAGATCGGTCTTCCCCAACCTGCTGCTCTCCAGATGTTTTGGCCTACAACTCCCATCACCCACTGCCAGCTGACTAAGGATGATGGGAGTTGTAATCCAAGAAATCTGAAGGGCACCAGGTTGGGAAAGATTGATTTAATTAATTAATTAATTAATTAATTAATACACGTATATATCACAGGGGTGGGCAACCTGTAGACCTCCAGATGTTTTGGCCTACAACTGGCATCAGCCCTAGCCAGCATAGACATGGCAAGGGATGATGGGAGTTGTAGGTCAAAACAACTGGAGGGCCACACATTGCCCATCCCTGAATACCACTTAACAAAGGAATTTACCAAATCAGTGTACAATACAAAAACACAGTTACAAACATATAAAATACCATATAAAACTAGTAAAATGTACATTTTAATAAATGCATAGCTAAAAGAGTAAGGCGCATACTCAATCAACAAAAACTAAGCCGGAAAACTTAGTTTAGAAAATAATAATAATATTTTTAGCGTGTGCTTAGAGCTCACAGTCATTGGTGCATGTTCAAGATCTTTAGTTTTGGGATTTATTTATTTTTAAAAAACAAACAAACAAAACAAAAACAGACTAATGCCAATTGCAACCATTAGGCTTTACAGCAACCTTCCCCAACTTGTTGCCCTCCAGATGTTTTGGACTTCAACTCCCATCAGTCCCAGCCATCACTGCCAAGCAGGAATGCTGGGAATTGTAGTTCAAAACATCTGTGGGGCACCAGGTTGGGGAAGACTGTTCCAGAGTAAAAATACCATTGTGGTGGATCAAGTGGAGATGCTCACTGTATGGTTCTTCCTGTCCTTTGTAATACGGGATTACCTTGGCTCTGCTAAAACTAGATCCAACAAGCCTTCAACACACATTGCTTTCCCTCATCCCCAAACCCATTGTCAGTGTGCTGTGTAATAACTTGAGTATGATATCTCAGAACATGACAAAGGGATAAACCAGATGACATAGTGGCCACACATGCAAAGTGCTAGCCCACGTAAGCATTCCACAGGAACCCCATCACATGTAATAACTGACTTACCATGTGAGTGGGCCCATTCATGCATAGAACTAAAATGCTAGCAATTGGTTTGTCTGAATGGATATGCCACTGGTGGGCGAACTCTCTTCATAAATGGGTTACCGCATACGGTAGGTTACACAGAAGCATATGCTCAGGGACATCTGGAATACTTACAGAGGTCAACTGGTAATCATGTTTGTGTGGGAGGGTTGGCTCAAAGACATATTATCAGGGAAGTACAAGAATTTTGTTTTAGTTTGCAAATAATTCATTCAGACTTGCCCCGCCCGTTTGCAATCCTGAATGCAAACATGCATGAACAGAAGTGCATTTTTTGGAGAAATGTTTGCAAATTCCTGAACTTGTGACTGCATTTGAAAAGTGCGTATTTTGAAAAATGTGCACTTTTTAAAAATATATATAGACATTTTCATGCTTTAGTCAATGGTGAAAAGTGCACACTTTTCCCATTCAAGGCGTGCACTTTCCCCCCATTCAAATAAACCAAAAAATGGGAGCAAGATGAACCAAGCTACGGATTGGAGTTCAGAGAATCGCATTGAACTCGAGCACCCCTGATCCCCCCATCCCTAGGTCACCGTGGGGAAGCAGCTTGTATATCTATAGATCACACTATGTTGAGCCGATAATGATAAGAATCAAAGAGCTACACAAGATCCAGAGGGAAAAGCTGGAATATAAGGACATGGCATTATTGGGACCAATGAGCTACATAATCAAAGACCTAAAGACTGCTGTTGTTTCCAATCCACCATTAAAACTGTTTTAGTGCCCATGGCTGAATGCAGGATTTTCATGAAATATTAATATTTTGTATATTAAGCCATATTTCTAGTACTGATATAACATTGCTTGTATGTTTTGGTTTAAAAAGTGGCTGGGGACATATTTATAATGCAATTAAATTAAAAGGCAGCTTTGCCACCCTCAGTGACCTCCAAATCAGTTTAAAAGATTATATAATATGTCCATTCAGTTCCATATTCATGATCACCGAGAAGAATGAGGCTGTAAAAATAAGCCGATGTTTGTTTCATTCCAGCACCAAAAGAACAAAAGCAAATCATTTAATTGCTGACGGAAATATGTGGTTAATATTAAGCAGAGCTGGAAAGAATGTAGCAAAACAGTTTCAAATCACAGAAATGAACATCAAAACTCAAATTTTGCAAATGTCAAAAAGAAAACATTTTTAAATTCTGAACCCTGAAGCATGGGATTTGCTATGAAATGTTAATTGTGGCACACATTTTGGATTTTGGCTTCTTATCATTGAGGATGAACTTCTATGCTGGAGGTTAGCAAATGGGGCCATTCAGTGAATTTATACTGCTTTTTGTCTCAATGCTAATATGATGTTTTGCAGCAGGTGTGAGAAAGACTTCAGTGTTATGAGATTTCAAAAGGACATTTGGAAGTCATAGCTGGTGATGCAGGCCTGGACGATGAATCCAAGTCTTCCTTAATGGCTCTGTGTGAACCTGGAAGGAGGTCTTCAGTGGAGAGCTGCAGGGCTCTGTTCTAGGTAGGGTGACCACTTACGCATCACCAAAAAAGAGGAAATGCAACACTGAAAAAAGAGGGCAAAAGAGGACACAGATTTGCATAACGTTTGCATATACTCATGCATATGTATGTGTATAGATGCACATTTAGAAATAATTTACTATCATTTATATAGAAATATGGCATATCTCACCATAGTGGGGAGACTAGGTGACCTGTGTGCTTGCTCAGCTTGCTGTCCAGGTGCTAACAGAGCCAGCGTGGCGTAGTGGTGAGAGTGTTGGACTGGGACTCGGGAGATCCGGGTTCTAGTCCCCGCTCGGCCATGAAACTCACTGGGTGACTCACTGACTCTCAGCCTAACCTACCTCACAGGGTTGTTGTGAGGATAAAATGGAGAGGAGGAGGAGGAAGATTATGTAAGCCGCCTTGGGTTCCTTCCTTGCAGGAAAAAAAGGTGGGAATATAAATATAATAAATAAATAAATAACAGGCAAATTCGGGGGCCCTGCCTGCTCTCCCTTCTTGTGGTTCTTTATCTTTAAACCAGACTTGGACTGGACAGCCCTTCTAATAATGCCTTCAAATAGAGGACTGTCCTCTGACAGCCCTTCAAGTAAAAGACTGTCCTTTGCAAAGTAGGGCACCTGGCCACCTTACCTGTGCTGTTCAACATTTCTATAAATGATGACTTGGATGGTGGCAACAGCATAGGGGGATTCTGGGAGGGATAACTAACACCATAGAAGACAGTAAGAATCAAGGTTCAAAACAATCCTGACAGGCTGGAACACTGGGCTGACGCCAACAAGGTGAAATTAAACAGAGATACATATCCTGCATTTACGTACAAAAAACCAAATGCACAAGTATAGGATAGGCCCTGGCTTGGTAACAGTAACCTGCTCTCTGATCGGTATTCAAGTAACTCAGTAAGTTGCTCTTATTGCTCTAGCGACTTCATAAAATTGTGCTAAAGCGCCAACTGGTGTTGCAGTTAATTGTAAATATGACTCTATCTATGGTGTAAAGGGTTACTCTAGATTCATTAAGATCCTTTTGATTGTTTAATTCCTCTACTGTTTTATCTTGTCACGTGCTTTGTAATGTACAGGTTTTATGTCATGGCTGTTGGCTTGCGTATGAAAAGGACCCAGGCAGGTGTCCTAGTTGAATCACAGAATCATAGAGCTGGAAGGGATCTAGTCCAAGCCCCTGCTCAATCCCTGACAGAGGGCTGACCAGCTTCTGGTTAAATGCCTCCAGCGAAGGATGACCCACCACCTCCTGAGGCAGTCTATTCCACAAGTTCTTTCCATTAGGACGTTTCTTTTAATGTTCAATGAAATCTACTTCCTTGCCACTGCCATCCATTGGTTCTAGCTCTGCCCTCTTCAGCAACAGAGTATATCTCTGCTCCATCTTTTGCATGTCAGGCTTTCAGATATTTGAGGACCACTATCATGTCTTCCCTTAATTGTGCATGATTGTGTCTTCAGTATTTCATTTTTCAGAATCCCCCATCCCTCTTGAACTCTTCATTCCTTCAGAATTTCTGCCCATGGGATCTGACCCAACTTTTTGCTGAGCTTTTTGAAAACAGTTTCCCTGAGGTCCAGTGTAGATGTTCAACTATGTTATGTTTTCACAGCCCTCACTATAACAAATTCTAAGATTACATGGTCACTTTCCCCCAAATTTCCCACCACCTTCACTTCATCAACCAGTTCTTCCTTGTTGGTCAGGATTAAGTCCAGGACAGCAGATCCCCTTTTCCTTCTTCCACCCTCTGATAGATGAAGTTGTCAGTAAGGCATTTATTTGGACATCCTCTTCTTAGCCGACTTGCCCTTCCAGCAAATGTCAGGATAGTTGAAATATCCTACATCCCATGAATAGGCAAGGAGGTTCCCTCCTAGTGTTAGGACTATGACTCCTAGAATCCCTGAGCATTAGCCATGCTGGCTGGGGCTTATGGGAGTTGTAAATATCTGGAGGGCACCAGGTTGTCTACCCCTGCTATATCACCATTACACATTTATTACACATTATTACATTTTGTCATCTGTTTCATGAAAGCATCATCCATGTCTTACAGTTGGCTGGATGATCTGTAGTATACTAACATAACAATTCCAAAATCCATGTTGCTGTAATATCTTTGTAGGTCCACCAAAAGATCACACTCCCCTGCCCCCCTCCAAGAAAAAAATTATTGTGCAAGCTTTTGAGATTGATCAGGACAGAAAACACTCCTGAGAGTTGCTGGACTTTATATTCCACCAAATGGAGGATGCAACAATTCCTCCCTCCTTTTCCCCAGCATGTTCTTAAGGCTAATCTAAAAAAATGCAATATAAACATAGAGAACTGGGAAGCTCTGGCCCATGAATGCTTTAACTGGAGGTTGGCCTTTCACAAAGGTTCTATGGACTTTGAAGAAGCTCGAGTGCAAGGTGAAAGGGAGAAACGTGCTAAGCGATAAGCACGTCAAACGAATCCTTTACAGGACCATCTTCCATCTGGCAACCTGTGTCCTCACTGTGTGAATCTAGAATTGTCCTCCACAGTCACTTACGCACCCATCACTAGAGTCTACACAATTTTATACAATTTCCTCTTTATATAATTTTCTTTTTGTAATTTTATCCTGGAAGACAATCTTACTTGGTCACGAGTGATCGCCTACTACTCCCTAGCATAACCGGGGCAGCAGTGCCCTCCTGCAACCATCACATGACCTGCTGACCTGTAGACTCTTCCTCCATACTACACCTGGGACTAACCAGTCTGGATTTGCAGACAATGTGGCTACACCATCTAGCCACTTTTTTCTATTCCCCCCACCCTGTCCCATGCACTTAAAGAAAAGATCTAGGGATGTCAAAGCTTGCACAATTTTTGTGTGTGATCTTTTGGTTAGCGCTCTGTCATCCACTTTCCAATGTCATTAATCAACTCTGGAACATATCAAGTAAAAATAAATGAAAGTGCCCCATAGCAGGTGCAGAGTGCATTTCTCCCATGACTGAGTAACTGCAGAGAGTTTTCTCATAGCAGAAGCTGGCCCTTTCAAACAGTTTTGAGGCCTGGGATTTCTCCTTCTAGAAATTACATAGTCTCCAATTGCCATGAAAATGCCGGGACCCTCACGAAAACTCTTAATCAATCACAGCTTCTCCCTTGTCATGCAGAGCCCCAAATTCCCAGCTACTTTAAGCTGCTCTTAAATGGCCATGGACAAAAAATGCAGCTAAGCTTACAGTTACTAACTTACTAGATACTAACCTCGATGAATTTGTCTACTCCAAGTTGGCAGCCATTGCTACATCTTGTGGCAGTGAATTCCACAGTTTAACTATGCACTCTGCAAAGAAATACTTCATTTTGTTTGTCCCAAATGTGCCACCATTTAGCTTTAGTGGATAACCCCAGGTTCTAGGTGACAGGGAGAAAATACTGCAGTTTTGTGTGTTTCCTCTAATAACTTTTGTACTTGACCATGCCCTCATGTAGCCTGGCCACGCCCTCTTGATCACACCTTCATGTTGCTTAACCATACCTCTTACAAATTCACATGTGTGTCCCAATTTTCATCTGTGAAATGTTGGAGGGTATGAAATTTAACACGCGAAAGCAAAAAGAAGGGCCTTTTCCCCATTCAGAAAAACAATTCCTCTCTTCCATAAGCACTCACTGTCATAAGATACCTTTCCCTTCTATTGCTTCTGCTTTCTGTGTCTCTTTACCATTCTCATGGCTCTCCTTGGAAGGCTCCCCACCTTGTAGACACCTTTCTTCAACTGTGACATGCCGGGCTGAACACAATACTCCAAATGGAGCCGTACCAATGCTAAGCAGAATGGGGTCGTTATTTCCTGAATCCTGGGAAACACTTCTGCCAGAGTGGCATTGGTGTTTTGTGCCATACATCACATCTCTAATGTCAGGATTTTTAAAAACAAGAACAGAAAAAAAAAGTTTGAAGCCCAGAATGACACTGGAAACTGATTAGCTGATTAATTTTCCTTAGCACATATCTAGCATGGAAAAGCATGGCATGCCTCAAGCAGTGTAAATGTCCCAATTAGATGCATGACTGATTTTGATTTGGTTCATTATTTATTCACTATGCTGGCAATAGGGCTTGCTGTCTGATTAAGTCTTTGGACACAACTCCATCCCAGTTGTGATTGTGGCTAACGCTGAGCATACTTAAAGCCGTATTTTGTTATGGCTACGCAGTCTCTAGTCATCTGTCGGGAACCTCGTGGGGGGTGTGCGACCAGGCAGATTGTTACTTTGACTCCCAAACTGTGCTCCCACTAAGACATCTCATTTCAATGGGAAAAGAAGATTCTTAGAAGGTGCTCCATTACTTAAATGAAGAAACCTAATTTTATAATAAAAGGACTTGATTTCAGGATGTACACTATACCCATAGGATGTAACGGCATTGCTTGGTTCAAAGTGTCCTTCCTCCACATAACACATGCTGGGGATGTGCGAGTATGTTGATTCAGGTCACAAATAATCAGAACTTGTCCACTTCACAATCCCGAATGTGAGTGGGAGTGCATTTGTTTTGGGGAGGGGAAAAAAGCTTGCACATTTCCAAACTTGTGATCACATTCAAAAAAATGCATTTTTTAAATGCACATTTTAAAATTTAAAAAATCCTGCCTTTTCTTGCTTTAGTCAATGGAGGGGGGGAGGGGGGAGTGTGCGCATTTGAAAAATGTGTGTGGAAATGCTCACTTTTCCTGTTCAAAATGCACACCTTTCCCATTCAAATGAAAAGAATAATAGGTCTCAAACAATAACAGGAGCAAAGCAAAGCAAGCTTTGAAGTGGAGAATATCGGTGAACCTGAGCATCCCTGGTTCTCCCATTCCTACTCCAGAATATATATCCTAGCTTACAAGGTTGTTGTAAGGATTACTAAGATAATATACACAAAGTGGTTGAGATACTCAAAGGTGCTATATAAATGCTCCATATTTAATTATATTCTGAATTGGTTGACCGAATACTCTGACTTATTCCAGAAGGTGAAATTGTCTGGCATGGTTGTTTGCAACCCCGCCCCCCAACACACACACACACACACACACACACACACACACCATACTTCGATCCTTAAAAAAGGGGGAAAATATACTTCTCTGAAAAAGACCCTAGGCTAAACTCTAGTTTTGACTTGATTTCATCTTCCGCTGCTGGTGCATATGGGCTGATCACCAGCTTCAGGGTAATGAGACTCAAAGCAGTTTGAAGGGCTCACTGCAAACAGTTTGGTGAAGAACGCTTTTAAAAACCTCTGAATTCCGTTCTTTTTCTCAGAAGGAATGTATGAATGAACTCCTTATGAGATGACAGGAATGATGTGGGTGGTGAAGGAACACCCCTCCTTGCTTGGTGTTGCTACCGCAGGAAGTGCCTCTCAGTTCTGCTGAGTGAATACTGTGCAAATGCTTCCGTCATTCCCATGGAGATAAAAAGCAGGGGTGCAGAACCTCTTTCAGCAAATTCAGTCCAAGGGCCAAATTCCATTTTGGAGAAGCTCTCGGGGGCCACATTGCAGTGCTGGGCAGGGCTGAAGGCAAAAGGTGTGGGGACAAACAAACAAGAATACCAGCATATTTCCACTTACTGTTCTTACTGCCAGTAATTAAGCCTTAGAAGAGGTATTTGAACCTTTCAGAATGGGGAACAAACTGCACAAAAGCTGGGAAACCACCAAGTGATCAGTGGTTGGGGGAAAGAGAGTGGGCCAGGGGAAGTAGGCATGGCCTTCTGGAGAACCCCAGAGGGCTGGATTTGGCCCCCAGAGGGTCAGGTCCTACACCCTTGAAGTAAAGGTTGGGGAGGTGGTTATGAGTTATCTCATAACCACAATATGGTTGTAGTGTTCTCACTGAAGTTCTTTGCATCAGCTGAGCCAAACTCTCTTCTTGGTGGGTTTGTGCTGCATTGACCATACATTTCATTTGTACCTGTGTGGGAGTAGAGCTCAGTGTTTTGTACTCCAAGTCTGCTTTGAATTTTTGTGAATCTTCTCATTATACTGTATGGCAGTGCCAGGATGAAACTATTTGTGCGATCCATGCTCATGCCTTTGTGGAGAATAGTGCTGACTCAGATTCTCAGAAGCTATTTTTCATCCTCAGCTGCTGTTATCTACTGTTTGAAAACTTGATGAATATCAAAATGAATTTCAGCACAATACCCAGGAGCTGAATAAAGATGAAGATTGACTGATATGACTGACAGATAGCTGATATCCATTAGAAAGACTACACACACACACTAGACTTAGAGTAAGAGAGCAATGCAATGGCCCTTGCTAAGCTATTTGCCAGGGCCTCAGTGAGCAGATTACAAGAATAGGAAAAAATAGCTTTCCACAGGAAAATACTGGCTACCATGGTCATTCATCATTCACTATCATGTCCAATGCAATCACATGCCAAGCCAACAATAAAGGGAGAGGTAGAGCAGCTCCACAGAACTATTCTCCATTGGAAGCCATTGTCTTAATTTTGTGAACAGTATCTCAGGTTACCATTGGCTACATTGCTTCTCAGAATTTCAGGACAGGTTTGTAGGTATACCTCTCACATATACTTGCATCCGGAGCTATGTTAATGAGATTTTCCATAACACTGGAGTCCTTAGATTACGCCCTAGAGTATTCTGTAATGGATAGTGTATGCAAGGTCAGCTTAGATGGGAATTAACAATGTGCTGGAAGGCATGGCCTGACCTTCAAGGATAGGTAGAAGCTAGGAAGGGAATTGTTGTTGAGTTCATATGCAGAAGGATAAACTATCTGTTTTAAAATGTATATTCTACCAATCTAGTCCAAACATGGACCCCTGGAGGCAGCCCACAGCTAGCTAAAACTTTTCAAAACATCAGTGAAATAAATTACAGTAAAAGGGAACACAATACCAAACCAGCATAAAAGAGCTTAAATCCAGTTCATGGCCAGCATGTATCCAAAAAGGAAAAATCTGTCTGTCTGTCTGTCTGTCTGTCTATCTTCTATCTATTTTTATTAAATTTTAATTTCATTAAAATTTGCCCTGTTTACAATTACAGGACAAATAAATGCAACAGTTAAGCCACATTATATCACTATTAAAACAGAGGAAGATACATGACTAAATTAAGTAAATGATGAATGGCAAAATTTAGAATGTTTTCCCATTCATAGAATCATAGAATCATAAAATAGTAGAGTTGGAAGGGGCCTGTAAGGCCATCGAGTCCAACCCCCTGCTCAGTGCAGGAATCCAAGTTAAAGCATCCCTGACAGATGGCCGTCCAGCTGCACCTTGAATGCCTCCAGAGTGGGAGAGCCCACCACCTCCCTAGGTAATTGGTTCCATTGTCATATTGCTCTAACAGTCAGGGAGTTTTTCCCGATGTTCAGCTGGAAGCTGGCTTCCTGTAACTTGAGCCCATTATTCCGTGTCCTGCACTCTGGGATGGTCGAGCTGGTTCCAATGTTTTGTGGACCCTCAGTTACAACAGAGTTTGTCCCCATTTCTGACACCCATCTGGCATCGGGTGGCCAAGTGTCTTACTTTACAGAAGATGGTCCTCAATTTGAAGGTGTCCTCTAGTTGAAGGGAAGTCCAGTTCAAGTCCCATTTAAAGATAAAGAACTGAAGGAAGGGAGAGCAAAAGGGCTTTGAAGTAGCCCATCAACAGTTACAGTTGATCAACAGTTGATCAACAATCAACAGCCGATTGAACAGGCAGACAGCTCACCTGCTCTAGGTCTTCGTAATTATTTAAAGTAACTATTTCTTAATGTGCATCTATTTATAAAATTTAGCATGTGCAACTTGTATGCAAATCCATGTCCTGTTTTGTCCACTTTTTTGGTGACACATGTCCTCCTTTCTGTTGATGCATAAGTGGCCATCCAGCTTGCTGCACATGGCCGAGGCCAGAGGGAAAGGGAAAGGGGCAGTGGCTGCTTCTTCTCCTCTTCCTTGCCAGCACCTCTCGCCATCCTACACTGATGACTGAAGGAACAGAGCAGGCAGGTCATGAGTGCTGCTGCTGCTGCTGCTGCTGCTGCTGCTGCTGCTGCTGCTGCTCCTCCTCCTCCTCCTCCTCGCATACTCATGTGGTCCATCCAGCAACAATGGAGGGAGCGTTCTGGTTCCTGTGGGTTCCCTACTGTTTCAGGGGTCTCAGCCAATGTCTCGCCATGCTGACTGCTGCTGCTGGGCCTGTCCAAGAGCCCTATGGGAAATGCTAATGGCACATTGAAGTGAGAAGCGAATAGGCTTGACAAGCCACCTTTGCAAGGAATTCCATAATTCCACATTAGGAAAGCCCTGCTTCTAGTGCACCAGAACAGAGGTTTACACAATGCTTGTTAATAAAAGCATAATATGATGCTTTTATTAACAAGGAAATTGATCCCATTTTTAGGAGAAGTCTCAGGAAGAGCACTCTGGCAGATACATACAATGGAAGAAACCGATGTTTGACTTAAGTGGTCACTGATTGTTTTCTGGACTGTATTAATGTAATTGCTAATACACTTTTTCAGTCTGTCTGTCTTTCTTTCTTTCTTTCTCTCTTTTTTGGATTAGCTTCAGAAGGTGCAGGAGACATTGGAGAGGAACCACTAGTCTGATGTTCCCTCAATGATTCTGAACATCTGCCAAGCACTCTGCCTGGTTTCTCTTAAAAGTTTTTAAAAGGAAACTCCTGCATGGATCATAAAGGCCAATTCTCTTGAAATTACTTTCTCTGGAAAGGATCCCAAACTGCTTTGTTAACTCTCTGAAATGCCCGATAAACAGAATGAAATGTAAAGCTGATTAAATCCAATTGCTGAACATGTGGCCAAATCCACAATACACGGCAGGCCAAAGTGAGCATGTCACGTGAAGGCTTCTCCATGAGTGCATATTTCCATGCATGACCAAATGCCTCCCAAAAGTACGTTGTGAGAGAGTTCACCCAGCTGCAGTCTAGCCCTGGACCTGGACCCATAGTAGATGGACCCAAGTCAGCTTTCCGAAGTCTGATGTCCTCCAGATGTGCAAGACTACAATTCGTAGCATTTCTCAGCCATCAATGTCTTGGGATGATAGGAGTTGTAGCCCAACACATCTGGAGGGCACCAGGTTGGGGACGGCTGACCTAAGTCATGAACAAATAGCAGCCCAACCCCCAAAATGTAGCTAGACAAAGCTGGCTTCACACTTAGGGATACTGCTCACTTTCTTTTTTGAACTCAGCTACATAACTCTTTTAAAAACACACACACACAACATCCTTCAAACTGGTGGTCTGATCTTTCCCATGTTGCCATTTCCATTTTTCTTTTTAAAGCTCACACGTCTACATGCACAAGCCCCCTACCCTTGAAAACACACTTATGCATTTTGTACTTGTGGAGAAATGGTTAAAAACCTGAACTAAAAGTTGTCAAGATGTTATAGTAGTGTGGCCCTGCCTGGCAGCCTGCCAAGCCGCAGAGATGTGTTACTGTTGTTACTGGACAATGACAGAGACATGAGAGGGTTACAATTAAGTTGGGAGATATATAGGCACCCTCCGTACTTAAGCAGGACAGGGGCATCACAGAAGGGTGCAGAAGGACAGTCCCTGATATGTCAAGCAATGGAGATTCTGTCATCCTTCATTGGTCTTTCATTATAGGCCAATGCACTATCACTTTGCCAGAATGTACATTTTTGGCATGGGGTGGGGGTTGACTGGAATGAATATAAAGCCAGTCTCATCCCTGTTAGAGTCAGTCAGTCAAAGAGCATCAGAGTAAAGAGGACTTGTCAAGGGGAAGCTGAAGTCGAGCTGAGCTGAAAGAGGTCAAAGGTGATGGCGGAGATAGGGACTGTCAGCAGAGACTATCTGGAGGAAGATAGAGAGGAGGCAGAAGGAGGGCAGCTGAGATCTGAATTCAAGTAGGGAGAAGCTGAGGAAGAAAGAACTGCAGGAAGAGGAAGGCCTCTGAAGCAGTCCTTCAAGAAAAACAAAGCTATGTCTGTCAGCTATCAGAAGTTTTGCTCAAGAAGCCCTAGTGTCTTCAGAGAGCGGCAACTCGTAAACCTCTTTGGTTCATAAGTTTTGACCCTGACCAGAAGGAAGACTTCAGCTCAGTAACCCCTAAACCAGCTTTCCTCAACCTGGTGCCCTCCAGATGTGTTGGGCGACAACTCCTATCATCCCCAGACATTGCCCAGACTGGCTGGGGATGATAGGAGTTGTAGTCCAACAGATCTGGAGGGCATCAGGTTGGATAACAGTGCTTTAAAAAAATGTGTGAGTTCTAAGTGGGGAGGAGTAAGTATAAGAGAAACTAACTAGCTTTATTAATAATTAGGGAGGTGAACTAGCTCAAGGTAATTGCCACTTCCTTGGATTATAACAGCTGAGCAAGCACTTAACAAAACCTCTTTGTATATTATCTAATCTGCTGGGTAGCTCTTTATCTTATGTTATAAAGAAGTCTTAAATACATTTTAGTATATATGGTTCAATTTAAATAATCTTCCAATTTGTCTGTTTCATGCCTAATGCCTATCCCAACTTGTGGGTGATTTTACCAGGCATGGTTGTTGGCAGAGGAAGATAAAGGAGAAGATAAGCAAGTAAGATTAGAACATATCTTTAAATCAGAAAACCCTTCCCATTGGGTTAAAAACAGTGGTGAGTGAGACTCAAAAGGGTATTCACCACAGAGGGTGTTGTTGTTGTGAGAATTTCATCTGAGTACTTTATATGCCTTTGCTTGGCAATCCTTACTACAAATGTGTGTGTTTTTTGTGGCTTACACTGGCTCAGCTTGTCTGAGCATGGAAAGCTAAGCAGGGTCAAGCCTGGTTTTTACTTGGATGGGAGACCCCTCCTCTAGTTTCCTGCATTGAGCAGGGGGTTGGACTCAATAGCCTTGTAGGCTCCTTCCAACTCTATCGATGAAATCTATGAACAGGATTAAAAGCAGCTTCAGGGTGGGATAATTTTCCTTAGGGAAATGGCTTATTTATTTATTCATTTATTTACAACCAAAAGAATAAAATACAATATAAACTATAAAAGTCAACAGAATAAAATATGATGGTTATCCTATGCACTGGGCCTTCCATGGCAGAGTTGGTTCCATATTTTGACAGCCCTTGGGCAAGACGCTCTCAAGGGGCCTCATTCCCTGAACAGCCCCATCTTTCCCCAGTTGCTGTTGCAGCTGGCCATTTGCTTGCCTCTGCCTCCCGGGCCCAACCTGCACCACTGCCCAAAGGAAAGGCAAGCAGAGGCTGCTGCTCACTTGCTTGCAGAGGGCAAGCGAACAGTCAACAACCTCAAGGAATAACAGTCGGGTCAGAAGGCTCTGTGGCTTGGCAGATGCCAGAAATGCCCATCCCTCTCACCAGTCCTTTCCCGTGGTTGCCATTTGAGAGAATGCTTAAAGAGAGCAGAGGTGCATTCACACATTTCCATCGTCGCATCTAGTTGGGCTCTAAGGGTACTCAGCAAGTTTGCAGCTGAGATGGAAATTGAACCATGGCGTGCCAGTTTGGGATCTGAGCTTTTATGTTATACCACCTATCCCATGCTACACCAGCTTTCATGGTACTGAAGTGACTCGTATTTTTCCATTCGAGGCATGCTATAATCTGACAAGTTCACATATAGTGATGGTCCTACCTTGTCAGGTGGACTGATGAGACTTGATTCTATGGTGACATATGGCAACGTATTTGTTGTGGAGGCTGCAATTCCAACAAGCCTCCTCACTAGGAAGCAGTCCCATTCAGTTCAGCACAGTTACTTCTGAGTGATCACAGATGTATCATGCTATAAGGTAGGGGTGGAGTGCGATAAAAAAATTTTTTTTACGACTAACAGCTTCAAAGATGTCCCCCTACTCCACAGAAGTAAATAAACATGGCTTTGCATTTGCTGTTTCTACTTTAGACACTGCTGCATTTTAACACTAAGAAAATAATAATGCATTGGTTCGTGTGTGCCAGCCAAAGCAGTAATTTAATTTGCCAAAGAGACAGGTGCTAACAAGTGTTTTGTTTTCCTTCCGAAAGCGTGGTTACTGATCAGCAAATATCTGACCTTTGCCTTACAGTTTCTGTTTATATTTTAAAATGTTGATAATATTGGCTAATCAGTTTCAGCAGAGCTGCCAAAAGAAAGTAGTAAAGCACTTCATATTGTAAAGGGAGCCTATTTATCAAACTATACCAAATCTTTCATGAATACTGCCATGCTGTGCTTTTTTAGAAGAAGAGGAGGAGGAGGAGGAGGAGGAGGAGGAGGAGGAGGAGAGAAGAAGAGAAGAAGAAGAAGAAGAAGAAGAAGAAGAAGAAGAAATGCTGACATTATTTTAAAAGGCAGGCTTCAGTGCTTATTCCTCTAGTGCAGGGGTGGGCAACTTCTGGCCCTCCAGATGTTTTGGCATACAACTCCCAAGATCCCTCAGCACTGTCTGTGCTGACTAGGGCTGATGGGAGGGTCACAGCTTGCTGGCCCCTGCTAGTGCCACTGAGATAAAGAAGATTAGTATAAAAAGGTTTGAGGATTGCAATTGCAGTTGCCTTTATTTATTTATTTATTTATTTACTTTTTGCAGGTAGGCTTGCCAGGTGACTAGAAAAGTGGCTTTGCCTGTTCTCATGCTTTTCACAGCAGCTTGATCTGCAACAATCAGCAGCTGAACCTCCTCCTCCTCCTCCTCCTCCTCCTCCTCTTCTTCTTCTTTTTACAGTATGGGAATAAATATTATTCCTTGCTAATCTCTGCACTTCCAAACTGCTGTTAAAGGTAAGGACTAGGGCCCTGTAAAATGGTAAGCAACCAATCCCTGCCTGCAGGGAACTAAGTAATTCATCAGAATTTTGTTCCAGTTTGTTTTTTTATAAGAATTGACCCAAATTTGCAAATTTCTTCATATTTGGGATGGAAAGAAATTGAGATTTAAAAAATTCAAATCCAGGAGAAATCGAAGCTGACATAGTCGTCCATGGCCCTTGTGCAGAAATAAGGATTTAGACAGAAGGGTACAATATTGGTTCCATTGGTGAAAGCACAGAGTTTGGCTACCAAGACTTGCAATTGCCATGGAAAATACCAACCACAGCATCCAGCGTAGAATACGCTCCTGCCAAAATTGAACAATTGGCCTCTGCCTGGAGAGGCTTAGGTTGAAAATAAGAAAGTGGCTTCATACAAAGGAGTGGGATGGTTACCGAAAGTTGTTAAAATGGGTTGTAAATTACATAACAGTTATCTCTACAAAAGACTACTATTATACTCCTGGCTGGATTACACTTCTTATAATTAGGATGGGCCCTTCCTGTTTGTTTGCTATTAATGCCCTAGTAGGGATATGTTCTAGTACAGGCCTGCACAGCTTGTGACACCCACACCTTGCCAAGCAGCAGCCCAGCAGGCCTGGTATTATTGCCCTCCAGTGGTGTGATGTCAAAACCAGACTGGGGCTGTGGGCAGCTGTACCAGGTTGTGTTGTCTATTTTGGGATCTATAAGCTCAGTGGTTGAAGCTGGAACCTGACATCCAGGAGCCAGAAGGTGCTGTTCTGTTAACCAGGCAAAGGCAGAAGATCAGGCTCCTAGCATTTATGGGCTTGACCAATTCAGGCTGCAGGCATCATACAGCATGCTATATGCAGAGAGCTGATTATGTTTGGGCACACAAGCACTCCACAGTAGCTCAGACTTAGACATTGATGTTCTGCTTCAAGCCCTGGAGTCTCTAACATTTGGCAACCCTCTAAAGTCCCAGGCAGGAAAATAAAGAGACTTATCATGATTCTGCTAGGGTAGCCATGCATCCTCTATTTGAAGGGCTGCCAGAGGGCTGCCCTCAATTTTGAAGGTGTCCTCTGTTTGAAGAGCTGTCCAGTCCAAATCTGGTTTAAAGATGAAGAACCATCAGAAGGAAGAGCTGGGCCTTGAAGTTGCCTATCAACAGCACCTGGACAGCAGACAGAGCAAGGCACACAGGTCACCTGGCCATAGTCTTCCATAATATGGTGAGACGTATTGTATTTCTATTTAAATTAAGATAATTATTTCCCAAGTAGCATTTATACATATAAATTAAAATATGCAATTTTTATGAAAATCGGTGTCTTCTTTTTTTGGTGATGCATTTCCTCCTTTTTTGTTGATTCATAAGTGGCCAGCCTACCCTTGCTAGACTGCCTATCAATGGATGATGGGCTATGAGCAGCATGGTGGGTGTGACCCCACAGAGTCAGAAGGAGAGAAGTTGCTTCCTCCAGAGCTTAAGTATAGGCCTTTACCAGTCCTACAACCCTGAGAGATGCAGCTGCCACAAGTAGTAAGGCAAGGTTGGAGAATATGTGACCCGCATATGTTTTATTTTATTTATTTATTTATTTATTTATTATATTTGTTAATCGCCCATCTGGCCGGTCACCCGGCCACCATGTTGTTGGCCTGCAACTCCCATCAGCCCCAGCCAGCATACAAAAAGGTGAGGGATGATGGGAGTTGCAGTCCAACAACATATGGAGCGTCACACATTCCCCATCCTTGCAGTAAGGAGTTATACAAAGGATATTAGTGAGCAGAGGAGGATATTAGTGAGTAGGTAGATTCATAGATTTCATAGATTATAGAGTTGGAAGGGGCCTACAAGGCTATCGAGTCCAACACCCTGCTCAGTGCAAGTAACTAGGGGAGGGGTCTCCCATCCAAGCAATAACCAGACCTGAACCTGCTTAGCTTTCAATGCAAGGGGCTTCTCAAAAGCCAGGACTTGGTCACTTAAAAGAAGATAGGGGACAGAGATGGAGGCTTGAAATGGAGGAGGGATGGGCCAGTAAGGAAGCTCCAAAGGCAACTAGCTTTAGCCTGTCACTGTAGGGTACAAAGGAGTACCCTACAGTCCTCTATTTGAAGTGCTGCCAGAGGACTGTTCTCTGTTTTAAAGGCATCCTCTATTTGAAGGGCTGTGTCCCGTCCAAGTCCGGTTTAAAGGTAAAGAAGGGAGAGAAAGGGGCCTTGAAGTTTCCCATCAACAGCACTTGGACAGCAGACTAAGCAAGGCACACAGGTCATATGATCTCATTCTTCCACGATACGGTGAGATGTGCTGTGTTTTTCTACTTAAATTATGAAAATAATTTCTAAATGTGAATCTATGCATATAAATTAGCATATGCATTTTTTCTTCTTTTTCTGCAAATCGGTGCCCTCTCTTTTGTGATGTGTTTCCTCTTTTCTGGCAATTCATAAGTGGTCACCCTACTTGTCAGAGGTAAAACCATGCCAGTTTTTAGGTACATGTTAAAGGCCAGTGGGGAGAGAGTCTGGAAAGATGTAGCTGGAGCAAAGGGGACGCTTGGGTGAAGTAACCTGGGAGTCATTTCCCTTGAGGCAGAAGCCAAGGTACTGGGTGGTGGGCGAATTTAACGACTACCTTGTACATCCCTGGTTGAAATAAAGGCAGGGTTGGGCTGGACTAAATCAGTGTCCTGGGCCTTCTTGATGTGGGGCTGCTCCCCATGTGGGCTGTGCGGAGAGAGGGAACAAGCACATCACAGTGTGCCACACAGGTTGTTGTGCAGGCCTGTTTTACAGACACCTTCCCCACCTCCCTGCTCAGTCCTGGGCTTGGTTGTATGCTCTTGAATGATCCACATGGAGCAATTCTGTGGAAGCATCCACATGGTGGGAATACTGTCTGGTCTGGCGCCAGAACTGTGGCTAACAGGCACCATTTTCCAGCAGCAACTTGTGTGAGATGAGCAGGTCACACTACGTTACGTATTCTTCCTTCGCATGGGGCATCCCCCTTGGAGAAAGGTTGTCTAAAAGGAATGTCACAAAACATGACATCGCTTTTGCTGTATTAAGCCAAAGTTCTGTTTTTCACGTAACCTGAGTATGAAAGAGAACTCATTTCTCAAATCAGGAACATTTGATTTGTCTTGTTACTGTCCAGCAGTTGTTATGGTATATTTTGTTTGTTTCTTTGTTTTGCTTTTGCTCACTGGAGAATCGCTAAAATACCATTTCCTTTATGGTCTTGAAAATATCAAGCATTCGGTAAAGATTTTCATAAAAGCAAACTTGTTACAGGCTTGTGGTACAAATCCAAACATATGTAGGTTAACAATAAAGTCTGAATGCATTCTGAACCTGAAGTGACAGAAATTCCCTGGCTGCAAGTGAGATATGGGAAATTTATCCTCCTCGTTTATACATGTGTGTTGATGTCTATAAACCTATGTTCTCACATAAGTTGTGTGGATAGATTACCATATAAAATTACAGTGTTGCATTTGCAATGCTGTACTTAACATTGTGTTCCCATCTCTTGCTTTATTGCCTTCATATCTCAATCTAAACATTTTTCTGAATCTAGAACTTGGCTTTAAGTATTCAACTGGGGAATAAAATGCTGTGTGCACATAAGCATGGTTAGGAGAATGTTTCCTGGTAATATATTTTTTATTTAAAACAAATCATATATATATATATATATATATATATATATAATAGATTTCATAAGATCATAGAGTTGGAAGGAGCCTACAAGGCCATCGAGTCCAACCCCCTGCTCAATGCAGGAAACTAGAGGAGGGGTCTCCCATCCAAGTAATAACCAGGCCTGACCCAGCTTAGCTTTCCACACACAGACAAGCTGAGCCAGCGTAAGCCACAGGCCTGTATGTTTATATATATTCTTCTAGTTTCAAATAAAAGTTCTACTGATTTCAAGTAAATCTTGCTACTTGACACATGGTATACATTTGACTTGAGAGATGATATAACTTAGTGGCTAAAAGCACAAGCGTCGGCACATTTACTCAGAAGTAAAACCCTTTGAGTCTAGGGATGCTGATTATTTTTGCTTGAGCCAGGCTTGGAAACAAACTTTGAGGGCTCTTAAAAGCCAACAGTTTTTAAAATCATGACATTCTTCTCTGGCTGAGGTTAAAAAACCTCCTTTAAAACCTGAGTGGCCAAAGTTTGAGCATGGAGTTTGTTGTTTCGCTCACCTCTTTCCAACAGTACGACAGCCACGGACCACTGGAGATAGCAGAAAGCCTTGGGAGAACTACATCTCCCATGTCCCCCTGTGGTTCAGCACACTGTTACCCGCAGGGGAGGCTGGCGACTCCTATGTCAGTGGGGCTCCTTATCCGCTGCAGCTTTCATTCTGAACTTTATAGGAGCTATCCATGGTGCTGTACCCCACCCCCAAAATAGGTTCTCCACCGTGGAGCACCATGGGCAGCTCCTACAAAGCTCAGAATAAAAGCTGCCATGGTTCAGGAGCCCCACTGACATAGGAGTCACCAGCCTCCCTGTTACCCAGCATGTGAGAGTGCCAGAGAGAGGGAAGGATAAAATAAAAATCTCCCTAATTCCCCCTTGCAGCTTGCCTCCACTGTTTCCACCACCACTATTCATTAAAGGGAGAAGGAGAAGGAGAAGAAGTGAAAGGGTTGACAGACTGGGGAGGGGGGCTTTTAGCAATGGGGGAGGGCAGCAGAGATGGTCAGGTAATTTTGCTGAGCCTGTTGGGATTTACTTGGAAAGATGAGCCAAGAGTTCTTGTCCCCTACCCCCAGGAGAACTCTGACAATTTCCCACTTAATTTGAGATGAGCTTTGGATAGCTCACCAATGGGGCTTTATTCCCAAGTAAATGTCCACAACGCTGCTGCAACCTAAGTACATGAGCTGAAAGCCTGGGAAGACCCCAGTTCAAATCTTCCCTGAGCCACAAACTTGATGAATGGGCTCAAGACAGGCAAGGCAGTGTTTTATAAGACTCAACCTTATCTGCAGAATGGGAATAATAATAATAATACAAGTCTCTCTTAATGGGATGTAAAGATTCCTGGGACAATATGCATGAAACGTTTTGAACACTTTAAGTGTGCTATGTAAATGCCAAGTAGTAGTATTGCTTTGAAATACCAAGCAACTCACTGTTCTTCAGCTATTTTTGTGATCATATTCAAATGCATTAAGCACTTCTATACTGTGCATGTATAATGGCAATCAAATAATCAACCATTTTACAGAGAGTATCAGACTCCATCCATGTAATAAATTCCTCAGATGGGGCTAAGGAGATTGGGAGACAGAGGCCAGAGAAAATATTTATAATCACCATTAGCTTTGTAGCTGTATAGCCAAGCATTCAGAGGCGTTCAGATAAAATCAGCACTGAAAAATGGTTTTAGGGGGGGGGGGGGACTTCTGTTCAGATTCTTAGAAAGGGTGGAAGGAGGATCAGATATTATCAGGCAGGCTGCCATACCAAATCTGAAAGGAAGATGGGACTCAAGTGTTCAACCTTCATTTCTTCTTTCCTGAAGTGGAGCAGAACCTGAGCCATTATTTAAAAGTCTCCATTGAAAGCTGCCTTTCCCAGCCAGTGGAGCCCTCCAAATGTTTGGGACTTCAACTCCCATCAGCCTCAGCCAGCATAACCAGTGGTGAGGAATGCTGGCTTCAAGTTGTAATCCAAGATATCTGGAGAGCACCAGATTGGCAGCTAGGGTGAAATGTGTAGAAAGGGGCTGTGTGGGCTCACCTATAGCCCACCCCCCACCTATAGCCCACCCCCAAGGTGCACACACACTTGCATGGATGTCTGAAGCTGGGGGACACTTATGCGTAAACGTCAGGATCCGGGCATAGCCCTGCAGCCTCTTTATCTTTACTTCTTCATAGAAGGAATGCATAACGAATCCAAGATTACTGGTTGAGAATAAGAGTTTGACTAAAACGCCCTGATACAGTCATCATACGCTCAACGAGTCCATTAAAAATGAATCAACAGCAAATAAAATCAATACATGGGACGCTTTTGGAGCACTTCTGGACATTTTGGGGTTGTCCAGAAGTGCTTGAAGAGGAGGGGTAGAGGAGTCTTTAATGAAATCCACAAGCTCCGCTCAGGCACTCCCATTCAGCTTTAGACAAATCATGCCCCCAAAACTAGGGATGTGCGTGCCCTCCCACCCACACTTTGACTTGAACATTGATTCAGCACTTCAAAAACACCCCGCTTCTGCTCAGACTGATTTGGAGTCGGTCTACTTTGATTCGCCACCAGACCCAAGCCGAGGTTCAGAAATCTGATGCTTCATCATGCTTCCCATTGATAATTATGGTAAATCCAAAAACAGGTATAACTTTTTTCTCTTTGTTAGAAATGGATAATATTTGCGGGGACAGTAGCCGCTCAGAGGGGGATTATATCTGCCAAATGTCAGAGAAATAGGTGCAGGGAATGTTGGAAGAATGATCATCACATGGGTGTGTGTGGCATGTTTGCCCTCCCCCAAGTCACAATGATTGGAGTCCCTGATAAAATGGGCCCTATGGTTAAAAAGGTGGACCTGTCAGTCACCCAACTGCACTCTCGCCTCCCCCTTTTCCTCCTCCTGCAGTGTTTAGAGAATTGAAACAAAATAAGGAAGACACTATTTTGTATTTATTTTTGGAGACAGGAAGTTTGCATGGTGCACTGTGCAGGCATGTATCTGAAACAAGAGTCACGGATGAAGCCTCATTCTGGTCTGGGGTTTGGATCTGTTGGTTTTGTAGGAAACCCCACGTTGATTCAGGACCCAGCAGAACTGGGCCAACATTGCTCATTTCTGCTTTGGGTTTGGGGTTCATCTGAACCTGTTTGCACACCCTTACTAAAAACAGTAGCTGAGAGCCATGAGAAAAAGTAATAGGGCTGCTCATTCCGCCCCTCAGTATTTGACACTGTTGTCCAGAAATCTGTCCTACATTTTGCCTAATGGAAAGTTTTAAAGAGCATTTGCAAGTTCCTGGTTATGCAAAATGTCCCAGGATTTCAAAAGAAGCAAAAGGTTTCAATAAGACTAAATATTACAATAAACAGGCTGGTTAAGAAAGGGGGAATGATTCTATTTCTATGCACCAGAAAGTTCCCTCACTAGGAATGTTAGAAAATTTTGTTTATGTTTGCAAATCATGTGAACATGTCCTGTTTGCAATCCCGAACTTGTGCAGGACCATTTTCCTGAAAACTCTTGCAATTTTCCAAATTTGCACTTGCTTTTGAACAATGCCCACTTTAAAAAATGTGCATTTCCCACCAAATGCACATTTTTCACACTTTTCCCATTTAAAAAAAAAAGGGAGTTCGGGAGAGCTCTTTTTAAAAATGTGCATTTTCCCCATTTGAAATGTGCATCTTCCCCATTTGAACGAAATGAAAACAGAGCACATTCAAGCATGGGAAACATGGCAAGCCAAGGTTCAATCAAGGTGATGTTTGGAGAATCTTGGTGATCATGAATAGCACTTGCTTGCCCAAAGGTTAGAAACCCATGCTGTTTCTAACCTTTGATCTTAACATTGTCTGTTCTCAAAAAGTGAGTTCCATTACATCTGCATCTGCAGTGCTTAGAGCTGCAGAGTCCTGAGTAGTGCAAGTAAGACAGCCTTCCAGTCCAGTTTCCAAACTCTGAGATACCTCTGAGAGATTAGAGAAAAGAAATTTAGCACTATCGGAGTGAAAGGTGTGTGAGTGAGCAGAGGAACACATTTATATATTACTGTATATAATCCATACTGTATATTATACTGTATATAATCCATCAGATTACAAGGAATTGAATTTATTGTTGATTTGTATTTATGATGTTTGTTTTACATTTCATGATCTGTATTTTGCATTTTATGTAGTTGTTGTTTTTACTGTAAGCCACCTTAATTACACTTCAGTGTAGAAGGCAGGATAGAAGTATCTTAAATAAGCAATAATACAATCCTCCTCTTGTGTTTTCAACTTCCCGTCCATTTCATAGGCCTTTCTTTCTAGCGTGTTTAGCCATCGAGCCAGCAGGTTAGAATACAACATGACAGTGATATTAATCATCTTATCACATATGCAAATCAGCACTGTAATATTATCTACATTTTCCCACATGAACAGGATCTAATGTGTGCCAGATCAGTTGCTGATCCTTAATTGGCTTGAACTGGAACCAAACTGGAATGATTTCAGTCCCAGGCTCCCAGCTGAACCCAAACCAAAAGTGAACAATCCCCCCTCCTAAATCCCCCCCCTGCCCGTGTAAAAAGAAACTCTTTGATCAGGTTGTTTTCCCGCTGCTGCTGCAAGATGATGTGGTAAGAGTTGCAAATCGATTAACACCCCAGCAATGATGCAGCAAACTCCTGAATATGGTCCTGTGTTTTCCATATCATGCACTCTTTCTATGGCAGGAAGAATCCCAATTTGATGAACAGAATAAGTGTTACCAGCATTCCAGATCATTGCCTCTTGCTGGCAAGCTCCCTACAGCAATCATTCTGAAAATTACAAATCAAACACATGCATTGCTTAGCGGAATAATTAATACACCTAAAAATGTAGGTATATGGCACATACTTAAATATATTCTGGGGTATTGACAGAAGAGAATTACTTATCCAGAGTAAATAATGTATTTCATCACCTTCCATAAAACATTTCATTTGTCTTTATTTAACATGAACCCTCAAATAAATTCATGTATCTAATGTATTTTAATTAAGTAAAGGGCTTTCCTTTCAACCTCCTTAGTTGCACTCTATTGCTCCAGTCAATGAAAGTGAAACCCAAAGCCTCCATCTTTATCAACATTAATTTCATTTTCTTTCAAACCTTCCAACAAAGTGGACTCCATATTTTAGGAGCAGGACTCTGTACAGACATCTACCCTAACTGCTGTTACATGACCCACCTTCCTTGGAAGGGCGGAAGAATACTTATGAGTGAAAAAGGTGTATTATATGTGTGAACACACGCACAGACACAAATAAAATGTTTTCTCTTAACATGAAATAGAAAGCATTACTGTAAGATGAAGGATTTATAAGACCTGAAGAGAAACCAAAGTATAATTTCAAGATTGCTTGCAAAAATTACGAATATAAATTTAAACAGCTTATCACTGAAATTAAGTACAGTAATACCTTGGATTGCAAGTAACTTGGTTTGAGAGCGTTTTGCAAGACAAGCAAATTTTAAAATATTTATTAATTTTTTTTTTACTTGATATACAAGCGGCGTCTTGCAATACAAGTACTGTAGTACGGCTTAAATGAAAAATCTCTGTACAATTTTTTTGGGGGGAATTTCGTTTTGATATAAGAGTGTTTTGGATTACAAGCATGTTTCTGGAACGAATTATGCTCTCAATCCAAGGCATGACTGTAAAACACAATGCAAATCAAAGCAGTAGCATAAAGGCAGAACTAAAAAAACACCCAACCATACTTTCAGGGAAGGTCTAAAAAATGTCCATTCCCTCAAAGGTCCTGTGGAATAAAAATGTACCTTCTCTCCAAGATCTCAGGCTCTCCAAGATGCCTTTCCCAGCACCTGCTATCAAACTGTTTTAATTGGCAATGCCTGGAACTGAACCCGGGATCTTCTGTGTGTGCTTTGCCAATGAGCTATGGTCCCTCTCCCATATATCTCCTAGTTTGTCCATGAGGCCAGTTGTACACATGGAGTACTGTGGGCAAACACTTGTGTTTCCCGCACCAAACACATGAAGTGTGTATGTGCTTGTATGTCTCGATACCTGTGTACTGGCATCTAACCTTCACCCAATCAGAGTTTCCAGGTGCATGTAACACCTACACAAGTGATTCTGCAGTGTGGAGCTAGCATTCCACACTTTATTTGGAATGAATGAAAAGACGATGGGCCAAACTACAAGCACTACTAATCATATTGCGATTAGCTCCTTTGTTGTTCTACATTGTGCCCATCACTCTCCTATATAGAGTTAGTCATCCATGATTCTCCTTAGTCCGCTGCTACTTCAGCGGCATGGAAGCCATTGAGGTGTCTTTCCTTTCCAAGACACCACAGGAATGAGGAAAGCGTGGGCCCATGTGGGGTGATCAGATTGTGCAACTCCTCCCCATACCAGGGGCAAGCCAGCTTTTTGAGGGTTAACACTGGAATAGAGATGAACTGCAAAGTGGGTTCCTTCTTCTCATGTTACCCCAATGGCACAGGAAGGACAGGTGGCTTCATCAGCAATTGTCATGCTGCTGAGGTAACATACAAATCCAATCTTAGAGTAGATGGGCATAGCTGTGTGGCTTGCACTGATGTATTAAGTGTGCAATCCTATACATGTTTAGACAGAAAAACGTCCTACAACTCCCAGGATTCCCCAGCCAGCATGCATAAACATAGATAGGGATGCACCTTCAATGAATGTGCCTGAACTCTGACATTCACTGAAAAGTATACAAGATGCCGCACTAATTATTTCAAAAGGAACATCAGATTGACTGATTTATTCATTCATATCTCTGAGTGTACTTAAAAATTCATACTAGTCTTTAACACTCCTCCCCCCAATTTGGGAGAAACTAAAGTAGCATATTAGAGTGTATTTAATTGTACTGGGATTTTTCAAATCATATCAGGGCAAAACAGGATAGAGTATTGGCCCCCATATGCTAATTAATAGCTAGCAATACCCCTGAAATAAACCTGAAACACTTCATTAATCAGACAGTAATTGAATTGGCACAGGAGTTCAGTGCAAACTGTATGTGGCTTGTGAAATACCAAATTTGGCAGAAGAGACAGTAACTTTCTTTACAATGGGATTTTTGGGACACTGAGGCTATACACCTATACACTCTTACCTGGAAGTAAATCCCAATGAACTCAAGGTAACTTATTTTTGAGTGGACACATAGAGGCTTTCACTGTGAAATTATCCTTCTCAGTGGGTTCGTGGCCCCTGTATCTCTGGGGGTTTTTTCATACAAAGCCCCGCACTTTTGAGCATCATGCTAATTTAGGAGCGCCTTCTTCAGTGATCACAAGGTCACCTCAATGGAAAAGAACAAATTAGAGCAGATATATTTCATTTTGTCATCCGAAGACAGCTGCCAATTAATATTATTATAAAATAATAGTTTTGAACAGATGTTGCATTTGCTAATTTTATATGTGACTGTTTGAAATCCAACTACCTGGGGATTTATTTAGCTGCACATGCTTTCAGGAGTGCTAACCAAAAAAAGAAAAGAAAAAAGAGAGAGATAAATTTTTCCTGCAGAACTGAATGAAGTTTCTCTCTGGATATTGATGGCCCCTAGTAAAAGCTCAATGAGAAGACTTATTGGCTATAAAGGAAGAGAACAAAAACGGCGCTTGGAGCCTTTTGCTCAAAAACGGTTCTCAAGATGCTCCTGCCAAGGGCTTAACATACAGCTGCTGTGTGACTTTGAGCCCCATCAGTTCACCTCTGTTTGCCTGTTTATCTTCCTAGCTTGAGCTCACCGTCTCTTCAGAAATGTAAACCTTGCAGGGAAGTTATGCAGTTTCTCATCATTGACTTTTGCAGCACCAGACAGAGTACAATGAAGTCTTTATGTGAACCAAGTGTGGGATGTGCACAATCTTTAGTATCCATAATATTTTTAAAAAATGCAATGTGGAGTGTCGTGGCTCCATAACAGGAGATGGTTTTGATGCCAGCAGCTGAAAACATCTTAGCTCTGTCTGTGACATCCTTGTCAAAAATGGCTCTATTGCCAGCCAACAAGTTCAGTATGCTAACTCCCTATAATGGTTTGATATACACACAAATGGCCTACGTAGAAGTGTGATATTCATCTATACCTAAGTAACAATTCAATGCTCTGGTAACATCCCACCTGGATTACTGCAACGCGTCATATGTAGAGCTGCCTCTTAAAAGGTTCTGGAGCTTCAGGATACAGCAGCCAGAATTTTGACTGGCACTGCTTGCTCAGATATCTCACCAGTCTTAAAAGTACTGCTCTGGTTTCCTGTTCACTTCCAGGCCCAAGCACTTGAAGGAACACCACCTCCCATACTGACTGCCGGCATGCTAAGATCATGAGCAGACACACTTCTCCAAATACTGCCTCCATCAGAGGTGAGGTTTGTTGCAACAAGGGGCATAATGCCAGCTATGGAATGCCCTCTGCAGAGAGGTATAACTGGTGCCAACTATGCTTTTTGGCACCAGGCTAAAAACTGTTGATTCACCCAGACATTTTAAAACATTTTAACTATCTTAAATATTTTAAACTATCTGATTTTTAATTGCACTTTTATCTGCTGGTTGCTTTGTATGTACTTATTGCTGTCTTACTTGCTGTTTTAATTTTTTTTAAAAAATGCCTTGAAATAATTGATAAAGTGGCATATAAATTTAATAAATGAATGAATACTTGGTTGTGATTGCACCTATGGCAATGTGGGATTGCCAAGAGATGACTCATCATGCACCATCCCAGCTCAGTGGTATAATGCATGATTTGCATGCCTGAAATTGTCTTCTTTAGCCTCCAACTTCATGGTTTCTGCACCCTCTGCTTTCTCCTGAATCTCTACTGAATGGTGTTGGATAATGGCAATGCTCTCCATGTGGCTGGACCAACCCTGAGCAATTCAGGCCTCCACACAGTAAATATTAAACAAGTTCTACCTTTTACTTGGTTGTTCTGTTTTGACCATCCGCTCCATATTTTATAGGCCTCAAATTAATCCACATCTGTGGTAAGGAAACCCAAACTGTGTACTAATAAAAAAAATCCTGGAAAGTGGGTGTGAGTTCCCTGCAGAAATGAGTTTAGTACAGACATTTTTTGTTCTTTTCTTTTTGAAAAGAAACTACTTGTGCAGAAATTTGGAAAATGCTGGTGACAAGTAAAAACAGTGGGGCAGTCTGACCACTAAAGAACAGAGTTTGCAGCATTTACTCAACAGCACCTAAAAGTAGGGATGGGAGAGAAATTTGTTCGGTTTTTGAACTTACCTGATTTCGCACTTTCAAACCAATACACAAACTGAAACTCAGTTATCCTTCCAAATTTGCGCTTCTCTGAATTTTGCAATGGAGTTCTCAAATCAAAAAATATGTAAAAGAAATGATTTGGGGGGAAACATACATGCAAAAATGCATACATTAGTGAGAATAACATTAAAGTTCCTTATATTAGGAAAATTGCTTGGGAAAAATGTGTATATTAGACAAAAATGCATACAAAAATTAGTACAAATTTTCATGCACGCTTGAAAAGAAAATCCCAAAGTTCTGGACAAACTGAGTTTAAGATTGGAAAAAAATGTGAAACAGAGAAAGCGAAATTAACATAGCTGTCAATCCCTACCTAAAATGACTTAATCACACTCTTTAGCCATCTTCCGGTGTTCACCCCCAACATCCCTGTTCCTACTGGAGACCTCTGCACATTCAGTGTGAAAGTCTGAAGGGAAATTCTGAGCACATTCAGTTGAATACGCTCATGAGAAACCATAATAACATAGCGTTCCCAATCAGGGGGAGGCCTCTAAACACATTCAACACTGTTTAAGCCCTGTTGCCCTGGTTCCCCCCCCCCCCCAAAAATAGAGCGCAGCGATCCAGCGCACAGGACATGACGCGATGGGCTGCGACGGCGGGTCCAGAGGCAGCGGCGGCTTCAGTGGCGTGGAGAACGCTCCACGCCGCTCAGAAGAGTGACGGGCGGCGGCAGCAGCAGCTTGAGTGGCGCGGAGAACGCTCCGCGCTGCTCAGAAGAGTGAGATCGGGCCGCCGCCGCCGCCGCTGCCGGAACGATCGGAGGAGCCCAGGTAAAGCTCATCTTACATCCCTGCCGCGCGTTCCCATACAGCCACCTCATTCTTGCCCCCCAGCCGCCTCATTCCCTCCTAGCCAGCACCTCCTCCTCCTTTCCCCACATTCTCCCTGGCTTCTTCACAATCCCCCCATCTTTCCCCCAAACGCTTGAGGTCTCCTCCTTTCCTCACATTCTTCCTGGCTTCTTCACAATCCCCCCCCTCTTTCCCCCAAACGTATCTAAATTACCTTCAGGCTATGTGTACAATGTAGTACTATTTAAAAAAATTGAGTTGATGTTTTTTTCAATAAAAAACTGTTTGTATCATTGAAAAAGCCCTGTTATTGTGTTTTTCTTTTAAGACAAAAGATGCTAATTAGTTCAGACAACTGTATGAGTTGTTTTTACTAAACTAAAACCCCAGTATTCAGGTTTAATTGCAGTGTTGGCACTTTGAAATAAATAAGTTGGTTTTGTGTTGCAGTTTGGGCACTCGGGCTCAAAAAGGTTTGCCATCACTGCTCTAACCATTTGAGACAGGGCTTTCCAACGTGACTTAGAATCTCCCTTCAGACCATAACTTTGAATGCATGAAGGTCAAAAGTGAAGAGAACAGGCTAACCCATGTGAGGATGTTGTGGGCAGTGGTGGCACACCCAGCCCCATGACCCCCGACACAATTTATGTCAGGCAGCCTTCTCCAAACTGGCGCCTTCCAGATGTGTTGGACTGCAACTCCCATCATTCCCAGCCACCATGGCCAACACATCTGGAGGGCACCCAGTTTGGGAAGGCTGGTCTAAGCCCCCCCCCCCCACATGTATCTGAACTCCTGAATGGGTATCTGTGTCCACATAATCAGGATGGTTAAGCTTTTTTTCATACATTTTTTGGAGCGTTTATGTGGGGAAGGGAAAAGAGCAGCCATCACACATCGCTGGGATGAAAACAAACTGCAGGTTAGATCCAGATTTTGTCATACTTACGGTAGAAGACCCATTAAAATCCATTGGACTTAAATTACTCAGGAGGACTAACTTCAGTCTCATTGATTTCAATTATTCTTTTCTACTCCAAATATGACTAAATCTGGATACAACCCTGTAACTTTATTATACTCCATGTGGCAAGTAGATGTTGGCAAATAGATGGCTAATGTTGGCAAGTAGATGTTGGCAAACAGGGATAAGAACGGTAAAAGGCAATGGCTAATGTAAGTCAATTACTTCTGTCTGTTGCGTATAACCTTCAGCTGGACGTTTAATCCTCACAGGACTAGTCAGGGTGCACTAAGCCCTCTAAAGCCCCTTAAGGAGGACTTTAAAAAAAAAAAAAAAAGTGGAAGTCCTAGAAATTATAGCATAGATGTGTTTCCTCCCCTACCTTACCCTACCCTCCACTAAATATTTTCAAAGACCACTGCTATGTCCAGCCCTCAGACACATCCATAGTGTGACATTGCCAAGAAGAGGTGGGACGTTTCAAAGACAGTGCAGCAGTTACAGAAGATGTGGCAAAATGAGGTCTCTTCATATCCACTTTCCTATCTGCCCAGCTCCCCAGCTGGGCTCAAAAAAGCGTCTCCTTCTATAGAGTGGGGACATTCATTCTAATCCAGATTCATGACTCTAACAGCACAATCCTGTGTATTGTTTACTTGGAAGTAATTCCCGGTGACTTCAGTGGTGCCTATTCACAGGAAAGCATACTTAGGATTGTAGCCTAAGGGCACGATCCTATGCATGTTTAGACAGAAAAAAGGCCTACAACTCCCAGCATGCCCCAGCCAGCTATGCTTGGAGTTGTAGGTCTTTTTCCTGTTTGAACATGCATAGGATTGCACCTTAAATAAAGGAAAGGAATGCATGCCCTCCAACATTTCACAGATGAAAATAGGGACACACGTGAATTTGTAAGAGGTATGGTTAAGCAACATGAAGGTGTGATCAAGAGGGCATGGCCAAGGGTATAGCTACCCACCCCAGGATGCTCTAACTATTTAAGACAGGGCTTTCCAACCTTGGGTCCCCAGATGCTGCTGGACTACAGCTCCCAGAGTCCCTTGCCATTAGACATGCTGGCTCAGTATGCTGGGAGCTGTAGGCCAGCTACATCTGGGGACCCAAGGTTGGAGAGCCCTGGTTTAAGGGCTCTGACCACTCTGAAGCCACCATCATCCAGACCCATGATGATGGTGGTAGGTAGGGATGTGAGCGGAACTCGATGGGGATGGAAGCAGGGGGAACTCGCCCCGCCCGCCCCCTGAGCTCTGTGGAACTTACCTTTCCCCGGCTCAGCACAACACCCCAGAGAGGAGCCGGGGAAAGGTACTTCTGGGTCCCCGGTGCTTCTCGTCCGAGTCAGGTAAACTACCTTAAAATGGCCACGAATAGCCTATTCGCGGCCGTTTTAAGGTAGTTTACCTTGGTTTTTACGGAAAAAACGCAGTGCTGGGGACCCGGAAGTGATGCGACAGGGACCCGGAAGTGACGTGATGGGGACGCGGAAGTCCGCCAAGCGCCTTGCCAAGCCCCGTGGAATGGATCCCACAGCGGGGGTTCTCGGCAAGCGCCCGGAGAGCCGGGGCCAGGTGAGTTTGCCCACCCCTAGTGTAGAGCTAGTGCACTTGGCGCCACTTCCCCTCATGTGATACAAATCATGTTGGGGATTTGAACACCTGAATAGTGCTATGGTCTCATTAGCTTGTGTCACTTGTGTTTTGCTTAGAAAAAGAAAGCCATACATAACAATTGGAGTTATGGCTGCTGATGGAAATAGTACCCTTAAGGTGCATGTTTAGTCAGAAAAAAGTCCTACAACCCCCAGAGTCCCCCAACAAACATGGCTGGCTGTGGAATGCTGTGAGTTGTAGGACTTCTTTTCTGTCTAAACATGCATAGGATTTTTGCCCTTAAAGCATGTTTGCTAGCAAAAAATATTTGGTGTACTACCTTGTAGAAATTTTCTAGCTATTTTAATCATCCTGCTCGATGCCCCCTTTTACTGGAGAGTTTCTCATTACTGAGGAACATATAGATGTATATGTTTCCTCAGCAATCAGGTCTGAACAAAATAATTATTCACTCATTTTCCAATTACTCCTCAGAATCAAATGAAACAGGGCTATTTGCTAAGTCCGTTTCTCATAATAAATCCCATGGAACCAGATTTAATGTATCTTCCATTCAAGCAGTTTAATTCCAAGATCACAGTGTAGATGGCAAAAGGGGGGTTGGTGTTTTATACACCAACAATAAGAGGTCTCAAGAGTAGGATTAGAGATCAAGTGAATATCAGATTAAAGAAAAATAAATATTAAAAGAGCATTAATAACTGGTTACACTATTAACCTTTGCATGCCTTGCTGCTTCTCCCATTATGCTTGGAATGCTCAAGGAACTTGATATAGTTCCATAAAACTTTAAGTGTGGTGGAAACACAGACACCTCTTCTGATGTTAAATGGCAGCCACTACAGCATGTCCCCTTCCTGCACTGCTTGAGTAATGTTGGAAGTCTGAGATGACACAGGGCAAACTGGTGGTGTGGATTTCTCATACCAGCACCACCCAACCTGGGACCTGAAGCAACACTGGTGTGGAAGAAGCTGCATTGTGGACACATCCCATAAGACCTGGAGCTTTGCAGAGTGGCACGGAAAGAGGACATGCCATCGATTAGGAAAGGTACAAATGAGGTCCAGGAAGATGCCTGAGTGGATATAGTGAGCCAATTTAAAGAAGTTGGTAAAATAACAACTGCCAAGATCACACTGCCCTTATACAAACCTATGGTGTGACCACACTTGGAATACTGTGTACAGTTCTGGCCACCGCACCTAAAAAAGGATATTCTAGAGTTGGAAAAAGTGCAGAAAAGGGCAACTGAAATGATCAAGGGGCTGGAGCAACTCCCCTATGAGGAAAGGTTACAACATCTGGGATTGTTTAGCTTAGAAAAAAGGTAAGTAAGGGGAGACATGATAGAGGTGTACAAAATTATGCATGGTGTGGAGAAAGTGGACAGGGAGACATTTTTCTCCCTCTCTCATAATACTAGAACCCAGGGTCATCCCATGAAGCTGACCGGTGGGAGATTCAGGACAGATAAAAGGAAGTACTTCTTCACACAATGCATAATTAAACTATGGAATTTACTTCCACAAGATGTAGTGATGGCCACCAATTTGAATAGCTTTAAAGGGGGATTGGACAAATTCATAGAGGAGAAGGCTATGAATGGCTGCTAGTCCTGACTGGCTAGATGCTACCTCCAGTATCAGAGGCAGTATGCCTATGTATACCAGACAGTTGCTGGAGAACATGGGCAGAAGGGTGCCATTGCACTCATATCCTGCTTGTGGGATCTCATGGGCAGCTGGTTGGCCACTGTGTGAACAGAATGCTGGACTAGATGGACCGTTGGTCTGATCCAGCATGGCTCTTCTTATGTTCTTATGTTCTTAAGCTATGATTGGTAAGAAGGATTCCTTTAAAAAGCGGAAGTCTTGCATAAATGAAGAGCCAGTGTAGTGTAGTGGTGAGAATGTTGGACTGGGACTCGGGAGATCCGGGTTCTAGTTCCCGCTTGGCCATGAAACTCACTGGGTGACTTTGGGCCAGTCACTGACTCTCAGACTAACCTACCTCACAGGATTGTTGTGAGGATAAAATGGATTGGAGAGGAGGAGGAGGATTATGTAAGCCGCCTTGGGTTCCTTGCAGGAAAAAAGGCGGGGTATAATATAATATAATAAATAAATAAATAAATAAAATGACAAGCTCAAGCACTTGCAAAACAAATGTAAGCTGACAATAAGGTGTGTAAAAAATAATTTAATTTATTTATTTATTTATCACATTTCTATACTGCCCAATAGCTGAAGCTCTCTGGGCAGTTCACAACAATTAAAGGAGCACATTTCTAAAAATATTAAGGTGAACAAGACAGAAGTCTTTAAATACATCAACAGAGTGAAAGCTGCCAGGGATGAGGTTGTTAGATGACAAAGGTGTCGGGAATCTTAGAGAAAATAGAAATTCAATTTCACTTTTGTTGTTCTTATTAGATTCATTTTTGTCCTAGAATCTTTGCATTCTTGTCTAAGCCTTCTTATTCTGACATTTTGTGCCTTTTGGAAGTTTCTTGCACTCTGTGAAACTTGTTGCTAATAATCTTTTTGTTCCTTATGTCTCATAGAAGGTATGAAAGAGAATAGGAAAATATGAGCTAAATTTACTCTCATATTAAGCTTGAATCTTCCTTATTCCAGCAGATGCACCCAGTCAGGTTGACATGCTGTGTAACATTTCACTGTATTTTTATTTTATTTTTTACCTCTGACCTCCTCTTAGCTCTACCATTGTTAACCTAAGTCACAAACAAGACTGAAATTTGCTCACCTAAATTCAGGAAAATAAGAGATGTTTCAAAGAAGGACTTCAGGGTAAAGCTAGCTGGTTAAATAGTAAAGACAGTGGGTTGGATCCAGTCTCTGCCTTCCCTTGATTGAGCAACAATGGCAGCAGAAGAGTGGAGTGGGGGACTGTGCCATTTGACTTTCTTCCTACTCTTGAGGAGACCAGCTGACTCTCAAATAGACGACTGGAACATCACCCCTGGTGAGTGTCTGGGACTAGTGTGCCTCCCCTCAGTCTGGGGGAAGTGTCACTGGCACCTTCTGAACATGCTCCAGGCTGCGCGATCAAGGTTTGACATGTTTGGCATGAGCGTAGTGTTCGCTGCGTTCCCTTTCTCTCCCTCCATATTAACTCATGGTGAGAGGGCAGGTCTGATCTGAGGAGGCTTCTGGGTATGATACTTCTTGTATTCTGAATAATTATTTTATTAATTGGTGGTGGCTAACTTTTTCCTGCTGGTTTCGTGGGAGGGGGGATTTCTCTCTTTTAATGGTACGTCCAAACAGTTTACCGTATCAGCTGCTGGAGTGGGGTATAAGTGTGCATTTTTGGTTAAAATATGATTAGCATTTATCGTGTCCTTGTTTTTTTAATATATTTACGAATTTTGTATTTATTAACTGAACTGAGGTTTACATTCTTAACTGAACATTTGTTTATAGGTTTATGGTAGTATTTTTTTAGTTTTAGATAATTTTTCACACTGTTGTCTTTTGGGATCCTTGTATTCTGCAAGATGCTGTTAAACACTTGGGGCTTCCTGTTGTGGGGAAAACCAGGATACAAATGAACAGATCCTCCCACCCCTTGCAGCTTCTGCAGGAAGCTTTGCGGCAGCTTCTCTTCCGGGATGGCAACAGATTGTGCCATTGCTCCTGTTGTGAGAAAAGTATGGGAGCTACTCTCCCTTTGAATTCCTGCTCTGCTACGACACTGACAATCATAGGATAAGAGAACAGATGAGCTAGATGGACATAGGAACATAGGAAGTCAGACCATTGGTCCATCCAGCCAAGATTGTCAAGACTGACTGGCAGGGCTTCAGGCAGGATTCCCCCCCCCCCAGTCTTACCTGGAGATGCCTGGGACCTCCAGCAGATGCTCTCCATTGAGCCACAGTCCCATCCCTGGACCAGCAATCTGATTCAGTAGAAGACAGCTTCCTATTTCCCCCCTACTTTTAAATAAGAGGTTGATCAGGTAGACATTGAGAAAGCACTTTCCCCCCTCACCGTTCATAGTATACCAGAACTTGAGGTCACCCAGCAAAATTGATGGGCTGGAGTTTCAGGACAAACAAAATAGAATGCTGCTTCGCACCAGGTATGATTTGTAGAATTCTCTGTCACACGCATGATGGCCGCTTTCCTAGATAGTGTTCAGGGGATTACACAGGTTCCTGGAGGATGTGTCTATCCTTTAAGTCATGATAGCTGAATGGAGCCTCCTTGTTCACAAGCAGTGCACCTTCGAATATCACTTGCTGGGGGACAAGCAACAGGAGAGGACTGGTTGCCTTCACACCCTATTTGAGGGCGTTCACTGGAAGCATCTGACTTGCTGCCATTGGAAATAGGAGACTGGGCTAAATGGATCCTTAGTCTGATCCAGCAGGGATCTTCTTATGTTCTTATTCGGCCACAGCTGCCATAATAACACTGAGATACGATCTGAAGAGAAACCAGAGTTTCTGGCTGGCTGTGTGGTGGACGGTTATTGGTGCAACCTCTCTCCAGTGGTTTACTGATGATTGAACACACTTTTGTATTGAATTAGTTATAAGGGGTGAAATGCTTGTGATGTTAAAGATTTTGGCTGGATCTAACGATCCTGTTTTAATCTTGTCTGATTCAGTAGTGCCAATGGCTAAGGGACAGTTTTAAATTTGTTGTGTTCTGTAAAATATAACAAGTGGAATAATTAGTCACATTTAACAATTCAAAAATTACTAAAACTGAGTAATGCGCATAGAGTGAAAATGTTGAGACACTGGGTGGTATCCAGTAGTTTTGTTCCACTGATGGAAGCAGCTTTGTCAGTGGAACTGGGAGGAGGTAATCCCCCCTCCCCCCTGTAGGCCCCCACGCACCCTCAAAATCTGTTTCAGACAGCTGGGAACACACACACACAGCAGGTTTGGGGGCAGCACAGAGGGCTGCAGGACAGGGGGAAGGAGAAAGGGAGAAAGTCCCACTGTGCTAGTGGATGCATTCTAGACCCCTCCCATCAATCCCAGCAACAACCATACAAGGAGGTGTTTTGCTTGGAAAATGAGTTCATTTTGGCAAAAGGTGGCAACATGTTCTGCTTTACATTCCCAACCCAACACAGAGTTCTTGGGTTCAATCCAGTCCACCATGGGTGCAGTGACTACAAACAGAGGAAGAGCTGTCTTTCTTCCACCTCCCACTGAAGCATGAAATGCACCACACTAAGCCATTAAGGTACATGGTGGGAGACTTTTGTGCATCTCCCATATTCCCATGTAGTCTGCCTAGGGTGGCCACTTCTGAATTGCCCAGAAAAGAGGAAACGCATCACCAAAAAAAAAAGAGGAGAAAAGAAGACATTGATTTGCATATGCTGATGTATATGTATAGATGCAAATTTAGAAATAATTATTATAATTTAAATAGAAATACAGTCTATCTCACCCTAGTGTGTCAGACTGTGACCAGGTGACCTGTGTGCCTTGCTCAGTCTGCTGTCCAGGTGCTCACTGTTGATGGGGCAACAGTTCTTGTAGTCCTTGATTCTTTAAACCAGAATTGGACAGGAACAGGATAGAGGATGGCCCCCTAGTAGGGATGTGCATGGATTTTGTTCGGGGGCTGGAAATCTGGTGGACTAGCCGGGCTCAGCCCCCCGAACTCCATCCCGCTTACGTCTTCCCCAGCATCGACTCGCGTTCTCCTGAGTCAAGCTGGGGAAGCAACTTCCGGGTTCACAGCGGGCCACTGTTTATGTAGAAAATCCTTTAAGATACGCCCTTAGCAGCTGCAATTTGCATAACTCGCGCAAATTGCGGCCACTTTGGGCGTATCTTAAGGCATTTTCTACGTAAACAGCGGCCCACTGGCAACCCAGAAGTCCGGCGACTGGCGTGGTGTGCACCCACTTTTGGCCTGGCTTGGCAGGAGCAGCAGTGGCACCCGCAGAGCTGGAGGCAGGTCGGGTCTCAGCAGATTGCCGACCCCTACCCCCTAGCATCCCTTCAAAGAGAGGACTGTAAAAGAGGACACATGGCCACCCTAAATGTGTCCCTTCTGTTAGGCAAGGAATGTGAGCTCTGCCAGCTCACATTCCTGGCAAGAACAGAAGGGGAAGGTTGGGTGGGGATCTGGTAGGGATGTAACCGCTCGCCTCAGGGGGGTGTAGCAGGCTGAAATCGGCCCTGTTCACGCCCGCCCGAGGCTCGCGGGCCTTACTGGGTCCCGGCCCCTACAAGTGCCTATGTAGGGTTCCTTGCAGGAAAAAACGTGGGATATAAATGTAGTAAAATAAATACATACATACATACAATAAATAAACTTTATTTATTTAAATAAATAAATAAAGCCAGTGTTGTGTAGTGGTTAGAGTGTTGGACTAGGACTTGGGAGATCCGGGTTCTAGTCCCTGCTCAGCCATGAAACTCACTCGGTGACTTTGGGCCAGTCACGGACTCTCAGCCTAACCTACCTCACAGGGTTGTTGTGAGGATAAAATGGAGAGGAGGAGGAGGAGGATTATGTAAGCCGCCTTGGGTTCCTTGCAGGAAAAAAGGTGGGGTATAAATGTAATAAATAAATAAATAAACTTCCATCATACCTGACCATTGGTCATGTTGACTAGGGCCAACCAAGGTGGTCATCTAAACTGGGCATCCCTCTGCATGTTGGTGCTGTGCCCTTGTTGCTAGCTCATATTTTGTCCTATTTGCTATTCAAAAATATCCCACCAACCGTAGTAGAAATATTCTCTGTGAAAATAGAGAAAATTTAGATTGGATATGGATTGGTAATAGTTGTCAGACAAAGAGGCGGAAGTCAAATATGATTTGTTTTTGTTTTGGAAATTTTTTAATAAAATTGTTGTCCAAAAATATCCCACCGACCAAGGAATTGGCTGCACTAGACACTGACAGTATATACCTGAAAATGAATATTTATCAGCCCTGGCTTATATACTGCAAATTCCTCCACATCTCCTAGGATCTTAAACCAGGCCCTTTGGATGCCTTGTGCCAGGCTACCACATAAACGGTGAAAAGTCTATGTGAAAAAAAGAGACCAACATATTGATAATGCAGAATTTCTCAGAAGGGAGTCACTGGGATTCAAGTGTATCAGAACCTCACAGCTGCTGGCTATATGATGACATAACTGAGGACAAACACCCCCTCATTGCCCTCATTTTGATAGGGGCGGGGAGGGAATACGTTCTTGCTGCCCAGGTAACAGAGCTGGTGGCAAGACTTTTGCCCCAGATCCAGCTGTACTCACATGTACTTATGTACTGGGCGGCGTATAGATGTGGCTGCACATTCGTTACCATTTAGAGACATTGTGTTTTCAGGACAGAGAATGGATGTCAATTGGTGCCCATCCAGCACATTTAAAATGTATGCATGTCAAGTGTGAATAGATCAGGGCAAAGGGGCCCTGGCCTTGGATTTTATGGTACAAGTGTGACACCTGCTCTCACACTGACCTGGCAACACTGGGTTGGATCCAAATGGGAGGAAGGAAACCTAATGGGTAGAGGAAGATTTCCTTGATGGAGGAAGCCTACTTCCATTGGAGAAAGAGCACTTTTGGATTCAACTACCCACCTCTTAAGATTTGGGTGGGCTGGCTGTAGTTCCTGTGTGAAGGAAGAACACTCTACACATGCTCAGAGGTATTTATATTTGATTACTTTACACATCTCAAAACTCCGTCCAGGCTGAGGTTCCAGATTCTAGAGCTGAACACACACATTGCTGGACTGTGGGCTCAGGGCTCAAATGAAATCTTGCTGCAGCTGATTAAAAATAATGTTTTCTTAGGTGAGATTTCTTTCTCCTTAAATAAGTGAGGAGAACTTTTGTGCCCAAAATACCACAGAAATAGCTATTTATATACCCGTCTTCTTTCTTTTATATATATATATATATATATATATATCAGTCTATTCTTCCAGTATTAGAACACTGATGATTTAAAAGATCCTTACATTAATATCATTTCATGGTCCATAGATCATAATAACCTTATGTTAGTCACTCCTGGGTGCCAGGGAGGTTGTGAAAAAAAGCAGTGATGGTGACAGCTGTCATCTGATGACTGAATCATTTTGAAGAACAGCTTTGTGCTTTGCCCCTTCAGCTAGGGATCCGGATGCTTTGACACTGGGCTATGGTTCTGTGCCTGTAATTTTTTGTATCCCGGCTCCAAATCAGAGGCAAGCTTACTCATGGCATTCAAGCCCAAGGAATTCTTAGACAAAGTCAGTCAGAGCAAACACCTGCACAAAAACCATTCACTTTCTATATCTCATTTTTTCTCTCTAGTAATAGCACAATAATAATTTTGCCTTATACTTTAGAGGTATTTTGCTCACTTTATTATAGCGTTGTCTACCGCAGCTCAGCCTCAGTCATCATTTCTATGACAAACAAATAACCAGCCTTTAAAAAAAAAATCCATTCAGGGATGAAATCTGGCATACATAGCCTCAGCATGAAAACAATTTAGTTTGCACCTAAAAAAGAGAAAAATACTTTGTTTAACTGTGTTGAGTGTGTTGTTTTTTAGATGACTGCAAGATTAAATAAAAATATTTTGCTGAAACATGGGTATATATATTTGAGTACTCCAATGGAGATTATTGTAAGTCATGAAAGACTTAGTCACTTAGCTGGTGTTGTTCTGAATGCACACATTTTTCCAAATGATAACACTGCATGAAGAGATATGAATATCTACTAAGAAGTAAGCCTCAATGAATTCAATGGGACTCCCAGGTAAATGTGTATAGGATGGCAGCCTTAATCCTTTGGCACCATTTTAAATAGAGAGCCAGTGTGGCGTAGTGGTGAGAGTGTTGGACTGGGACTCGGGAGATCCGGGTTCTAGTCCCCACTCGGCCATGAAACTCACTGGGTGACTTTGGGCCAGTCACTGACTCTCAGCCTAACCTACCTCACAGGGTTGTTGTGAGGATAAAATGGAGAGGAAGAGGATTGTGTAAGCCGCCTTGGGTTCCTTGCAGGAAAAAGGGTGGGGTATAAATATAATTAAATAAATAAATAAATAAATAAAAGCATAGAGAACATATACAGAAGAATTCCTGCCCTTTGGTCCTTAATACACTTCAGTGAAAAGATACATGGAACCCACACTGAGTCAGGTCATTAGTCTATTGAGCTCAGTGCTGTGTCTGCTCTCTGGCAGCAGCACTCCGGAATCTCAGGCACAAGTCTTTTGTAGTGTTGCCATTCGGCAACCTTTAATTTATGATACCATGGCTTGAACCTGGCACTTTGTACATGCAAAGCTCTACCACTGAGCTATGGGCCTCTCCTAATGCATACAAACAGAATGCCTTAATCTATTATTCTGTACCATGACACTATGATCAATGGGAATTACTTCCAAGTAAATCAGTTAAAATCAGAGGTATAAGATATGCAAAGATGCAAAATATGTAGCCTGTATTTTTAGTTATGCAAAGGCCAGGATCCAGTGAACTACTCAACTAGTTATGTGTGCCCAAGGGTGTTGGGGGCTTGTGTTTCTCCAAATTGAAGCTCTTCATGCCACATGACAAAATACTTTTTAATTGAGAAGTCTTTGAGAAGAATAGAGAAGAAAAATGCTTAGTGATGATGATATGGCAAAGGGGTGTGGTGCTTAAAAAGAGTCAAAATCCTACCAGTCACACCCAAGCTTGGGGTGTGTCTGAAGAAGCTCTTTGGATCCTGGCCAAAGCCTTATGCACGCATTATTTCCTCATTGCTTCTCAATGATTAAGATGAACCGATATCCAAAATTTACTCATTTACATAATTTACACATCCATCATATACATCCTTAAAAGTGTATATTAAGAAAACTGATTGCGATGATTTAGTGTAGAACTAAGCACACCCTGTTAGCAATTATTTATATCTCCATTTATCTGATACATTATGATGTTTTAGGGCCATTCAATGTTGCATTTGACAATCTCATATGAATGCTGGGGCGGAAGCCCATGCATGCCCTTGCCACTTGATGCAACACGGGATGCAGGGCTATAATATGCATCAATGTATATTCATATACATAGATCATAGTACTGTATATTCTATAACATAGATTATAGTATATGCTATAACATAGATTGTAGTATATTCATGGCAAGGGTATGTACATGGTTAGGAACAGGGATGTTGAAGAGTCCTTGGTTTCGAGTCACGAGTCTTTGGACCCGAGTCTCGAGTTCGAGTCCGAGTCCTTGGTCCAAAATGGTGACTCACGAGTCACGAGTCACTCCCAAAGCTGACTCCATGAGTCCTTATTAAAATAAATGCGGTTTTCCCCAACAAAATAAGGCTGCTTCAGATGTGTGGCTTAAATAAATTCTAGGCACAAGTGTGCCTTTTTATTTCAAAACTCTGCAACTGATTTTGGCAAGAACAGACCAGGCAGACAAACCCAAAATAACCAGACAGGCAGAGGAGGCAGGGAACCCCAAAGCAGGCAGGCAGAGGCCTTTGTCTTGGACAATTCAAACTGTGGAACTGGTTAAGAAGAGACCAGGCAGGCAGAGGAGGCTGGGAACCCCAAACAGGCAGGCAGAGGCAGCCAAACCCAAAATGTCTGAAAGGTTGCATTTTAGGAAAATGATTTTAAAAAATAAACTTGCTGTACTTCCTAAAACCTATCCATGTTGCATTTGAGGAACACGATTTTGGAACACGAGTCCTTGGTCTCGAGTCCCGAGTCAAGTCTCGAGTCCCATTAAAAATATTGGGACTTGAGTCTGACTCGAGTCAGAAGGGGGACTCAGTCCGACTCACGAGTCGAGTCCTGGAGTCCGAGTCCCCATCCCTGGTTAGGAATTGCTGGATTGAAAAATTTGTGAACTGGCTCTTAGAAAAGCAAGAACATTCTGTGTGTCTGATTAGACAACTGGCCTCTAGAAAAGCAAAATGATTAACGATACTAGTAGATTAAAGGTACAAAATAAGAATTGCTGACTTCATTGCTTATGTAGTTCAAGCTCACAGAAATCTTTAGAGCCTAAAGGAAAATCAAAGGATAATGGCTCATAGGGGATGTTGAATTACATGTCCTTCCCAAAGCCAGGATATGACTATTCAGCTTCATCACTGCCTGCCACCAAGTAAACACAAACATTTCCAGGGAAAAGGCAACCAGTGACATCAAAGTTAAGGCAGACAACAATGTATTAGCTGATTTGCATATCATGATCCTATTGGTTGGAATAATCCACAGCTATGCAGGGGACAGATGATCTGGCACAGGTAAAGTACGTACTTTAGACTTCTCAGTGTTTGTTAGACGCTTCCCAGTTTGGCACTCCCATTGCTGGGGAACCCAATATCTAGAAGTGTCCTTATTCTATGCCTGATATCATTCTGCAATTACCACTTTTTGCTAGGGATGTCGGAGAAATCTGCAGCGGATTCAAATGAGTTCAGATTTCTATGAATCCGACCCACAGATTCCACAGCAGACCGGCTTTTCCTGAGTCACGCAGATTCCACTGACTTGTGGACCAGTTTTTTTACTTTCCATAATTTCATGCAAATGTCGTCATAGAAAAATACCAAAAATTAAAAAAAAAACACCAACCAAAAATGCACATCCCCCCCTAGACTTAAGTGTGAAAATACACATTTTGGGGGGATTTGTACATTTTTGGGAGTGTAAATTTGTGCAAATACGGTACATACAAACGCATTTGCACAAAATCCAATTCCATCAATGAGTGGATGATAGACCGAATGATGCTTGACAATCTGCAAAATGCAGATGGAAAAGATTTAACAAAGTCCGTACCCAGCTCTTTACCCATGAAAAATGTAACACATGCTCAAATCCAGTTCTGGTTCCCGAGGATCACCTGATGTCCAAACAGGTGGATCCCCAAGGACCAATTGGTGCTGACAGAACAAGACATTCAACTTGGCATTTTGTATTCAACTTTACAACAAACTCCCACTGTAAGGAAGAAGTGCCTCCTTATTTCCATCTCAGGCAGTGGGGCATTCTCTCATTATCATATAATTTAGCAGTACCAGTTCTGCATATGTGTGATTAATGAATCATGTATCTTATGAAATGGACCTGGATTGAACTATCAAGCACATACAGATTCCAAACAAACAAACAAACAAAACAAAACCAAAGTTCTGAATATTGAGTTATTTGTGCATTTCAGTGATAGCTAGTTATTCATACTCATTCACATTCTCAGTGGGCATATGGGGCAAGTCTATACCAGAGCCAGCAGAGAGGAAGAAGCAACTAAAATAAACAGATGGGTGGACAGGGAGGAAATAATATTAAGTAGTTAAATAGACAATATAATGTCTAGAGAGAAAAATAAAAGGCCTAAGATAGGAGGAAGGGCTCAGACTGCCACTGCTCCCTCTGGTTTTTCTCTGTACTTCATACGGTGAAAGTAAGTAGTAAAGGTAGATTTTCAGAGGAAATTATGAGGTGTCTGTAAACAAATGTAGAGATCTTTAAAATGAACATACAAGGCACAGAGGTATGTACAGGAGCCAAAACCTCAGTTTCTTTGTTACTGTTATAAATGTTTTACCTTCAATGGCATGGCACTCTGCCACGTTTATATTGACATAACTGATAGCAGAATATCTGATAGCCAAGTGAGGATTTCTGAGTTTAACCAAAACAAAGTGAAGCACTGAGCATCGGTGGAAGCTTGGGTAGGAATAGCTATAAATGCCAGCTGGTTGAATAATGAAAAACAGATTAATGATGTGACTCCAAACTGATTGGTTACTGGAAATGGACTGCAGTATTGTTATTCCATATCATTCTTCCTCCCCTTTTCAGCCATGCAGAAAGTGCCTAATCATAATCAAAAACTGCAAAGAAGTGCAGTTGCTGGTTCCTGTGATAATACTACAATCCTTACAATACTGAGGATTTACTTAAAGTTATGAAGTTCTAAAATGATGTGATAAGGTTGGTGTGTGTGTGTGTGTGTGTGTGAGAGAGAGAGAGAGAGAGAGAGAGAGAGAGAGAGAGAGAGAGACTGAAAGGCACATTTGTTATCAAATGTGAGAATAGTCTGATACACAGACATTTGGCAATGCTTCCCAAAACTGATACATCAAATGCGTGGCTCAGATTTATGTTCTTTCACACATGGATGAAAACTTGGGTGGTCTTAATGGATAGTTTTCTGGCTTTCTGTGTTATCCTTTTCTCAGACCTGTTGTGCCAACTGTGTTTTTTTCCTCATTGCTAATGATGGGTCTTGGTATATATTGCATCACAGCTGTAGAACAGCCTTCCCCAAACTGGTGCCCTCCAGATGCTTTGGACTATAACTCCTAGCATTGCTGACCATTGACCATGCTAGCTAGGGCTGATGAGAGTTGTAGTCCAAAACATCTGGAGGGCACCAGGTTGGGACAGGCTGCTATAGAATATTTCAGCAAGTACATTTACACTGCGACCCTATGCAAGCCTACTTGGAAATAAGCCCCATTGAGTTCAGTAAGGTTTACTCCCAGGTAAGTATACATAGGATTGCAACCAGGACCGGTGCAAGGCAGTTTGGTGCCCTAGGCAAGATCAGATATTTAGCGCCCCCCCTTCCCACTTAAGCCCTCCTTCCCTCCAGCCCTATGCTCATGGCGCCCCCTTTAGCCCGGTGCCCTAGGCAGCCGCCTAGTTGGCCTAATGGTAGCACCGGCCCTGATTGCAACCTTCAGATATATCATGGAGAGAAAATTTATGCATAGAACCTGAATGGAGAAATCAGTTGCCACCTGAAATCAAATTTGATATATCAGGAGACAAATATATGGATATTTATCAGTCAGTCAGTAGCTGGGTCTTAGAAAATAAGAGAGAATATTAAAGAGAAGCAGCATGAAAAAAAGAAGAGAGATGAAAGACCAAGAGGAATAATCTCACAATCAAAAGGCAACTGTGAAAAAACAAGATAGGATATGTATATAGCAGGATTTTGTGGAAAGTGTGAGTAATCAGTAAAGTGCATTTAAAAATTAACAACCATACAGTTAATTTAACTAAAAAGGAACTCTTATAAGATAACTACTTTATTCTCCTCCTGTCTTCATTCAGCTGTCGATGACTCAGGGAAACTTCCACATGAGGAGTCTGATGTATGTAGAATTTATTGCAAAAGGTTTTCAAAATTGGTGCTCCAGTAGTAATCAACTGTTGGTATCTTCCTTCCTCAGTTTATTAATGTACACTAGTAGGGGAAGCAGGGAAGCAAATGAAGGCTCCATGACACTTTATTTATTTATTTAATTATATTTATACCCCACCTTTTTTCCTGCAAGGAACCCAAGGCGGCTTACATAATACTCCTCCTCCTGCCTGCTGCTCCTCCTCTCCATTTTATCCCCACAACAACCCTGTGAGGTAGGTTAGGCTGAGAGTCAGTGACTGGCCCAAAGTCACCCAGTGAGTTTCATGGCCGAGCGGGGACTAGAACCCGGATGTCCTGAGTCCCAGTCTGACACTCTCACCACTACGCCACGCTGGCTCTGCAAGTGTGCTCATTCTCCCCATTTTTAAACTTGGCTGAATAATGAATCATTTCATGCATCCATGAATGAGGCCTGCTTCCCACAAAAACACATGTAGCAGTAGTAATTCTAAAAACAAATAAACGAGGTTGCTTCTTCAAATGGCAACTCAAGCCATTCATGTGGCTAATTTTAACCATGCCATTGTGTAGAGATTATATGAATTCTGAGGTAGAATTTCTTAAAATGTTGATCATTTATAAATGAAATCCTATACATGTCTACCAAAAGTAAGCCCCATTGAATTTAAAGACACTTACCCCCAGGCATGTATATATATAGGATCACAGTCTGCTAGAATGTAGTGTCTTATGGAATGTAGGCATGTTTATGATTCTACGGATTATCTGGGACAGGTGAAAACATTACCTCTAAAACAGACTTAATTGTTACTTTGTGACTGAGGCCTACCGTTGGCAACCTGCCAATAAAATTGTTACTATTGTGTTACCAAGGAACCAGTTATAAACTTGAATGGTTCACAGTCAATCCAAACAGTTTTTATGCTGGAAAGGAAAATCAAACAGGTCAGTTTGTGATAGGCCAGTTAACACATATTCTATTCTCTCTCATAAATATAGGCTAGTGAACTAGCAGCTCATGGTGTGTAAAAAAAATATATTGGTCGGAGGGTTCTGGCTAGAGTGTGTAAAGGGACAGTCCCAACACTGGCCAGGGTCAGTTGACACAGGTTGGTTAGTTCAGGCAGAGAAAAGCCAGAGGACAGAGAAGACAACAAAACCTAGGCAAGATGCTGAAGAAGAGGAGGAGGAATGGCTGGAGTCATTGAAGGCAGAAGCTGTGAGAGCTAGCAAGCGTCTGGCCAAAGTGACAGTGGAAGGCAGTTGGCCTCAGGAAGGATGTCAACTTTGGAGGAGGCAACTGAGTGACTTCTGTGTGGACATCAAGTCCCTGACTTTAACTGGCAGGCCAGCTAATTCGTCTCAAGAAGATGGGGGTTCACCATGAGAGACAGCTGAGGGACTTTGTTCAGTCATTCTGGGAGAACTACCTGGGGCGGAAACGGGGTAAAGGGTAATCGGCAACTGAGTTTAAATAGGGAAGTGAATTAGAATAAGGAAAAGCTCCTTCCTTATAGAAATAGTACCTTTAAAAGCAAGTAACCAGTAACGCATATTTATAACAAATTGAACATCTTAATATATAAATGCAGCTTAAGTAAACAATAACATATTTGTTTCAATGTTTAAATAAATTCTCTTGTCTGTCTATATCTTTGAACTCTGCTACTGAGTGTGTGCAAAGCCAATAAGGTTTTACATCAAATATTGTCAGTGGAAAATTAAGGGGTAAGGAAATGAGGTGCATGTTTTATACATTGACAGTTTGGATGGCTTGAAACCACGAGCCTCCACATTTGGTGGGATAATAAAAAGGTAAAAGATCCCAAACCTCTTTTTTGGGAATCTGGTGACAATTTCACTGCGATTTAAGAAACCCTAGTAGCAAACATTTCACACACTGTCAGGAAATAAAGAGATTGCAGTGGCGTGGTGTTAATTGCTGGATCTAAGTGGAGAACAGCTGCACACTAACAATTCGCCATGTGGCCTAGTTTTCCTGTGGTTGCTTTTAGAGAAGAGCCATATCAGACAATGAAACAAGAGGAGACAAGAGGCCTCAAACTGGTACTCAAACATTATGATTCATTGATACGTTTAAATGGCCTGACACAGATAGTCCCGGGCCGGGAGAAATAATCCAGAGTAAGCTGATTTACTGGACCTAGACACACCAAGATTCTTTACCCCATCAAGATTCATTTTGATTTTCATCATAATGTCAGGCAATGTACATGCTTTATAGTGTCCATCACAAAGTGGCTCCTTTGTGTGAATTGAGACGGCAAGATACTAGATCCCTAATATTTAGCTTCATTAGTGAGGGGCGAATTAACATGTGCAGTCAGGGCCAGCCCAGTCATGAGCCACACTGAGCCACTTGCCTCGGGCAGTGGATTGGGAGAGGTGGCAGAACAAGCACCCCTACTGTGCTGCATAAGACCTCTTTGCATCACTGGAATGAGCATATGCCTTCCACTAGCCACTGCTGTGCCACTCAGGCTCCCACCACCAGCAGCCACCTAGCCTGGCCAGTAGCCACCCAGCCTGGCCAGTGCCATGCCAGCAAAACCATGGAGCACTGCTGGCAACTTGCTTTCTCTTCTGATTTCAGTGCAGCAGCTGCCACATTTCAAAACAGAGAGGAAGGAACGGCAGCCAGGCACTCCATGGCTGCTGGCATCTGGCTCAGGTAGCCACTTGTAGGGATGGGCGAACAAGCCATTTTCTCAGTCGCTGACATTCTCCATTCCAAGCACCACCTTAAAGCTCAGCTTGGCTTGCCTCATTTCCCATGCTCGGTTGCACTCTGTTTTCTTTTCATTCGAATGGGGAAAGTGCACATTTTGAATAGGGGGAAATGTGCATTTATTAAAACAGCACACCCAAATGCGTACTTCACCCCCATAGAGTAAACTGTGAAAATGCACATTTTTGGGGGGAAATGTATATTTTAAAGTGCACATTTTTAAAGTATAATTTTTTCAAATGTCAACACAAATTTAGGAAATTGTGGGTCCCCCCCCCCATAAAAGATGCTCTTGTTCGCATCCAGGATTATGAACGGGACATGTTCACATGATTTGCAAACATAAAACAAAATTCTCATATATCCCTACCTAGCAGCTGGAGCACCAGACCAGGCAGCAGCTGCCCCCAGACCACGTGGAGACAGGCTTTATACAAGCCTCCTCCAAGCCTCACCCAACCAAAACTTGCAAAACACAGTAAAAGCCTTGTGAGACTTTGGCAAAGCCTCGTGGGACTTCGGGCAGCTTCTCTGTACCCCTGCAATAAGTGGCTGCTGTTGGCAGCACAGGGCATGGTGGAGCAGTGGCAGTAGAGGAAGACAAATCATTTGGGCCTCAGGAAGAAAAATCATTCAGGCTGGCACATATGTGACCAATACATTTGTTCTGTATTTTAATTTGGAGCCACTTGGGTTCATAGGACTCACAGTATCATAGGATCATAGAGTTGGAAGGGGCCTACTACAAGGCCATCGAGTCCAACCCCCTGCTCAATGCAGGAAACTAGAGGTGGGGTCTCCCATCCCAGTAATAACCAGGCCTGACTCTGCTTAGCTTTCCACACTCAGACAAGCTGAGCCAGCGTGATGAGCCACAGGCTGAAAATGTCATCTTAAATGGTGATCCTATATTATAGTAAAAAGGAAGCTTTCCCCTGAAATGGAGACATGGTATTTTAGTCCTCACTTTTTGTTGATATAAAAATTTGCACCTAGGATGCTTCTCTTTCTACAGCTATCCAGATTTTGTTTCAGTTCAACCCCCCCCCCCATTTATTATTATTATTATTATTTTAAGATCCTGGAGACCTCCACATCATCTCAGAACTAGGGGATGGGTGAACATTTCATTTGGTTCATTTTTTAAAAAATAAGAACTTACCAAAATTTGCAAATTTCTTCATAAACAGGGCAGAAAGAGCTTGAGACTGAATGTGGGAGAAAGTGAAACTTTCTGGCGGATTTGTCCATCCTTACTCAGAACATGTAGAAGGAAGATGTGCTACCCTGCCCCCAACATCTTTGACCCTGCTGGCTCCAGGCTCAGACCTTCGCATGTTGAGCAGAATTATTTGAAGGGGGCATCTACAGCATCTGGCTGAAGGTGCTTAGAATCCTCTATGCTAGTGAGTGGTGAACAGAAGGTCTCTCCAGATGTTTTGGACTTCAATTCCCAGCATTCCTGACTATTGGCCAATGGCAGGCTGTTATGGTAGTTGAAGTCCAAACTCCAAAATATCTGGAGACCTACCTTCTGCCCACCCCTGCTCTGTGTGATTGGAACCCTGCACAATTGGGGTTCCTGATCTCACTGAAGATTCTAAGTGCATTCAGCTGAACACGCCTTCAGACCTTCCTGCTCCATGCACAAAGGCCTGACGCTGCACCTGGCGAGGACACGGATGTTGTGGGCAGGGCTAGTGCATGCGCCCCTCTCCATGCATTCACAATGAAGACCTGAAAAGGCCTTCTGAAGTCACTTCGTTATGTGTTGCCTCCACTTTAACTGGCTATGCACAGAACATGCTACAAACTTACACATGAATCACCCCCAACCCTCCGCCTCACAAAGCCTGGCTTTCCTGTGGTGCCTGTTTTATCTCGATTATGGTACAGGTCCTCCCTTTAATGATACTGTTTTACATGGTGTGTGTGTCTGTGTGTGTGTGTGTGTGTGTGAAGCTTGCTGCTTGTCATCATCTGTTATGAATAAAGTTCTTGTAGAACAGGAGCTTGTTTCACTGTAAAGTTTAAAATACTAATCTCTGTGTACAGACTGTGGCTACAATCTGACCTAAGACTGCTTAAGAACATCGACTCCAGTGGGCTTAAGGATGGCTAAACCTGTATTGGATTGGTAGCTGATATATATCAGAACTCCTTGGGAAATAAATCCAGCCTTTTGATGTGCACGCGTAACCAGTGTCTGCCTCACTGCAGTTTAGAAAAACATGGGGGTTGGGCTTGACTGATTTTTATCATTATTGGAGTAAAAGGCATTAGTGTTTTCTTACAGATGGTCACCTATGCTGGAAGCACATGAAAGAATCCTAAATTGTGGAAAGATTATTCTAAATTTAGGGAAGCATTAACTCCCTAATGCTAAAGGTGGAGCCATGCTGCTAAACATATTAGTATTTCTTAATTCAAACACCTGTTCTGCCCAAAAGATACATAAAAAGCTCTTATTTATTGCTTGCATCTCCATTTCAGATTTAATTTCACTATAAATTCATCTCATGTTAATTTATGTACAAACAAAGACACGCACATTTTAAATATCCGAAATGCTGGAAATAAACTTTTTTTTTTTAATTTTGTGCTTGTTTTCCATTTGTCAACCAGCAAATGAAAGGACTGAATAAATCAAGCACTAATTGCCAGCGGTGCTAAATTTAGTGTGAGATCTGGAATCCTTTTGATCAAAACCGCTGAATATGAAATCGTCCTCAGCTCTCTAGGCAACTTTATCCGCCTTTCTATTCTCCATCTGTCAGTCACCTGGGAATTTGTGAACTATTCCATATGTCAGGCTTGTCAATCACAATGGAATGTGGGAACTATCTGCCTACTGCATAGGAATTCTTGTTAAAAATTAATCTGCATTAAGCTAGGAGTTCTATATTTTGTGTACCTACCATTTAGTGTTTCCGTAATATTTTTCCTATAAAGAGAGGCTAAGTAGATATGACATGACTATTCTGATATCTACAGAGGATATATATAGCCAACGGAAGCATCTCTCTCTCTCTCTTTCTCTCTCCCATATATATATATATATATATATATATGCTCCTCTCATATTCATATATATATATATATATATATATGCTCAAAGATGTGGGAAGGTCTAGTTAAAGCTGGTTTCTATCTTCCATTTCCAGTTGCTCACTTCCTCCATCCATTCCTCAGGGGCTACATTTTTACATTTCTTATCTCAACCCAAAAGGTGACTTAAGAAGAAGAAGAAGTATGTGCTAACTTGGGTTAGACATTTTTAATAAGTGACAAGGGGAAGGGAAAAAAACCCTTTTTCCATTACACCAAAAAGTTCCCACTGAACTTTTATTCAGTTGCTGTGCTTATTTGGTTGGGAAATACAGAACAGAAGCAAGTGCATATATAGTGCATATATATAGCTTAGCAAGATTGAGTCAATGTCATGTAGTGGCTATAGTGTTGGGTTTGGCTGTAGAAAACCCAAGTTCCATTCCCCAGATAGCAACAAGACTTAATTGTTTGCTTTTGGTCGGTAATTGTTGCTTCATCCCTCTCACAGGTTTGCAATTCTACAGGAAGACTAATCTGGAAATGTGAAAAATAATTAAAAAAAGATAACAGAGCAATTGTAAACTTGGAAATATGTGTTCTTCTGTGCATTAATATGTTGTGCTCATTCCATAAAATTAAGAAATTTCCAATTAATACATTTTATATGTGTTCAGCATCTGCATGAGTCCACAAATGCATGTTAATCACTCAGTAATGGCAAAATCACATGCTGACTTGAACACTGCACCACAGCCAGAATGTTCATATTATTTCATATCAACACTTTGTGTGTGTGTGTGTGTGTGTGTGTGTGTGTATCAGCATTAGTCTCATTATTTCTACCTCATTCCATGATCTCCCAAACTCTGTGTGCCAGTAGCCTGGCACCTCATCCACAAAGTACCTAAAAAACTCCTTATAGATCCCAAATCATCATTTAGTGGCTTTGCTGATATTTGTGTCAAGCACTTTTGCACATAGTTTTGTATACTATAATTGCTTATGCATGTTCAGATGGTAAAGAAGAAGAAAAAAAGGAGAGGGGCTTTGACATCCCAACTGGCTATAGGTCAAGAAGAATCTCGTCATCATTAGAACTGACAGCTACCCTGGGACTGGAAAGCAGAAGGCCTTCTGTTTCTTCCATTGGTTGTGGGACCGTAGTTAGGGCCACTGGGAGACTGAAAACCAGGAATAGCATCAAGGCAAGGGGGAGACTAACCGTGGCCACATCCATCAGCTAAAGAAGGAACAGCTACAGGGGGCTTGCTTTCCCCCTCCCTGCCAGAAAGAAGAACACTCAACGCCATCGGCAGCCTGTTTCCCTGGAATTGCACTAGTTAGGAGGAAGAACACTCTGGAACTATCCACTGGCCAAAGGAACAGAGCCACCAAATGCTATCCAAGCAAGAACACCAGCAAGAGAAAGTCAGCCTAGCCCAAAGTGCATTTAAATGCCTACTTAGAGCTCACCACTTTGTTCTGGCCTTGAAGAACCCACTTCCCTCCTCTACTTTTTCCTCCACTCCCCTTCCCTTGTGTGCCTTGTCTTTTTCAGTTGGTAAGCCTGATGGTAAGGCCTGTCTCTCTATTTTATTGATGTGAACCACTTTTGGAAGACAAATAGTCTGAAAAGTGGGATAAAAATACAGTAAACAAAGAAACTAACAAATTCTTCAGAACTGAGCAGTTTCTAAAAGTGGCCATGCATATTGTCAATCTATCAAAGACTGTGCAATCAAAGCATTATTAATTACCAATATTAGCTGAACCTGCTGATCACAGTGAAAGTAGTAGTAGTAGTAACAAGACATTTTGAAGGAGCAATCTGGAGAGGGCACCCAGAAATCCATACTTTCTTAATCTCTTATAGCAGGTTTTCTCAACCATGGGTCCCCAGATGTGGTTGGACTATATCTCCAATCATCCCAAGACAGCATAGTCAATGCTCAGGGATGATGGGAGTTGTAGCCCAACATCTGGGGATGCTAGGTTGGGAAAGGCTGTCCTACAGGATGCTAAAAAGTAAGAATTATTCTTGGCCTGCCCATTAAATAGCTGCTTTTGTTGCCACCACCTCCATCCAAGCTCTCTCAGACCAAGAAACTGGTTCCAAGAGATGATGCAGAAGGTAGAAAGAAAGAAAACTTCCTTAAAAGCTGTTTTTCTGCTTGCAGTGCAATCCTGCATGTCTACTCAGAACTAAGCCTCATGGAGTTCAATGGGACTTGCTCCCACATAAGTAGGCATCAGATTGCAGTTCTAGAATGGCATTTATGTCGCTCCTGTGCCACAGTTCAGCCAATCCTGTCTTATAGAATGAAACATACATACAATGCCAATTTTATTCCTTTTCTTTATGTGTAATCCATTCAGTCCTTCCAAAATGGTTTGGGTGCTAATCTTGAAAGACATATAAGTTGTCATTATTTTCAAATTATACTCAGTCCTGATGTTGCAAATGTTCTTCTGTGAGTGTAGTTAACATTATGCTGAGCTCTTTATGAAGTGCTTTGATTTCTGCCCTTTATCAGCCACCTTATTCTATTCAAAACATTTATCACACCTTCGAAACTTCATATCTGCCCAGTTGTGCTGCAATGAGATTTGTATATTTACCTTGCACACTACAGTTCAAGAGGGATGTTGACAAATGGGAAAGGATTCAAAGGAGAACTACAAAGATGGTAAGGGTAAATCCTAAAAGGACAATCCGAAGGACTAAAGGCACGTGTTCAGCCAAGACAAAAGAAGATTTAGAGGCTGAAAAGGCCTCCCTCCCTCCCTCTCTCTCTACACACGTACACACACACACACAATCTTCCTTAACAAATTAAGAGGTATGTGTTCAAAAGGATCTCAGAATATGGAGAATAATTCTTTATCCTATCAAGACACCAACAAGAAGCAGTGGCTTTAAAATTTGGGAAGGATGAACGGTGCAACCCTATAAAAATTTGGAATGATTGAATGGAACACACATGCATGTCAGCTGTACTGAGTTCAATGGGACTTACTCCTAGGTATCTGGCATGAGCCTTGTTGAAGTCTAAGGGTGGACCAATCTATCTGTTTTAGTTTCAATAACTTTCAAACATGTTAAAGCACAAGTTCCTTCACATCCTAATTCTGCATCATTTTGTGAATGCTTTGGTAAATAGTCCATATGAAAATCCATGGACATCTTTGTATGCATTTCTCCTAATGTATAAACTTTGTGTGCACTTCCCCCCGTATTCTACACATTTTTGCATGCATCAGAGAACTTAATCCCAACATTTGGGCAAGTGTTGCCCTGGTTTCTCCACAAAATACGCAGCGCGGGGGTCCAGCGTGCCGGTGCAGGGTCCTGTCGTGTCACTTCTGGCCAGCTGGAAGTGACGCGACGGGACCAGCGTGGCCGGTGCGGTGGGCTCAAGGCAGCGAGCCGAGGGAGCCCCAGACCTGGTAAGGCGCCGCGAGTCTCTGGTGGGCGTGAGCGGGGCCGATTTCGGCCCCCTACACCCGCCACGAGATGAGTGGGCACACCACTATAATTAGTTTTCCCCTCCCTCCCACCACTGGATGCCCTTTCGCTTCCTATGTCCATTTATCTGGTACTTTCAGGAAATCAACCTAGTATTTAAAAGGTTTTAGGACATAAAGTGTTTTTAAAATGTTTGCCTGTGTATTGGTGAGATAATGAAGAGTCAGTCACTGGTATATGGTTTCAAATCAGGGCCACATTTATTGAATCAAAGATCTGTGAAGGGCGAAGTGTGGTGCTAATCTACACCGGCCATTGGCCAGGAAAAAAAAGAGATTTGGGTGAAACTGGAGCAGGTGGTGGGATGTCCCGCCACCGTCCAATTGCACTCCATGTGGAGCTGGAGGGCCTTATTGGTGTCACCTCCCATTGGCGCCGCAACGTAGGGATGTATGAGAGCTTCTCATGGGCACGAGGTGAGGCCCGAACTGGGCCTGCTTGTGCCCGGGCGGGCTCTCCGCCGTGAGTGCAGGCCTACCTTAAGGCTCTCCTCTCCACGGAGAGCCGGCCGCACCGCCCGCGCTGGTCCTGTCGCGTCACTTCCGCCGTGCCAGAAGTGACGCGACGGGACCCTGCTCCATCGCACTGGTGCCCCGTGCTCTGTTTTTGGCGGGGGAAACCAGGGCAACAGGGCTGTTTAAGCCCTGTTGCCCTGGTTCCCCTCGCCAAAAACAGAGCACGGGGCTCCAGCACGACGGACGTGATGCGACGGGCAGCGGCAGCAGCAGGAGGTAGGTATGGTGGCAGTGGGCAGCGGCGGGCGGCGGCGGCGGCGGGCAGGCAGGTACAGCGGCGTGGAGAATGCTACGCGCCGCTAAGAAGAGTGGGATCGGCCCGCTGCCACTGCGGAGGACCAAGCCGCGGAGAACTTCGGGCCCAGGTAGGGCTCGAAGTACATCCCTGGGGCCCGCAAGACAACCAATGTAGGTGAGAAAGGTAGACCCCAAAGGCGTCTCAATCTCCTTCCTGCCAAGCCACAAGGCATTAGCAAGGGAAGCCTCGGGTAACCACCAGTCACCTTGAAAGGTGCCACTGGATGATCACCAGAACCCTAAGCCCCACTGCCCTAATTCCGCACTTCTCACAATATGTGACCAATTTAACTATGATCCAATTAAGCGAATCAAAAATTCCAAATCCAAAAATTCTCCCACCCTGACTCACACTGTACAGTAGGCGAAACACGCCCATTGCCTCGGCCAATTAAGACAATGGGCCAAAATTCCTACTTGGCCCCCAAAAGGGTGACCAGAGGAGCTTACACTACTAACAGGGCGGGAAGGGAGGGAGCCAAAAACGAAAGAGGCTGAGGGTGGGGAGATGAGGTCTTAAGTGAGGCTTCTAGCTCCCCGCCCCCTGAAGCCCATTGGCTTAAATGGCATGGCCTGATTCTGTTCCGAGTCCCCATCCCTCCCCCATGTGCAAACTTCTCCCTGACCCCAAAGGCGGGGCCAGTGGAAGGCTATTCTGTAAAATTTTTTTGATGTTTTTATTGTTTGTATTTATTTTATTTTTTTATACTGTATTTTATTCTAAAATTGTATTTTATTGTATAATTGTATTTTATTATGTAATTTTTATAATTGTTGTAAAATCTTTGGCTATTGGGCAGTATAGAAATGGAATAAATAATAATAATATCCATTATGTGGTGGATATGTATTCACTATATGGATAGCTAGGAAATCCATATTTACAAGATTACCTCTAATTACATTTACATCTTACAAGTGGCATAGTCTCCAATTGCCACAAAAATGCCAGGACCATCACGAAAACCCTTAAGCCATCACGGCTTCTCACTTTGTCATGCAGAGTCCCAAATTCCCAGCTACTTTAAGCTGCTCTTAATGGGCCATGGGCAAAATTTGCCATTTTAGCTTAGCTGCAATATTTCTCATGGCCCCTTTAAGGGTAGCTCTGCTTAAGCTTGACTTGAACAGCTGCAGTGTCTCCACGGAGGCCAGGTAAGGATGTGTGTGTGTGTGTGTGCACTGGGTGAAAAGAAAAGGAGGTGGAGGCTGCACCCACTGGCCTGGACCGAGGGAGAAGTGAATTTATCACATGATTCCTATCTTTATATTGCCAAAGATTTTATTTCCTAACAGAGCTGACTCTGTGCCTCTAACAGGAGAGATACAGTGTCAGAAGGAAATGCAAGAAACTTCCCCTTCTCTCTGAAGCTCCATGTTTGCGGGTGTGGGGTGGGTGGATTAGCATCACCTGTTGAATTTGTGCCAATCCTGACAATTTTAAAACAAAAAGAAAGAGATTGCCCTGCAAGCACTGATACCCCCCCCCCATGAAAAACACCAGATATCAGCAATTAAGGGTTTAAGGTAAAAAAAATATTACAAAAGCCACTTATAAAATATTATAAAATAATATATAATATAATAATGTAATACTTGTAATATATAAGATATTATATAATAATATAATTCTGGAAAAAGTCATCCTTGCACTGGCACTGCTGCTACCTCTTCTTCTAGGAAGGAGCAGCATCTCACAATTATCCCTCAATGACACAATACTTCTTCACACAATGCATAATCAATTTGGTGCCACAAGATGTGATGGTCAGTGTTGTAGATTGCTTTAAAACATGGAGTTTCAGTGTTTAATACTGGATATATGTGCTCAAATGCAAGTTATATGAATTCATAGAATCATAGAAATCATAGAAAAGTAGAGTTGGAAGGGGCCTACAAGGCCATCGAGTCCAACCCCCTGCTCAATGCAGGAATCTAGGTCAAAGCATCTCTGACAGATGTCTGTCCAGCTGCACCTTGAATGCCTCCAGAGTGGGAGAGCCCACCACCTCCCTAGGTAGTTGATTCCATTGTCTTATTGCTCTGACAGTCAGGAAATTTTTCCTGATGTTTAGGTGGAATCTAGGTTCCTGTAACTTGAGCCCATTATTCCGTGTCCTGCAAACTGGGATGAACGAGAAGAGATCTTTGCCCTCCTCTGTGTGACATCCCTTCAAATACTGGAAGAGTGCGATCATATCTCCCCTCAGTCTCCTCTTCTGAAGGCTAAACATGCCCAGTTCTTTCAGTCTCTCCTCATAGGGCCTTGTTTCCAGTCCCTTTATCATCCTTGTTGCCCTCCTCTGAACCCTCTCCAGTTTGTCTATGTCCTTCTTAAAGTGAGGTGCCCAGAACTGGACGCAGTACTCAAGATGAGGCCTAACCAGTGCCGAGTAAAGGGGAATTATCACTTCCCGCGATTTGGAAGCTATACTTCTATTAATACAGCCCAAAATTGCATTTGCCTTCTTTGCAGCCACATCGCATTGCTGACTCATATTCAGTTTGTGATCTACCACAATTCCAAGATCCTTCTCACTTGTAGTATTGTTGAGCCAAGTGTCCCCCATTCTGTAACTCTGCATTTGGTTTCCTCTCCCTAGGTGCAGCACTTGGCATTTATCCCTATTAAATTTCATTCTGTTGTTTTCGGCCCAGCGCTCCAGCCTATCGAGGTCACTTTGAATTTTGTTTCTGTCTTCCAGAGTATTAGCTGTTCCACCCAAATTTGTGTCATCTGCAAATTTGATAAGCATTCCCTGTACCTCCTCATCCAAGTCATTAATAAAAATGTTGAAGAGCACCGAGCCCAGGACCGAGCCCTGTGGTACCCCGCTCGTTACCTCTCCCCAGTTTGAGAAGGAACCATTGATAAGCACTCTTTGAGTCCGATTCTGTAGCCAATTGTGGATCCACCTGATAGTTGTTCCATCTAGCCCACTCTTAGCTAGCTTACTAATCAGGATATCATGAGGCACTTTGTCGAAAGCTTTGCTGAAGTCCAGGTATATAATGTCCACAGCATTCCCACAGTCCACAAGGGAGGTTACCCGATCAAAAAATGAGATCAGATTAGTCTGACAGGATTTGTTCTTGACAAATCCATGCTGGCTTCTAGTAATCACTGCATTGTTTTCAAGGTGCTTGCAGACTGACTTCTTTATAATCTGCTCAAAAATCTTCCCGGGGATTGATGTCAGACTGACTGGCCTATAGTTCCCAGGTTCCTCCTTCTTGCCCTTTTTGAAGATGGGAACAACATTTGCCCTCCTCCAGTCATCTGGCACTTCACCTGTCCTCCATGATTTCTCAAAGATAATAGACAGTGGTTCTGAGAGTTCTTCTGCCAGTTCCTTTATTACTCTAGGATGCAGCTCATCAGGCCCTGGAGATTTAAACTCGTTCAGAGTAATCAGGTGCTCCTTGACCATTTGCCTATCAATCTCAAGCTGCAATCCTGCCCCTTCAGTCTGCACTTCAGGTTTGCCAGGGGGGTCATAGACCCTCTTTTGGGAGAAGACCGAGCCGAAGTAGGAATTGAACACTTCTGCCTTTTCTTTGTCTTCTGTTATCAATTTGCCATCCTCATTGCGTAGTTGAACCACCAGTTCTTTCTTCTGTCTTTTACTGTACATGTATCTGAAGAAAGCTTTTTTGTTGCTTTTAGCATTCCTCGCTAACCTTAGCTCATTCTCAGCTTTAGCCTTCCTGACACTATTCCTGCAGTTCTGTGCTACCTGCCTGTACTCTTCCCCTGTAGCCTGTCCTTCCTTCCACTTCCTATACGTGTCCTTTTTGTTTTCAGGTCATCTTTGAGTTTATTGTGAAGCCACATTGGCTTCTTCTGTTGCCCTCTGCCTTTTTTCCTTGTGGGAATTGTTTGCAATTGTGCCTTTAAAATTTCCTTTTTTAAAAACTCCCACCCCTCCTGGGCTCCCTTTCTCGTGAGAGTCACTTGCCATGGGATCTTACTAATCATTGTTCTGAGTTTGTTAAAATTGGCTTTCCTAAAATCCAGGGTACGTGTTTGGCTACACTCAGCTTTTGCTTCCGTTAGAATCAAGAACTCAAGTATAACATGGTCACTTTCCCCCAGAGTTCCCGAAACTGCCACTTTATCCACTAACTCGTCTCTGTTGGTTAGAATCAGGTCAAGGATAGCCGATCCTCTAGTTCCTTCCTCCACTTTCTGTAGGAGGAAGTTATCAGCAGCACAGCTCAGGAATTTCTTGGAGGGGCCATGTTTGGCTGAATAAGTCTCCCAACAGATATCAGGGAAATTGAAGTCTCCCATTACTACCACATTGTGCCTCCTTGAAACAATGGCAATTTGCTTTTCAAAAGTTCCATCCTCGTCTTCTCCTTGATTGGGTGGTCGGTAGTAGACTCCAACCGCCATGTTCGTTTTATTCTTTGCCCCCTTTATTTTAACCCAGATGCTCTCAATGGGGCTGCCAAGCTCCTCTTCCTGTATCTCTGTGCAGAGATACTTATTTTTAACATACAGTGCAACTCCACCTCCCTTTCTGTTGCTTCTGTTCCTTTTGAACAAGTTATACCCTTCAATTGCTGTATTCCAGTCATGGGAGTCATCCCACCAGGTTTCAGTTATCCCTATCAAGTCGTACTTGCCCTCATGTACCAAGAGTTCAAGTTCGTCTTGTTTATTGCCCATACTCTGGGCATTAGTATAGAGACATTGAAGACTATGTGCTTTATAGTCCAACTTTCCCCCTACATTTTGTGGTAGACTATCTATGGGCACCGCTGGAGCTGTTCTCTCCATTGTGGCATAGAGGCCTTCTTCCATTGGTACCCCCGAGTTTATGTCTCCCTCCCCTGTTGGATTCAGTTTAAAGCCCTCCTGATTAAGTTCCTCATGCTGTGTCCAAACACATTCTTCCCAGTCCTTGTGAGGTGCAACCCATCCTTTGCCAGCAGTCCATCTTCCAGGAAGTGTAGCCCGTGGTCCCAGAATCCAAATCCCTCACATCGGCTCCACCTTCGTAGCCAGTCATTCACTCGGAGTATTTTTCTTTCCCTTTCTATGCCTCTTCCAAGTACTGGAAGGATGGATGAGAAAACTATCTGGGCCCCGAAGTTCTTGAGTTCCCTTCCCAGCTCTTCAAAGTCTGCCGTGATTTCTTTGTAACTCCGCTTGGCAGTATCATTTGTACCCACGTGGAAGAGAAGAAAGGGGTATGTGTCAGTGGGCTTCATGAGCCTCGGCAACTGCTCTGTCACATCCTTAATCCGTGCCCCAGGGAGACAGCACACCTGGCAAGTCCATGGGTCTTCGCGACATACTTTGGCTTCGATCCCCCGCAGGAGGGAGTCTCCCACTACGAGTACTCTTCTCTTCCTCTTGCTGTAGGCCTTGGTTTGATTGCCTCCACTTGACTGACCCTCAGCCTCCTGCTCGCTGTCACGTTGGGTGCCCGGTAATCCGTCCTCTGCAGGCTGTCCTCTGCTCTCGCCCTCAAGTACATGGAAGCGGTTCCATAGCTCCACTGCTTCCACAGGCGCAGAGTGTCTTGTAGTTCTTCTGCTCCTAACAGTCACCCTTTTCCAGGGAGTTCCCCCTGCGTTATTTTCCCTTGCCTCTGCAGTCTCCAACTCCGCCTCATCCTGCCGTTGCCCTTCTGGCTCCTGTACTGTGCTTTGGTGCTGCAGATCCACCGTTCTGTCTAAGAACTCCTCGCTTTCTCTTATGCTCCTGAGGGTTGACACTTGCTGCTCCAGTCCTCTGACCTTTTCTTCCAACAGCGTGACCAGCTTGCACTTGTTGCATGTGTAGGCCATGTCAATCTCCGGCAGGAAAACAAACATTGCACACCCCTTGCAGGTCACCACCACTGCTGAGTCCTTTCCTTCCATAGTGCTCAGTTTCTGTCTTCCTAGAATATATATATATATATATATATGTGTGTGTGTGTGTGTGTGTTTTGTTTTTGTTTTTTTAGGGACCTCCCCCTTGACCTCCCCCGCCGAACTCCGCTGCCAAACTCCTGTTTGCTCTCCCTGTTCACTCGCTCTCTGGGAGCCTGCCTGCTTATCACAGCCCCGAAAACAGCTGGAGCCTCTCTCCTGTTGTGCTGCTGCTCAGCTGGGAGTCAGGAACAGAATGAGCTCCCAGGCCACGCCCTGCAATCAGCCCCACTTCCTGCAATCAGCTGCAATCAGCCCCAGGTAGTTGCAGTCAGCAGGAGCTTCTGCTCAACAGAATGAGCTCCCAGGCCACGCCTTTCCCTTGCAGCACTTGTTGTTGTACTACTCCGCTGCCAAACTCCTGTTTGCTCTCCCTGTTCGCTCGCTCTCTGGGAGCCTGCTTGCCTTTTCACAGTCCCAAAAACAGCTGGAGCCTCTCTCCTGTTGTGCTGCTGCTCAGCTGGGAGTCAGGAACAGAATGAGCTCCCAGGCCACGCCCTGCAATCAGCCCCACTTCCTGCAATCAGCTGCAATCAGCCCCAGGTAGTTGCAGTCAGCAGGAGCTTCTGCTCAACAGAATGAGCTCCCAGGCCACGCCTTTCCCTTGCAGCACTTGTTGTTGTACTACTCCGCTGCCAAACTCCTGTTTGCTCTCCCTGTTCGCTCGCTCTCTGGGAGCCTGCTTGCCTTTTCACAGTCCCAAAAACAGCTGGAGCCTCTCTCCTGTTGTGCTGCTGCTCAGCTGGGAGTCAGGAACAGAATGAGCTCCCAGGCCACGCCCTGCAATCAGCCCCACTTCCTGCAATCAGCTGCAATCAGCCCCAGGTAGTTGCAGTCAGCAGGAGCTTCTGCTCAACAGAATGAGCTCCCAGGCCACGCCTTTCCCTTGCAGCACTTGTTGTTGTACTACTCCGCTGCCAAACTCCTGTTTGCTCTCCCTGTTCGCTCGCTCTCTGGGAGCCTGCTTGCCTTATCACAGCCCCAAAAACAGCTGGAGCCTCTCTCCTGTTGTGCTGCTGCTCAGCTGGGAGTCAGGAATTGTAGGAAGGAAAAATATTTATTAACCTCTAACCATGAATTTTAAAAAAGAATAAAGGTTGAAATATTTTGTCTCAGAATTCATTTACATTTAAGGCATATCCTTTCTCCATAATTAAAAAAACCCACTGTTGGGCCTTCTGAGTCTTTTAACAAAACATAGTAAATATCGGTGACCCTCCTTGACAACTTATTATTGAATTTACCTAAATCTAATAGTGTGATTCAATTGTACACCTACTTTTATTTATTTATTATATTTATACCCCACCTTTTTTCCTGCAAGGAACCCAAGGCGGCTTACATAATCCTCCTCCTCCTCCTCCTCCTCCTCCTCCTCCTCTCCATTTTATCCTCACAACAACCCTGTGAGGTAGGTTAGGCTGAGAGTCAGTGACTGGCCCAAAGTCACCCAGTGAGTTTCATGGCCGAGTGGGGAATAGAACCCGGATCTCCCGAGTCCCACATTCTCACCACTATGCCACATTTGGGAGTAAGCCTTATTGAATTCCGTGGGACATACTTCTGAGTGATCATGCCTAGGATTGTGCTATAAGGCAGCAGTATTCTGGCCACTTCCTTGAGAGTAAAGAAGTGAAAGAAGTGGGAGTAGCTTTTGAATGAACATTTATAGCATCAGGCTGTATAACTTGACTTTGTTCCTATTGGAACTCCAGAAATAGACCTTGATGGTCAGAGACTTATAATGGGCAGCTTCTCATGAATTTATTCTGAAGACTGACTCAATTTGTGCCCTCAAAAGGCTTTAGCTCTGAACTTGGCTGTCAAAAATTAACCTCCAGATTGCCTTATTCAACAATACACTCCCACTCAAGTTCCCCAGCAACTGGTATTCAGAGACATGGTGTTTCCAATCCTGGAGGTATCCATCGATAGCCTTATCAGTAATATAATGCCTTGAAAAGGGAGACTAGATAGTAACCCCCATGAATTTGTTTACTCCAAGTTGGCAGCCATTGCTACATCTTGTGGTAGTGAATTCCATAATTTAACTATGCACTATGTAAAGAAATACTTCATTTTGTTTATCCCAAGTGTGCCACGATTCAGCTTTAGTGGAGAATGCCAGGTTCTAGGTGAGAGGGAGAAAATACTGCAGTTTTGTGTGTTTCCTCTCATAAATTTGTACTTGGCCATGCCTTTTGGTTGCCTGGCCATACCCTTGGCCACACCCTCAAGTTGCCTGGCCACACCCTCTTGATCATGTCGCTTAACCATACCTCTTACAAATTCACATGTGTATCCCTATTTTCATCTGTGTAATGTTGGAGGGTATGACAAGTGGATTCTGCAACAAAATGTTGCAGTGCATCCTCAACCCTAACAGGAGTGTTCCCATTCAGGATTCCAGCCACACCTTCCTCCAGGATACTAACTCAGGTAGGGATGGGCAAATTGTCTGAGGCTCCCCTTAGTTTGGCTCATTTCCCCGCATGCAAGTCACCTCCCCAAATCGGGAAAAAACCCAAATCCCAAGCCAAACCAAGCGCACCAAAAGTGGTGCCTCACCTCCTCTGCCCCCTACCAAAGTTGCAGGAGCCCTCCAACAAATTCCAACTCCCAGAGTGCACTGTGCCCAGCATAACTCTGGGCATCTATGGAGAAGGGAAGGGGAGAGGGAAGGGTGGGCAATCCCTTCCATCTCTCTCATGTTGTTGCCACTTCTGCTGCTCCTGCTCAACTACCAAGAGAAGGGAATGCATCTGCATACGGGGGGGGGGATAATTTTGGGATGGTAAGAGTACAGGCAAGGTGGACAGGGAGTGCAGGACTCCCTCTTCTGCGTGCATACATTTTGAGCACTCTGAAGAACTCTGGGCCCCCCAAGGACTGAGCTTCCATACCATTCCTAGGTGTAAGTGTAAGCAGGACATTCAATCCCTCCCCCCACATTTTCCCAGTTTTCTTTTTTTCCATCTCGACATTCTGCGGATAGCATGCTCAATCCTCATTTAGGGATGTGAGAGAAATCTGCAACAGATTCAAATCAGTTCGGGTTTCTGTGAATCCAGCCTGCAGATCCCAAAGCAGACCCGGCTTTTTCCAAGTCACATGGATTCCGCGGACTTGCAGACCAGTTTTTTTTGTTGTTTTTTTAAACTTGGGGTGGGGGATTTGCGCAAATGCACACTTGCTCAAGTGTGTATTAGTGCTAATGTGCATTTGCAAAGAGGAACAAAATTCTTGTACATAAAATCCGATTCTGTCCATTGGCGGACAATGGAACGAAATACACCTGACAATCCGTGAAACACAGATGGAAAGGATGTAACAAAATCCATACACCCTATCCTCATTGGGCTGTTTTGGGCGAAGGGGTGTTTAGAGATTATTTCTTTACTGCTGCAAACTTTGGGTTCCCCCAAGCACACCAATACCCCCCTCTTGTTTCTCAGTGGCCCTATTTTGGCTCCATCTCTGACAGAACTTACCACCCAAGTTTGCTATTGGGAGTGATACTGAATTTATTTTCTTTGGCCTCACATCAGTGGCGTAGCGTGGGTTGTCAGCACCAGGGGCAAGGCAAGTAATTTGCGCCCCCTAACCCGTGGATTTTAGCACTCAAGTCTCTTCCACTAGATTAGTTAAAGAAACCCTCTGTGTACCCACTACAAGACATTTTGTTTGTTCTTTTGTTTCTTGCACACAGACAATTGTGCCTAGAGCAGTGTTCTCCAACCTTGGGTCCCCAGATGTTTTTGGCCTACAACTCCCAGCATGCCCCAGCCAGCGTAGCAGCGTAGCGTGCCATCCTACACGCAGCAACAGGGAACTGCAGCCAACAGAGAACACTGACCTAGAGAAATGTGCCCAAAATATGACAGAAATGGCATAAAATTAAGGGAGGATACTTGAGACCCACAATAATGCAAAATAGCTGGAGGTTTTGCAAAGCCAGGGATGAGGGGAGAAAAGTAGAAACAAGTTGTTTAAGAGCTTCTATTAAGAAACATTTTCCTTCCACAGGAGTGCTAACCTCCTCCGCTTACCCGGAAGAAAGTCCTATCGATTTTTAATGGGCCTTAATGGTTCTTCTAAGTCTGTATCCTCAGGATCGCAGGTATAGAAAGGTGCAAAGATAGACCTCAGTGTCAGGGCTCCAGCCACCTCACCCCGGGAGATCTCCTCTGCCTTTCACAAAATTCAGTAGGCTCCACGTTCTCCAGCGCTGCGTCTTGCAGCCGAGGGAGAGCCGCACCTTCTCACCTTCTGTTTGTATACAGGCAGTTGCAGGAATGGTAAAGTTGCAGGATCCCCGTTGGGGGTGGGGTGGGGTAGCGGGCAACCCGCGCCCTGGGAAGTGATTGATTATATCCCCTTCCCATCACACAGATTTGAGGATGTTACAAAAGGCAAGAGGCTTGGGACGGATTTTTATTTTTATTTCTTTACTATTCAGGAAAGAGAGAATGCTTGATCTGCACTGCAGCTTTAATTCTCCAATGTATTTTCAAAATATAAGCCAACGTTTATATATCTTTGCACTGGGAAACTTTTCTTAGGTTCCGCTTTTTTGGTTTCCTCACCCAAAGGGGAAATCGATTTTATTATTTTTTTTAATGGTCACGATCCAGCAAAGGAAAGCACCTCGAAGTTTCCTCGATTTCAGGAAAGAAAGAGAAGTCCTCGCGAGCTCTCCCATTCAAATCAATGGAACTTAAAAGTTCTCAGCTTTGGCTAGGTCGTGCACAGTGGCTTCAACACTCGTGGCATTCCTTGGGGATTGCGGAAAAAGCAAACCAGTTGAAATGTAGAAATCATTTGTTTCCGGAACCGGTGGACGGCTCGGAGCCTCAGCAGAGAGCGAGTTGGGGAGCTCCCTCGCAGGCTCAGCCCGCCTCCCGGTTGCTGCCGCTGCTCCGCTCAAACGGAAGACGCGGCGCGGCAATTAGGGTGTGTGTGTGTGTGCGCGCGCGCGCAGCGGCAGCAGCAGCCGGTGTTGCCGAGGGCGCGAGCCCCGGAGGACGAGAGGGAGGACGCGGGGCGCTTGGTCCGGCTCGCTTCCTTCCTCTTTCCCGCCAGGGGCAGAGAGCTGCGAGTGCGAGCGCGCCCCCCCAGATGTTGCGCCCGGTGCGGCCGGCCCCCCCTGCACCCCCCACGCTACGCCTCTGCCTCACATACTAGTTTCAGTGTGTATTACCACATACTGGCATTCTCCCAAGTTAGAACATAAAGAAAGCAGGCAGTTTCAAGAATATTATTCCATTTCTGCTGTGTTGTAATCATTCTGACCATCTCCTTCCAAAGTGTTCTTCCATACTTCCCCTTTTTCCCAATTAGCACATTATACATTTTAGAAATGATCTTTTTCACACAGTTATTTATCAACGTCTTTTCAATGTCTGTCATATCATGTAAATTTGTTCCTTCTTAAATTATAACTAGTAAAACATCTAACTCAGTAAATCATGTTAAATAGGGAATTATTCCCATGCACTAAGGCAGGGGAGGGGAAACCTTTACATACCAAGGATGTGTAAACCTTTACACCCCCCTCTCTCTCACACTCACACCCACACCTACACACCATTCACATACAGTACACCCATACACAGCCAGAGAAGCTCCCTCTTCACACCTTTACTTTCTGGTCAAGTTTTAAATTCCTTTGAAATATATATTTTAAAAAACAATCATTTTAAACATCTAATGGATTACAAATGAGATATTTCTGGTTTTCATCCAGAACAGGGCTCATCACTGTATTGTAGTCGCCACTTATATTTTCTTCTTCTTCTTCTTCTTCTTCTTCTTCTTCTTCTTCTTCTTCTTCTTCTTCTTCTTCTTCTTCTTCTTCTTCAAGGAATCTTTCATATTTCTTAATTAAATTAATGAAAAATACTTCCTCCATCAACTGCATAGATGCTCTCCAGAATCGATATCTCCCTTCTCCATCTCAGATAGAGCAATCCCATGGGGCCAGGGGAAGCAGCATCCATGGTGGAAGAACTGCCACTCCTGAAGTCTTGTGCCAGCCAGAGTGAAAGGCGCCCTCTCCTTTTGTTTTCAGTTTGTTGAAAATTTGCCACACACCCTCATTGCCTTTTGGATCCAAAGTCTCCATCAATCTACCCGTGAAATGCCCTCCCGTTCCTCTTACCACCAGCTGAGTACTGCCAATGAGACAGCTGCGGTGGTGAAAAGTCCCACCAACACCATCCAGGAGCAGACCTTCCTCTCTGTGGGTAGACTCTCTCTTTCTGCCCATCCAGGGGAAGTACACAGTATCCTACAGCCACTGTGTCCAGAGACTACACAACAGCACCCTAAATGCATATTGCCATTCATAATTAAATTGTTCATTATTAAAGATAGCTGCTCCTTCTTCTTTTTTAAAGACATTCCTTTCCTGGCATGAAACTTTCCCCACTTAAAAGTCTTATCCAAATAACATCCCTCCTGATATTTCTAGTGAAGCCCTTTTCACTCATTTATAAGTTGGTTTGTAGTCATTGCATGGAGGTGGAGAGGGCATATACAGCTATTCCATCCTGCTGTTGACATGACATGTGTTGACCATTCCCTGTGTAAACAGAGCCTTTGCATTGTGTGCATTTTGTAGGGTCCCAGATAGTGCATTCAGAGCATAAGTGCATACAAGTCGTATACACGTAGGTTCTGTTCAAAGTGTAATGTTTAAGCTATCAGGATTGGGGATAGGTCAGAGGGCATAACTCTGCTCACCCTCTATGCATTGACTGTAAACCAATTTGTAAAGGCCTAAAAAGGGTTATTAACAAACAAAAACATAAGTGTTTTTTCCCAATATCCTTGCTATTTACTTTCAAGAATTATTCATTCTATTGATGAAATATAAATGGTACTTTAAAAAGACAATATACATGAAAGATTCAAAAGACAAAATTATCTTAAAATTAAATTATATATCCATTAACAAGTTTTTCTGGTGCTCATTCTTCTGTATCTGAAGATGTTACTTTAGGAACTGGGTTCTTAAAAAGATGTTTAAAAAAATCCAGTTCCTTCCATATGCTGCACCAGAACCCATTCTAAATCCATATACACAATGAGTTGAAATAGGGTCACCACCTGCAATATTTTTTCTTCCTTAAATAAATTGCTATGGATTATGTTCTCTTATGCAGACTTCTGGGTGGATGTTTATTAAAATTTCAGTATTTGGTTCATAGGCCATCATGACAAATACCCACAGATAGACTCCTCATCCATGAATTTGCCTAATCAGCTTACTGTAAGAAAGAACCCTTTACTTACCACAACCCCAATAGGTATTTTAGGGCAGATTGAGACAGAGAGAGAGATACTGAGGGGGGGGGGGGCAAAACGAACTGTGACATTAATCCTGTCATTAGCCCTTGCACCATTGTTATTGTAATAAACAGCAGCTGTAGAAGAAGGGATCCAACTGGGAACACAGTATGGGGGAAAGAGGACGCTAACCCTTTGCCCAAATACAAACTGCTCCCCAATTACTGCTATTTTGCTCCCAAAGGCAAATAGCAGGCACAGGGTCTCCTGATTGGGATTAGTTAGAGTCCACACCATAGTCCTAATCTAGTCCCCCTTTGCAGCTATTTATTGAACAAACAATTACACAAAGGCTAATGATATGATTAACAGCGCACCTTTCTTAGCCCTTGGTTGAACACTGAAATTAACGGGACTAAGGGCTCAATCCTAGGCATGTTTAGATAGAATAAAGTCCTAAAATTCCCAGCATTCCCCAGCCAGCATGGCTGGCTGGGGAATACTGCAGCAAGTTGTATGACTCTTTTCTGTCTAAACATAGAGAGGATTGCAACCTAAACTGATTTAAGCCCAAACTCTCTATTGTAATTGAATGACTGATTTTGCCAATGATGTGGAAATGGATAATAATATATTTCAAAGAAATGAACAGACATATTGAACTATATCACCAATAGAGTATACCATCCTGTGAATGCTACTAAAAACCACAACATAGATATATCTAGCGAAAGGCTACTTTAAACATTCAGGAACTCGAAGACTGTACATTGAAAAATATGACAAAATGCATAAACAGCAGTTGAGAGCAAGGCATAAGCTTTGTTGCATTATCACATAGCAGTTCCAGGAAGTCTAGTATAAATTCATGCTGTTGGTGGATACATGGGGTGGTGGAGGAAAGTCAACAAGAATGTTTCTTAGGGAAACCACCCAATTTACTTCTGTGAGACTCAAGGCCAAATCACCTCATCTTTGCACAAATCATTCTTCTGTAGTGAACAGGAGCTCTGTTGCAAACTACTTTCTCTCTCTCTTTTGTGTCATAACAGAGCCTGTATTAACAGTTCCAGAAAGGGGCACTTGTTTTCCAGAGTCGTGGTGGGAAGAACCCTTTTATTTTCAATAATACCCAGAGAACAGATCTAGTAATAATAAAAGCATCTCTCTGTAAAATGGCTTTTAAATATATAATCCAGCAATTATATATATATATATATGTATGTATGTATGTATAGTTTGTCCCGAGTTTGTCCCTAGATAAAAAGCTGTGAGAAACCTATGAGTAATTACATAATTTCACATCACATCTTGATGAGCATTTTTTTTTTAAATTCTGTAACTATTATTCATTTACTTTAGCCACCACTAAAACTTTGGCTTCATTATACAAGACCAATTAAAAGAGGAAGACTGCTGAGGAAACATAATAGTGCTTCTTTCAATTTATTACTCACAGTAGATGGTTGCAAAAAACAAAACACAAAAAACCCACCCTCGGGGGGGGGGGGACGACACCTCGTCCTCGTTCTGCTTCCAGGGCTGATGCATAGCTGCTTATGCTATAGATAATTAAGTGTTTTGGTGAAAAATTTGTTCATGAGACGGATATATAATTGGACAAATTTGTTCACCTATCTTGGTTCACTGAAGTCTGTATGAGCTTCCTTTGCTTGGCAATGGGTCCTGATCCTAGGAGCTTTTATGCCTGATTAATTGTCAATATTGGGCAGGGGTTTGCTCATTAGCTTCGTGCAGGGCACGTTGCCACTTGCAACAAGCCCCATTTGGAGCGGTGATGTGTTAACTGTTAATAAACTGCAGTGTGCTGCTAGTTGTTTTTGAAAAGCTTAGCCCACTAAAGGCAATGCACATTCTGATACATTCTCGAGGGGAATAGCAGAAATGAATTTTTCCCTCTCATATAAGCAGCAGAGCCAGCTAGGAACAGGAACCTTATCTTATTCTGAACTCCCCAGTGATCCCTTCTCCCCCCCCCCACTTTAAAAATATACCGTATATCCCAGCAGAAATGTACTGGGTATTATTCAGGCAACTTATCTTGGGTTTTCAATCTGTCATGTCAACTACTTTAAATCAGATGTAGCCTGATGTGCTTTAGCACCATCATTTTTAAACAAAAAGGAAGCAAATTAAAGTTCATAGGTTTCTACAGAGGCATTTGGCTGAGAATGGGAGATTCATTTTCATGGAGTCCATGCTCTATTTGGAGCTTCGTAAAAAAGCATATTTGCATCCCATTGAATTAAAATCTTCAAAATTTGCTCTCTAGCTAATTAGGTCCAGTGCTACGGAGTTCATTTTTCCTCCCCCACCATTAGAAAGCCTGAAGTGTGCAGTGTACCTAAAACTATTGCTTGCCTTATTGACAGACAGTTGGGTCTCTTCCAGAATATTTCAAACTATTTCTCAGACTAGCAGTTGGAAACCATGTGGCACATTTATGCAGGTTTATGCTCTCAGACCTAAAGGTATCATTAGTGGTTTGTGTCAAAGACAATCTACAATCAGGGTATGGAAGGATGCAAGAATAAAGAACATATCTATCTATATAAAAAAGCCTCAGTCACATGAGACAATATTCTCCTTAAGGCCTTCATGCAGTTGGATAAAAGCAAAGGTCAAAAAAGTGGTAAAGGTTATTTACAAAAATGATACAAAGCAATATACAAATGCTGTCAGCTCCCAGCCACTGCTGCTCTTCAGCAGGGAAATGTCGCCTCCATATTCTCCACTGCTGTAACTACTTTTCATCAACGGTGACTGACAGAGGCTCAAACGCAGAGGTCTTCTGTGCCTACAAAAACTAAAGAGATGAGGCAAAGAGCAAGAGGCTCCAGACATTAGAGGGGGCTTTTCAGGACCTTATGACTAAGTTGAACATGGCACAATCAGCAATTCACACCAGTGCAGAGAAGGATGAATACAGAAGAAGAGGAAAATACCACCAAGCAAATTGGATAAATGTATTTACAAGTTCATAGTAGCAGGAGTTGTCTCATGTGTTAATACATTCACCTTCTAATCATACTTGTTTCAGTTTACAAAAATAATAAAACCGCTAAAAGACAAATATATACCACACAAGTATAACCCCCCCCCCTGCATAACATAGGATTAAAATTTAATTTAAAAAGCTCAGGAACATAAAAAAGGCATTTGCCTGGCACAAGAGGACAATAAAGTAGTGACCAGACAAACTTCTCTGGTGAGAGCATTCCAGAACTGGAAAGTCACCACTGAGAAGGCCCTCTTTCTGGGGAGTTGGTATCAGTCTGAATAAATGCATATGGTGAATAAAGGCATCTGCATAATCTTCAGTTCTATGCACACTTACCTGGGAACATAGTGGGGCTTGTAAATAAGTATCCACAGAATGTGTGCCGCAGCTCTCAGTGTAAAGTAAATGCAAGAGTTTGCTTTCACCATGTGCTGGGCTGGAGGATAGCTCCACCTGTATATGCACGTGTGCAATATTGTGAATGAAAAATGGTATGGATATATGCACGCGTGTGGGGATGCGTAAGAGAATGGAAATGTCTATTTTGGTCGGATAGCCTGCTGCTCATTTTTAAACTGGCAGTGTAATTTTCAGAAAAGACCAAAAGTGGTTTCCTTTAAATATCTTCATCCTAGATTCTTACTTTGATGGTGTCTAGGTGTAGCATATGATTGCTATAAATAGTATGAACTGTGCCAGGCAAGACACAGTTTTAAGATTAAGTGCTATTTCTTCTATGTGCTGGAAAGATGTGACTGGGTAGGCAGTAGGAATAATAATAATAATAATAATAATAATAATAATAATAATAATAATAATAATATAATTTATTTTTCACCATATTTGCTAAAAAGCCAACAAGGCAGAATACAACAATTTAAAAGAATAAAACCTTAAAACAATAAACACCCAAGAACATTAAAAAAAATACAGGATTAAAACAACATCATTTAAAAGGCTAAATTTTTTAAAAAGATGCAGCTTCCCACCCTTTCTAAAGGCAAAGAGAGTGGAGGACAACCGTTGTTCTTGGAGGAACTCAGTACACAGTTTGGAATGACACAGGGCAGGAGAAAGTTCTTTCACGTGTACTTGACAAATGGGTCACTGTGGGCAATGGTGCCCTCAAGGGGGCCTCTCCTGCAGATGTTAACAGCCAGGGTAGGTTCATAACGAGACAGGCAATCCCTTAGATAGCCAGGTCCTAAATTGTATAGGGCTTTAAAGGTTAAAACCAGCACCTTGAATTGAGCTTGGAAAGCAACTGGCACCCAGTGCACATCTTTCAAGACAGCTGTAATACGGTCCACCTACCGTGCACTGCCTGGTTTGCAGCCTATGCATAGAACCCACCTCCCCCATCCAGGAAAACTTTCAGTTTAAATTATAATTTAAATAGAAATACAATTCCATAGTGGGGAAGACTGTGACCAGTTGGGATGGGCGATCCACCAGGACCTGACCCGCCTCTGGCTCAGTAGACGCCGCTGCTGTGCCTACCAAGCCGGGCTGAAAACTGGCGTGTGTCGCCGTGCCACTCGCCGGACTTTTGGGTTCCCGGCAGGCTGTTGTTTACATAGAAAATATAGCCGGGTTCCGGCTAGATGGGCGATCTAGAATTATTACAATAAATAAAATGCTTTAAGATATGTCAAAAGCAGCCACAATTTACACAAATTATGCAAATTGTGGCCGCTTTAGGTATATCTTAAGGCATTTTTTACATAAACAGTGGCCTGCCGGGAACCTGGAAGTCGCTCCCCCGGCTCGACTCGGGAGAACAGGAGTTGACATCGGGGAAGGGGGAAGCGCGATAGAGTTCAGGGGGTCTAGCCCGGCTAGTCCACCAGATTTCCACCCCCCAAATGAAATCCATGCACATCCCTAGATGACCTGTGTACCTACCTGTTCAATCTGCTACCCAGGTGCTAACTGTTGATGAGCAATTTCAGGGCCCCTGCTCTCCCTTCTTCTTCTTTTGGGATTTAATGGTGGAGTGAGGCCAAAAGGCCCCATGACTGCCACCTACCGGAAACCAGAAAAACCCGCAACTAATTCCTAGACACAAGCATAATTTAAATGCCAGTAACTTTAAGTACATGCATAGGTTTTTTTTGAGGCCCGTGCTTCTAAGATTCTTATGTTGGAGAACAGAGAAGAAAAGTCTACATCCCCCAAGCTTTGGAGCTCGGTAAAAAGAAAGCCCCACCTTGCACTCTGTATCCAACAATCCTGCTCTCCCTTCTTATGGTCCTTTATCTTTAAATTGGATGTGAACAGGACAACCCTTCAAATAGAGGATGCCTTCGAACAGAGACCTGTCCTCTGTAAAAAGATGACGTGGCCACCGTAGCCACACTGGAGAGTAGGGATGTGTATGTGTGCAAAGCTCGACTGGAGGGTGGAAGTGTGGTGAACTCACCAGGCTCGTCCCCCCGAGCTCTGCTTGCCCTACCTTTTCCCTGGCTCGACTTGCGTTCTCGTGAGCCGAGCCGGCCGGGGAAAGCCACTTCCAGGTTCTGGCACTATATTGTTTACATAGAAGACAGCCTAATTTATGCAAATTACAGCCAAACTTGCGCAAATTACAGCCAAATTTGCGCAAATTAGGCTGTTTTCTACGTAAACAACATAGAGCTGGGGACCCAGAAGTCCGACGAGCACCTCAGCTGGTGCTCAGCTCGGTTTCCTCGCCACGAGTCGAGTGCCGGGCGGGTCGCCCATCCCTACCAGTGGAGAGGCCCTCTCCCCAGTTGCCACCTGTCTCATCTCAGATTATGGGGGCATCCACAGAAGGGCTTCCAGAGTGACCTCAGCACTTAGGCAGGTTGATGTGGGAATAGACAATCCTTCAGATACCAAGATCTCAAGGGCTTTTAAATTACGTTGTCTGAGAGCGAGGTGAGAACATGCCTACATAAGCTGTGACTCATCAAGGTAAATGCAGCCTGCCTGAGATGTGCTGGAGCCCAATAAACCTCCTGTTTTGCTGCCTGCCTGGGACTCCAGAGCCAGAGTGGCTATCAAGCACCTGACAGGCCACAATACATGATGAGTGGGCTTGGTGGGTCATAAGTCTTTAGAATAAGAACCATAAATTTTAATGGTGCTGTAATATCATCTGGCCTAAAAATGTCAAAATTTTAGCTCTTTTGTAACTAAGCATTACTTTGTAGCAGTATATACAGGCACTTCTTTCTTCTTCACAGGGCTCCTGTGACTTTATACAGGAAGTAATTCAGCTGATGAGTTTACCTTCACAGTCCCTCTATGCTGGAAACAGCTGTGCTTGTTGAATTTCTGCCTGTTTAAAGGACAGTAGCTCTAACAGAAAGAGGTGGAAAGGAAACCCTAGGTGGGAGTTGGGGGCGGAATCAAAGACTCAGTTACAAACTGTGCAGACCTATATACATTATCTGGAAGTAAGCCCCGCTGGATTCAGTGGGACTTACGTCTGAGTTGACATGTATGGAATTGCACTGTAAATGTAGTGAGAAGTGTTCCAATGTGCTTAAACCACCTCAATCATCATCATCATCATCATCATCATCATCATCATCATCATCATCATCATCATCACTACCACCACCACCACCACCAATTTGTTAGCTATTCCTTGATTATCAATTTAGCTCCCCAATTCTAGAAATGTTACTTCAAATACATGCTATATATCTCAGTAGGGGTGACTTCTAGCCATGTATTTAAGCCTGGGGCATTCACTTGCAGTCAAAAATTTTAAGTTGCCTATTTTAATTGTATAGCATATCTACTGTGAGATGACACATTATTTTCCAAGGAACAAATTGCGAGATGACATCTTTACTAGAATTATTTAAGTAAGAGATCTCCAAATCAACAAGGAATACTCCCATGTTTCCTTTATAGGATGAATTAGCACCTCTTTGATTAAAACAGATTTCATTGTACAGTGGTCCTCTCTGCCCTTCCCTGAAGCAAACTAGGAATTAAAAAAAAAAAAAAGACAACAAAATAGACCTTCAGATAAAGCATGTCTGAAATAGGCTGTAGCTTTGTGCATTTACTTGTACTCACACACAATGGCAATGGTAAGATAAATCAGCCTTTACAACCTGTGGAGAAAACTGAATCTGTCTCATTTTCAGCATTAAGCAATACATGAAACCCACTTGGGGATCCTGGGAAAAACCCGTTCTACACTCACTTTATGCTTTGTTTTGTTTTCTCTCCTCCCATTGCCAGGCCTACATGAACTCTGAAGGACATCCAATCCGCCTGTTTTCCCCACCTGTAATGAAATATACAGGAGCAAAAGCCCCATTAGAGGAACCCGGTTACAAGTGCTTCCTTAATTCATTATTGTGGAAGAATCCTCAAAATGACTTCGAAATTCCATACTGTATGTTGTATGAAAACCACAGGACTAGTCAGTTAAATGCTCAACACTTCATGTGACTGTATACAGTTATCACTGACAAACTGTAGCCCCCAGAACAATGGACTCGTCGTTGGGGAACGAATAATTTTGGATTGCTACTTGCAATTTATGCAGAGCCTTTTCTACAAATTTCAGGTACAGTCTACCACTGAAATGAAAGAGGGCTGTGCAAGAGCATTCATATCACTTGGTCATGTACAGGAGAACTTCCCACTGACCTCCATATTATCTTCACATATACTTACACCAAATATATTGATATGTTCACACACATATCAATATCATTTAAGAGATGACAGGAGATATTTTCTAGGACTTTTTCACTTCCTGCTATGAACTGGGGGGGTCGGGGGATGAAGAAATCATCTTCTATGTATTCTGTGTGCAAATGAACTTTACTACAAATACAAAGTTTCATGAGCAGGTCTATGCGAATCATTAACTTTTCAAAAGGCACCAGTTCCCTTCTGTCACTAATGACATGCGTTACAGTTTAATGTAACACTACTTTTAATTATCAGAGCCCTTTCTTTTAAATATCAAATTTCCTCTCTCTAAATTGTCCTGAGTTCTCTTTATAGTCTCATCTGTCACTGTAAATGTCATCATTTTATTCCTCCTTTGGATGCAGTGACAGGCCCTCTCTTATCCCTAACTTTATCTCTTTTTCCATCCTTTATTGTACTACAAAGATCCCTTTTTCGTAGCTTACAGCTGTATCCGCTTTCCACACGTGGCAAATGATTGCCTCAGTAAAGGTATTTTCTGTTTCAATCTTGCATTTTCCCAAGGGAGAACAAAAAAGGGACAAGCTCTCTGGAGTTGGTTTCACTGAGAAAATTGTTTAGAATTGCCTCATTCCTCAACAGATTAACGAATGCATACAATCCCAGCTTAAGTGCTATTGTACAGCACAATTTATCCATTATACTTTGTCCTTTCCATTTAGAAAACCCCCCTCACCAATTAAAGTAATACAGCCTTCCCATACCTGCTCCCAATTAAATCCAAGCTGTATTACCTGCCTTGATGCAGCTGGTCACACATTCCGACCACTTACCAGCATTCATTAGGGCCTTTTCATTATAAAAAAGGGCTGGTGGCAGGAATTCAGGCGACTGGCTTTATTTAGAGCCCACCTAAATGATCAGCTTTCAGCACAAGGTCCCCATAAGAAGAGGATTAAGCGAATGGAGAGAGAATTCATACAGTAGCAAAATATCATTGTTTCAGCTTTGATCATGTCTTCTTAACCTTGGTGGTGTATCTGAAGCAAGAAGAGGAAGAGGAAGAGGAAGAGGAAGAAAGCACTGTCCATGTGCAAAAGGCAGCTGGTCATGATTGAAAGATAAGAGCTAATAAGAACAATGTCATGTGCTCCCAATTTTATTTCTTTATATCCCTAGGCTCCCAAGTCCCTTACAAGGAGAGGAAACAATAGCTGCTATACAAAATGATTCCCCTTTACAGATGTGCTTTGTCATTAGCCACTAAGGCTTCACTGCTGCAGGCTGGCTTGGCGCTGCTTAGGGTAAGCTTTACTTACCCAGCTTAAATAAACTCTCACTAAGAGATGGAAAGACTAGTGAGAGAGAGAGAGAGATGCTAAAGACAAAAAGTGAAAACACTACTTAAAGCCACTACAAGAATTTGATTCACCATGCACAGTCCTGTGGGATTATGCAAGATCTATTATATTTCATGCCATCGCAGACTTACAGGAGTTTAAAACAGGGGAACAGAATAGTTGGCTACTACTGCTAGCAGTCAGACTTCAGGCACACATCTATAATTAATTATAATCTTCACAGCGGGTTTGTACTGAAGCGTCACCTACTTATATTTTGTGCTAAGAGCATATTCTGCATCACACTGGTGGAGTATTCCACCCCCCACTCTGCACTGACACACTTCAGTACCAAGCTAATGGGATGTTTGGGGGGGGGGAGGCAACCATATAGCCTGGGTGGGTGGGCAAATAGGTGCACCCCCCACCCCACACAGGAGCTGTTCTTTGCCCCCTCCCTGGTTTGTTTTTTTGTGTTTTTTGGGGGGGGAAATTGTGTTTTTAATGTGTGACATGACAGACAATCGCAGCTTCCATTTAAGGAATGACAGCTTGGTGTAAGAACAGGAGCAATTTAAGATTAGGACACCCTGAAAAAAAACCAGTGAAAAAAGGCAGGGTGAGTGCACAACAAAAGCGTCATCTGGAAGTCCCAGAAGCCTCATCTAGAAGTCTGCTCACTCAAGACTTTTCCTGACTGAGGGTGGATTGTTCATGAGCACAATCACCTTATAATTAAGTGATCCTGATAAAAACTGCCAGTATAGTACTATATACTATAGTACAGTATAGTACTATAGCATGGCCCTTGAAGAGTTAAATATTAGGAGTTTGTATTATGGACTAGAGCAGGGGTCTTCAAACTACGGCCCGCGGGCCGGATCCGGCCCAGCGTGCCCTCCCATCCGGCCCGGCTCTGTAGGCACCTTGGTCCCTGCGCTGGTCCCGTCGCGTCACTTCCGGCGCGGCAGAAGTGATGCGCGGGACCCTGCTCCGTTGCGCTGGACCCCCGCGCTCTGTTTTTAAACAGAGCGCGGGAGTCCAGCGCGACGGAGCGCAGCAGAATGACGCGGCTCCGGCGGTGGGGGTGGCAGCGGGGTGGCGGCGGGGGCGGGACTTTGGCGGTGGTGGCGGGGCTTCGGTGGCAGCGACTTTGGCGGCTGGGCTTCGGCAGCAGCAACGGCAGCGGCGGGGCTTTGGTGGCAGCGACTTCAATGGCGGCGGTGGGGCTTCGGCGGCAGCAACAACGGCGGCGGGGTTTCGGCGGGGGCGGGGCTTCGGCGGCAGCAACGGGGCCGGCACATCTTTGACAGTGGCGGCGGGGCTTTGGCGGCAGTAACGACGACGGCGGGGGCGGGGGCGGGGCTTTGGCGGCGGGTGCAGATACGGCGGCGGGGGGGTCCAGCGGCGAAGGGGGGTGGCGGGGTGGGTCTGGCAGTGGAAGCGGGGGTCCTGGGAGGGCAGGGGGGCTTTGGCAGCAGGGGGGCAATGGTACGGCGGGGCTTCAGCAGCGGCGGCGGGTGCAGGTATGGCAGCAGGGGGGTGGCGGGGGGGTCTAGCAGTGGCAGCGGGGATCCTGGGGGGGCTTTGGCGGCAGGGGAGTGACGGCGTGACGGGGCTTCAGCAGTGGCGGGTGCAGGTACAGCGGGGGGTGGAGGGGTGGGTCTGGCGGTGGCAGCGGGGGTCCTGGGGGGGCTTTGGTGGCAGGGGGGCGACGGCGCGGCAGGGCTTCAGCGGCGGCGGCAGGTGCAGGTACAGCGGAGGGTGGGGGGGTCTGGCGGAGATGGGGGGGATCCTGGGGGGCAGGGGGGCTTTGGCGGCAGGGGGGCTATAGTCCGGCCCCCCAACAGTCTGAGGGACAATGAACTGGCCCCCCGTTTAAAAAGTTTGAAGACCCCTGGACTAGAGTTAGGCTCCAGCCCTTGGACTTTCTTTTGCTCTGCTTTTCTTTTTCAGTTACAGTTGCGTTCTCTATGCAGCCAGCAGTAAAGAAGCATGTTTGTTTGCCTGCAGTAAGATGTAAGAGTTTGTTTATTCTATTATGATGAGTAGAGCAGGAATGGGTGTGTATCGCTAAAAAGGTGAAATAAAGAGATAACTTAAAGTGATCTGAAAAAAATATTTACCCTAAGTTACCCTTTACTCTTTTAAAGCACTCGTTAACAAGCCTGTGGCTTACGCTGGCTCAGCTTGTCTGAGTGTGGAAAGCTAAGCAGGGTCAGGCCTGGTTATTACTTGGATGGGAGACCCCTCCTCTAGTTTCCTGCATTCAGCAGGGGGTTGGACTCGATAGCCTTGTAGGCTCCTTCCAACTCTATGATCTATGAAATCTATACTCACAATCACAGTGACTATTTCTTCTTCTTCTTTTTCTTGAGGGCCTGATGGCAAAGGATGAAAACAGGCCTAGAGGAAAAGAAACACTGCCGTGTACATTCCAGCTGGCTGGCCAGCCACCTAGGCTGTAACTCAGGCCTAATTTCTGATTTTCCCAATGTGTGCAGTTCAGCATGAAAACTTTTCAGGGGTTTCTGGGCAGAAAAATCAACCCAGAAATGGGAGGGGGGGGGGAGAAATCCAATTGCTTTCCAAAATTAGTTTCCTATCGTTTAGTTAATCCTTTATATAGCAACCAGTTGAAAAGTTTTCCCTTGATTGTCCAACAGGAAGGAAAATCTAAAGGTCAGGAACAAGACTAGAAGGAGGGACTGTCAAGGAGGGGTTAACAAACACACCCTACAGCAGTGATGGCAAACTTTTTTGAGTCCGAGTGCCCAAACTGCAACACAAAACCAACTTATTTATTTCAAAGTGCCTTAAATTTGGCAGGAAGGAGGAGGGGGCACTAGCTAATCGCGCCCCGCTCTGTCTCAGGGCATGGCTCTTCACCGGGCGCGCAAAGATTCGGGTGCGCGCGCGCTGTGCTTCTGAGCTGTCTGTTCAGTTAGAAGGAGGGCTGGGTGCCTGCGCAGTCCGCTTCTGGGAGTGGAGATGTTGGAGTGTGCCTGCCTGTGGAGGCCAGTGAGGAATGAGTGGAGAGGCGTTACTATGGAAACCCAACGCTGAATGCAGAAGGGGACGGTCTTTTCGCGATCTGGCGACCAATGGCTTGAGTGCCCACAGAGAGGTCCCTGCGTGCCAGCTGTGGCACGCGTGCCATAGGTTCGCCATCACTGCCCTAAAGTGTTTATTTTCTCTCTGCCCTTCCCTAAACCTGTAGTATGGACAAGTTTGTTTTTCAGGTGGAATTGAAGCTGAGATTCCTTTCCCCTGGCCCTCACATCTGTTTTATTAGCATAAATCGCTGGCAGGCTTTGGATTAGAGGAAAGGCTTTTACTCAATTATAAGTGTGCACAACCAGTGTATGTAGGCCCACTGCAGTAAGTGAGACCTCTTCCCACAGACTTTCTGTCCCAGCACTTCTTATTCTCTTACTTGTTCCTGAGTCTCTCCACTTATTTCCATTACCCATGATACATCTTTCCTTTTTTTCTTTTCTTAACCAATAAACTCAAAGAAACAACAAATATCTACAATAAATATTTACAGTACTTAATACTATACAACCCCCCCTCCCACCAAAAGTCAGAGGTTACTAGCACATGACCTTGATGGAGTCACATCTTTACCATGGATTCAGTTAGTTACATAGTCCTTGAGGTATGCTGGTTTCTTAAAAAAAAAAAAAAAAAAAAGGCCTGGTCTGGACATCTTTAATTCTTGCCCTTTGTCACTATTTTCTAGATTTGACTCTTGGAGTTCTCCCAATCCTTGGGGTTTAGTCTCAGATTCTGGCAGTTGCTGCAGCATATCGTGCTGTAATTCTTCTTTCTGCTGAGCGTAGATGTCTACATCAATTACGATAGTAACTTGGTTTGAGAGCGTTTTGCAAGACAAGCAAATTCTTAAATATTTATTTAAATTTTTTTTACTTGATATACAAGCGACGTCTTGCAATACAAGTACTGTAGTACGGCTTAAATTAAATATCTCTGTACAAATTTTTTTGAGGGAATTTCGTTTTGATATAAGAGTGTTTTGGATTACAAGCATGTTTCCGGAACGAATTATGCTCTCAATCCAAGGCATGACTGTAGTACACTTCCTTCTGGAGTAGTCACCTCATAGGATCTCAGACCCACTGCTTTTACTAGAACTCCAGGTGTTCATGCTGTGTCTTTCCACAGGCTGTATCCACATTGGGCAGTCCTTCTCTAGGGATGGGAGGTCTCTGGCTGAATGGTTGTAATACACCACTTGTCTCCTTTGATTGCAAGCCATCTCCTCTCTGTGATTTCCTACTAGTGCTGGAACTAGCAGATTTCTGTGCATTGGTAGCAGAGTTTTGGTTCTGTGTCCCATCAGGGCTTGTGCTGGGCTTGTCTGGCATCCCTGTGATGGGGTATTTCAATGGGCCAGAAGTGAGTGACAAATAGGGGTCTGACTATGAGGTACAGCTTTGTGCAACAGGTTCTTTGCTGTTTTAACTGCTGACTCTACTTCTCCATTGCTCTGTGGATATGCTGGTGAGGAGGTAAGTTGGTCAAATGTATGCTGTATGAGAAGAGTATCTTGTGAGAATACTCTGAATTCTTCACTTGTGATGCTGCCCCTGCAACAACGAGGAGGTGGAATCTGTTGTGCATGTTCTTTTTAACTGCAGTTTCTATTGAGGGGCTAGACGGAGAGACTCTAATACATCCAATCACACAAACTTTCCCTGGACGATCTTTAGAGTCTCTTTTGACCATTTTGCTTGATGGCTCAAATAGTTTAATCACTAAGGAAGTTGCAAAATTCTTGAATGTTGCTATTCTGACTAGGCCTTCTATGCTTGCCTGATTCTGTTTTATTGTATGTTTTTATTCTGAGTGTACAACTGAGAGCTGGTGAACTGAGGTCCATTATCACTAATTACTGTGTCAGGTATTCCATATCCTTTAGCTTCTGGATCACCTCTCTGGCTCCTGTATCCTGTAGGCTATCTATTTCCCAGAAGTTGGAATAGTAATCTACAGTTATGAGGTACTGCTTTTCTTTAAAAGTAAATAGGTCTATCTTTTCCCATGGTTGTGTGGGAAGTTCATCTGGCAATAAAGTCTCTTTCAGTTGATTATCACAGGAGCAGCAGGTCTCACGCCTTTCCATATATGCTCTCAACTGTGTGCTCATTCCAGACCCATTGCAAACAGAGCTGTCAACTCCCATATGTGAGGCAAGACTCTTTTCCATGACACTCTTGCGCAAAGAGGCTGGAATCACAAGTGCCTGCCCATGATATAAAAGTCCATCTCGAACACTGAGTTCTTCCTTGAACTGAAAATATGCTTCTGCTCCTGAAGGCACTTGGCTTTTGTTTGCAGGCCATCTGTCTAGAATTATCTGCTTGACCACTTGCAGTGCATCCTGATCTGTTGCCTCTTTAATTTCCTGTAGCGTTGCTGTTTTGATTGGGAGATAGTGCATCATATTAATTGACTCAATGTCCTGATCCCTCCATGCAGCTTCTCCTGTGCTGGGTAGATAGGCACGACTCAGTGTGTCTACACTTTTCCTGGACAATATCTGATCTCTACCTGGTATTTCTGTGGATGCATCAACACATGCTGAGACTGTTTAGGTGCACCAAGAAGAGGCTTCCTCATAATTGTCTCTAGTAGTTTGTGATCAGAAAGCACAGTTACTGAGTGTCCATAAGTATACTGGTGGAAAAGCTCTATTCCAAACAACACAGCCAGTAGCTCTTTTTATATTTGTGCATACCCTTGTTCTGTCTCTGACATGGCTCAGCTTGCATATTCAAATGGTTGCTCCTGTAAAAGAACTGCACCCAGTCCCTTTTCATCACACTATAGAGTCAGCTGCTCTCCTGGCTGATAGTATCTGAGAATGGGGGCATCCATGATTAATTGCTTTAATCTCTCAAATGCTCGTTGCTGTAGTCCTGCCCAGTCCCACTCTACAGTCTGTTTTGTCAACTGGCATAGAGTGTCTGCTTCCTCTGCCAAATGTGAGCAAAATTTAGCCAGGAAGTTTATCATTCCCATGAAGTGCGGACCACAGCACATCCATTGGTGGTCGCATGTTCTGAATTGCCTCTGCCTTTCTGGGATCTGGCCGTAGACCTTCAGCTGATAGCACATGCCCTCTGTATGTCACCTGCCACTGCTTGAGTTTCATTTTTTCTGGGTTTAGTTTGATGTTCCTCTCTCTGCACTGGAAGAATGACTGTAGCTTGTAATTATGGTCATTTTCTGTCTCCGTATCATTTGCCCCTTCTCCTATAATCAGGATGTCATCTGCAATTATCTTCACACCCAACAATCCTTTGAGTGCCTGGTTTAGTTTCCTCTGAAACACTTTGGATGCTGGCGAGATGCCCATGGGATGGCAGAGCCATCTATAGCGGCCAAAAGGTGTAGAAACTGTAGTCAATTTTGCTTGACTCTTCACCCAGCTTTACATGCCAGAAACCATTGCTGACATCACAAACAGTGAATATTCGGACTCTGGAGAGATCAGGCAGGATATCGTCAATTCTAGGCAATGGGTAATGGCATATTTTGAGGGCTCAGTTTAATGGCTTGGGGTCTATGCAGATCCTCAATTTGCCTGATGACTTCTTTACTATGAGCATGCTGCTTATCCAGGGAGTGTTAGCTTCTTCTGAGATGATGATGCCCCTTTTCTGCAAACTGCCTAGTTCTTTACAAACAAGCTCATACAATGCCACTGGAAGTTTCCTCAATGGCAAGCAAAAAGGGTCTATTAGTGGGTCAGTTTCTAGTTTAGCTCTCCATCAAAAGAACCATCTCTCCTGAAAACATCTCCATAGTTCTCCAGGAAAGTTTCCATGGTCCAGGATTTGGGAGAACTTTGTATTGCACAGACAAAATTCTGGTGCTGCACTCGAATCAAGTCCATTGCTTCGATGGCTGCATTACCTAAAAGGGTGGGTTGGTTGGTCCCTTTCCTTCCCAACTACAAATGTAACTTGATATGGGTTGGAGCTCAGAGAGACTCATAACTTCCATATCCTCAACACTGTCTGTCGAGTCTACAGCCTCCTGCTCATGTCTTAATCCATCCCCCTTCCCTTTTTTTCTATATACACTTTGGAAGTGGTTCAATTTACCACAATGTGCACATTGCTGGCCAAGCGCAGGGCACTTTGCCTTTCTCTGCTCATTCTGTCTGTCTCAGAAGATGCAGCTCACAATGGGTGCAGAACCCTGATTTACTTGTTCCTGCTTTGATTATTTTTCCCCCTGACTATATGTACAGCAGGGCTTCTTGCACTCCTAGGGTTTTAATCTGGTTTTGGAGGCCTCTGCTGCCTGAGTTATTTCCAGGCATTTGCCTAAGGTAAGATCACTCTCTTGGAGCAGATGTTCTTGCAACTGGCGATCCACTATGCCACACACAATTCTGTCCGTGATCAGGGAATTTTCTAGCTCTCCAGAATTACATGTGTTTGCTAAAGTTCGCAGAACTGTGATATAGCAACCTAATCCTTCTCCTTCCTCCTGATTTCTTGTAAAACATTTATATATCTCCACTGTCTCATTGCACTTTGGAGAACAGTAGGCCTCTGAAGCTTCTAGCAGAGCTAACAATGTTGAGGCAGTGCTGAGCTTTAGGCAAGCACATATTTTTCTTCTCTGCTCCCCAACCTCTCCTTTTCATCATATCCAGCTGAGGCAGTGGGTGTTCTGGATCAGTGCCTGGGCATGGTAATGGACTGGATGAAGGCCATTAAACTGAGACTCAGTCCAGACGAGATGGTTCATGTGCCTGGCTGAGTGATGTTCAACCTGTTCTGGAGGGGGTTGCATTCCCCCAAAGAATCAGGTTCATAGTTTCGAGGTACTCTTGGATCCAGCATTGTCACTAGAGGCACAGGTGCCATCAGTGGCTAAGGAGTACCGTATCAGCTTAGACTGATATACCAGCTACCAGAGATACCAGAGATAGCCTAGCAGCAGTTTTCCATGCTCTGTAACCTCATGGTTGCATTACTGCAAGGTTTTGTACATGGAACTACTTTTGAAAATGGTTCACAAACTTAAGTTAGTCCAAAAGAGAGTTGCTAGGCTACTAACTGGGATTGGTCAATACAATCATATGACATCTGTTCTTTGTCAGCTGCACTGGCTCCCAGTCTATTTCTGAGACCAATTCAAAGTGTTGGTGTTGACATTCAAAGCTCTAAACATCTGGGGGCCAAAGTACCTAAAGGAATATCTCCTTCCATCTGCCTGGACCCTTCAGTCATATTTAGAGTTAAGATCATAAGAAGCGCCCTGCTGGATCAGACCTGGGGTCCATCTAGTCCAGCATTCTGTTCACGCAGTGGCCAACCAGCTGCCCACGGGAAACCCACAGGCAGGACATGAGTGCAACAGCATCCTCCCATCCACGTTCCTCTTCCAAGTGCCCCCACCAAATAAAATTAGGCAGGTAGCTCCAAGACAAAGAGCCTTTTCAGTTGTGGTGTCCTGTTTAAGGAATGCCCACTCCAAGGAGGTTTGCCTAGTGCCCACACTGCTTGCTTTTTGGCACCAGACAGACATTCCTTTTCTCCCAGGCATTTTAGATTTTAGACTCTAGATTTTATGGTTCAGATTTGCTCATAAGGTGAAGGAATGGCTGCTTTTATATACTTCCTACTGTATTTGCTGTGCTGATTATTTATTTATTTGTTTGTTTGTTTGTTTAATACATTTTTATGTATTAAATAGCCCAATAGCCAAAGCTCTCTGCTGCTATTCTTGTTGTTTTTATTGTGTCCTGTTTTTATTCTTTCACTCTTATCATGTAATAACCCAGAGAACCAGAGAACATTTTATTATTGGGTGGATTAAAAATATAATAGATAAATACAATATACATGCTGTGTATGAATCATGCCAAATTGTTAAGTACATGTTGAGTTTTATTTATTTATTTATTTATTTATTTATTATATTTATACCCTGCCTTTTTTCCTGCAAGGAACCCAAGGCGGCTTACATTATATTATCCTCCTCTTCCTCCTCCTCTCCATTTTATCCTCACAACAACCCTGTGAGGTAGGTTAGGCTGAGAGTCAGTGACTGGTCCAAAGTCACCCAGTGAGTTTCATGGCTGAGCGGGGACTAGAACCCGGATCTCCTGAGTCCCAGTGCAACACTCTCACCACTACGCCACACTGGCTCTCATTCTCACTTTAGCTGTCCCCTCCCTGCAAAGAAGCCTGCCACGATATCCTTCCTATGACAAAGGGGATATTTTAAGAAAGTTGTAATAGTGGAGGTTAGAAAGACACTAAAGGGAACAGTAATGCAAGTAGTTCCATTGTTGCATTTTGAAACTCTTGATCTCTATCCAAATTTAGGATCAGTTTTACAGTGATTCTTGACTATGTTCTTATCTATGCTCTTATCAAGGATCAACAACATATGCATATCCATAGCATTTTCCCTCCCTTTTTAGTGGGGGAGGATGTATTAGTGTTTTCCTCTCAATTAACTCCTAGGCAATTTTCCCAGCTAAATACATAACATCTTTGGCAAAGTGCCAAATAAAACCTTAAGAGCCAATGGTAAATTCTGCACTTATACAAGCGGCTTAGATTTTCATGTGGTGAACTGGATGCGTGCCAGTAACTCCCACCATAAACCCAACAGTAGGAATGCTATACACACATATATTTTATTAAGAAGCTTTAACTTAGATTTCCAAGGCCACTTGTACTCTGCAGAAATGTGAAAGTTCTGTAACCCAAAGTGAAAGAACAATTTATCCTGCTATTAAATTAGCAATTTATTTTATGTAACTTTACGCTTCTGATGGCGCTAAACCAAACTGACCAATCCTATACTCTCCAATTACATTGCATGAGGTGGTGTGTAGGAGCCACCGTGTCCTATATGTGCTCAGCCCGGAGGTGACGAGAAAACACGTCACTCAGAAAATCCCCAAATGGTGCAGAAATGGCAGACATGCCCCTTGGCATCCACAAGACTAGGTCAAAGCCCAGCAATCGGGGTGACAATGGCTACATGTCTCCCACACATGGAGGGAGCCAATGAACTCACAATGATGAGGACATGTCCCCAGCACATCTCCCTGTGGTACAATATGCACAACACACACACAATGATGCCACAGTGCCCTCACTACATCATGAGCCCCAGTGGCACAACCAGCAGTGACCCTCCTATTGCCAGTCCTCCAGGCATAGCTCTGGGCAGGAGTCTGAGTCCCCTTATGCTTCATACAATACAAGCACCATTTTGGAACAGTGCCCACAGTCTCTACACCAGGGCTCTCCAACCTTGGGTCCCCAGATGTTGCTGGCCTACAGCTCCCAGAATCCCTTGCCATTTGCCATGCTGGCTGGGTATGCTGGGAGCTGTAGGCCAGCAACATCTGGGGACCCAAGGTTGGAGAGCCCTGCTCTACACCCACTCATACACATCAGGATTACACAGGCTGCAAGAGAAGCTTGGTGGAACTGCTTGTATTTTACATTTAGAAGGTCCCAGGATGGAATCCAGGGTCAACCAACCCATGTCATCAATCCCCCTCTCCTGCTATTTTTTTCCCTCATAGGCCCTTCCCCTCTCATCATCTCCCATTATCATCATCCCTCTCTCATTGACAACTGAGTGCCTCATACACACTGGCAGAAGCACCCATCCTATTTCTGCACCCAGAGAGGCCTGTCCCTCCCCTGCCCACAGCTCCGCCCTGTTTTAGGTGTTCTGCCCTTGCGTGCGGAGCTTTAAATACTAGAAAGCCATATGGAACAAAAAGGTTTCAACAGCCCACCTAAAACTGAGCAAAGAAGGGGCCAGCCTAGCTTCTTTGGGGAGAGAGTTGCACAGCCAGGGTGCTGCCACAGAGAAGGCCCTATAGTGTATTCCTACCAACCTAACCTTTCTTGGTGGGGATCTGAAGATCTTAAATCAGGGGCAGGTTCATAGGAGAGAAGGCGATATTTCAGATATCCTGGCCCCAACCTATTAAGGACTTTACAGGTAAGTAATAGCACCTTGAATGATACCTGGAAACAGATTGGCAGCAAGTGCAGACTGGCAGCAAGTGCAGTTGATACAAGAGATAATTGATGTAATTTCATTAACCCAAGTGCATCTCCTAACACTCCAGTTGTACGGAATTTGTGTCATGCTTGGAGACACAGCCCCTTTATAAACAGCATTTCCTATGGTTACAATATGCACTGGGAATTATTCCTTAATTCTGCATGCACCTACTGTGCAATCCTATACATGTCTACTCAATAGAAAGTCTCATTGTTCTCAATGGGGCTTACTCCCAAGTAACTATGTATAAGATTGCAACTTTGGTTGACTTCGCCTGCTACATTTTACTTGCTTGGCACCCCAAACAGGGCAGGGGAAGAAAGGTTGACAATTGCCCACCAAGCCATAATACATGGCTGGTGGGCTGTTTGGTTTGGTAGGTTTCAGGTTATGCTGGCCTGATGCAGATTAAACCTAAGAAAATTAAAACCATGGGAAAGGAAAAGGAATGTTTTCATCAGGGCACCCAACACCCTTAACTTAATCAGGGCACCCAACACCAGTGATGGCTCCAGATTTTTAAGGGTTTGGGCAAGACATCTGTGGCGGAGTGACAGGCAGAAGCCCAGGGAGGGGCCAACCTGAACATTCCAGAGGCTCTGATTGGTTGAAGCCAAGAGCATAGAACCCCAGGGAGTTGGCAGTTAAGGGGAGTTGGCTGTCAGTTGGGGAAGAGAGTGGGTTGGAAGAGTAGGTAGGTTAGTAGAGTAGGTAGGGAAAGGTGGTACTGAAGAGAAGAGTTCAGACAGGAAATCTAGTACTAAGTTGTGAGAAAGCAAACGTGAAGGTGTTAGTGTAGAACAATTCACAGGAGTCTCCACTTAGGGAGTGAAGGACCTTCTGTCTGAGGAAGAAGGAGAAACTCTGGACTAGTGTGAGGGACAGTTAAGTTCCCTAGTCTGATACTGTAAATTTCAAGTAACCAAGCCAAATTGATACAAAGAGCACTGTATAACATCTGCCTGCCTTTAACCTGAATCTAAGCAAAGAACAAGTTTGAATGTAACTGTTGAAATTCCAAGTTACCTGTTCCTGAGTTGAATATCAGTTTAGGGACTTTGTTAGAACAATAAATCAACCTTTTTATTCAAAGTTCTAATTCTCCAGAGTCTGACTGGTGACAGGAAAGTAAGAAGGGAATTAACGGAGGGGCACCCTGCTTCAAGTAATCAAATAAAACAAACTGCTCTTAATAAAGACAAACAAACGTGGGTGAACAGCTACATATAAGATATAAACGGCTAATGCAACTTAAGAAGACAGTTTAAAGTCTGAAGTGACCAATACAAGGGGACACTTGGTGAGAGCGAAGTACACATCAAGGGTGTGGGCTTTGGAGCGAGGGGTCCCATCCGCTACAACATCCTCAATGGGACCCTTCCCTTAGTGAGTTTACCTTCTCACCACCATTGTCACCAGCTCCTCCTCTTTCTCATAATTGCCACTACTTGCTTGCTTGACGGTCAGTGAGCAAGCGGGTAGTGGCATCTAATGCTCCTCTTCTCACCACCACTGCTGTCTGGGGCAGAGGAAGAGGCAAGTGAGCAAGCAGGTTGCAATGGTGAAGAGAAGGAGCAACTTGAGGGGGCTTTTGTCAGTAGGCCTTTTTGTCAGGATGCTACATAGATGAACCTTTGGCCTGATAAAGCAGAACTCTTCTTATGTTATTAAGGAAAGGAGGGAAAAGAACAATAAATGGTGGTACAAGGGAAACCCATGTGCAGAAGCAAGCTCCCCATGAAAATGTGCCTCTGGATATGCCTATACATCTACATCATGATACCCAGGTCCCATAGATTTCATAGATCATAGAGTTGGAAGGAGCAAGGCTATCGAGTCCAACCCCCTGATCAGTGCAGGAAACTAGAGGAGGGGTCTCCCATCCAAGTAATAACCAGGCCTGACCCTGCTTAGCTTTCCACACTCAGACAAGCTGAGCCAGCATAAGCCACAGGCCTGTCCCACTATGACATGTGACAAGCAGGGCCAGTGTTAAGGGTAGGCATGATCAGCCTATTGTTTTCCAAACTGGGAAGCCTATAAGTAGGGCTTTCTTTTTCATTATTGATGTTTTTCTGTTTAGGGATGGTAAAATCTGTTAATTTTGGTTTCTCTCAGTTCCACATTTTTCCAATTTTAAGTTTGGTTCATTCAGAATGTTAAGATATTTATAATATATATATATGTATGTATTTTTCTGTGCATTTTTCTAATACATGCATTTTGCATGCACACATATTTTGCATGCAGCTTTCCTAATATAATGCATTTAATTGTTTTTTTCTTTAATATATCCATTTTTGTGTGTACTTTCCCTGAACATATGCATTTTTGCATGTGTATTTTTATTGGAGAACTCCATTGCAAAATTTGGAGAAGTGAGAATCTCAAAAGGTAACTGAGTTTCAGTCAGCATATTGGTTTGAAAGTGAGAAATTATAAATGTGAACCAAATAGATTTATCCCACATCCATACTTCTATTAGGCTTGTCACCATTTTTCTGGAAAAAGTTCTGGTGACTTTAATGCTGCACAACTAGCAGAACCTCAGCAGGTGTAGCCTTTCTTGATGCGGGGATGCAGTGATGGACAAAAGCTCTATCTATTGGATTTTTGGCTGTCATGGACAGGGTTAAGACATTGGAGATCCATCAGAAAGAAGTGGCAACACTGTTTTTTGACCTACTTGCAGCATTCATATAGTTTCACAATGTTCAAGCTATAGCATTGGCTTTGTGGCTTGACTTAACTATTTGACTTCATGAAAACTTCTCCATTACAAAATATCAGTAATAAGTGACTGACACAGAAGAAACTAATCTCCCAATTTGCTGTGCCCTTCATGTACCTCTATAGCAGTGTCATTCATCTGCACTTCTAATTATCTGAAAATTTTTTAATATTCCCCAACCCATTCAGAGAGAGGACACTTTACTCTGCATGTTAAATAAATACCGACTCTATGACCAAATAGTACTGCATTCAGTTTAAAGGACAGCTCCCAGTGGAAAGAATTTTGACATTCAGATAAGCTATAAAGCGGCCTTTTGAGTCTGAACTACACTTTTTAAACTGGACAATTAAAAGTATGAATACAGAGGGAAAGGCAATAAAAAATGAACCATTAAGAGGATATGATCCGTAGTTTAAGACAAGCAGAATTCCCAACCATGACTGTACTGAAGATCTGAATAAAGGCCTCTGCTTTTTAGAGCTTAGCATGTCATAAGGATTTTAATCTCGGTGGGATACCAGGTCTTATCTTTTCATTCTTTGCCATCTAAGGTGAATACAAGCATCACCTTTAGTAGAAGACTCTGCATGTGGTAGTACATTGAGCAAGATAAGATATATTGAAAGGACCAAAATAATCCTCCCTTTCTTAGCCAGTATGCATGGCTATTGGTCATTTTCTCTTTCTCTAAGCCAACTGGAAACCAAAGAATAAGGATCATAGAGTGCCTGGCTACTGATGTTCAGGCTGCAGCTGCAAAAAAATAAATAAGGTGAATCAAGTACACATGCGGCATTAAGAAATAGGAGACTCCAAGGCCCCTTCCTTAAGCTTTTGCCATAAATCCTCTTGCCTATATTTTATTTGGCATGAGCCTTTTCCAGCGTATAACTGTTCCATTTTTCAGAGCAGTCAACTGAAATTTTGAACCCAGGAATCTCGAGACGGGTGATGGTGTCTTTCTTCACCTTACTCCTTCATTGCAGGTTTGTCTCTGTGATAACAAGGGGAGTTTTATTTTTTAAGGCATTTTGAACATTTCTGCAGTACAGCTGGAGAGCTGCCTCACATGAAGAGCCAAAATCTTGGTGGGGGGGGGGCAGGCAGGGGGAAACCCCTGCTATCAATCGAGATATCCTGTTGACAAGAGCAGCTTGGGGTTGCTTGGATAATAAGCATTTCAGCAAGTTTACACGTGGGTTCCATCCCATGCACTCAGTGGCCATCCACAATCCAACACAGAATTTAAACATGCTTAATCCAAGTGAAATCAATGGGCTGCTTTAAACTCGGTTTGCCAGCTTTTTAGAATTGGCCCTTCTACTGTCCTTGGAACAGCAGCCCAACATGCAGACATTGAGCACGTAAAGCTTCTTCCACCACCTATTTCCATGCCAGCAAAAGTTTCACCTGCTAAATCTCTGCTGTTAAAGAAACAGGAAGCACCAAAAAAAGGGGGGGTTGGCAACCCTCACCTAAGCATGCTTAACTTGCATTTGGATTGATCTTTACCAGCCATGTAACTTTGGCATTATATGCATGAGAATAGAAATGTAAACCAAAGGTCCATCCTGCCCAAGACTTCACTATCCGCTTACTGATTAATCAGGAATGTACAAATGAAAGGACTATACCACATGCACTGGAGTCGAAGGGTCTAACCATCATTCAGAAGATTATTGTAGTTAGTTCGGCTGGCATGCCAAAACCATTCCAGCCTTTGGGCAGATGCTTAAAAATCAGTTCAAGTCACGAGAAGGGCAATCTTATTTTAGGACTTTTTAAGAGCATAGTTTTAAATGGACTGTTAGAAGGCAGCATAAAACTGTAAGAAGAAAATCCGTGGAACTGACTATAGTCAGTAAGCGGAAAGAAGAAAACCTGGGTGTAGAAATCAAACCAGTGATGCAGCTAGGTCATTTTAAAGCCTGAACTTAATGGTCTTATGGTCTTATGGGGGCCTCCTTTAGATGACCAAATGTATTAGGGCGCAATCCTATTGATTTTGCCCTCACTGCTTGGAAGCCTCCAAACTTCCAAGATTCCTGTGCCCTGCCAGGCTGACGCCAGCAGGGCAGGAGGAGGGGCAGAGGCAGTCTTCGCCTCCCCACCCTTAGCCTTTGGTGATTTTCATGAAAAAACCCGTCTAGCAAGGGTGCTTTGGAGAGGGAGGGAAGGAGGCTGGAGGAGCCTCAGAATATCTCATATCAAGATTCTTGGCCTCTCCAGGCTCTTTTCTCCCTACTCACCAAAATGCTCCCTTTCATCCTCCACCGAGGTCACTTTCCCAAGCTCGGAGGGCAGCTGGCATGGTTGTTTCTGCACTGGCTGAAAGCTAGTAGGGGCAGGGGGTCAGATCTCCAACTGCCCCTTCCGAGATCAGAGCGCTGTCTCCAAAAACCCAGAACCAGAAGGGGCTTTCCATGAAATCCCATGGTCCCTAGGATGCTCTCCCAGGGCCCATAGGATAGCTCTCTTTAGTTGTGATGCACATAAATTTCTCTTTGTCCCCCAACCAGCATTCCATGCTTTACCTCTGCTTCTTCACTCCTGGTTTGTTAGAATAGTAACAAAACTGTTTTGCCAACCCTGATTTAAAAACAAAAATACAACTCTACACACGTGCAGTTTTGCAGTTTAAACTCACTTAAACCATAGCACCAGTATGACTAGGTGAATAAAATGGAGTCTGCTTCTGCTTTCCTGATCAGCTGCTGCTCTCTGGCTGGTCATTTTGTGGCCGCCTGGCCTATGGGGCCCTGACTTTGGCCCCCAGGGCCCAACCACAGCTGCACCACTGGCAGAAACAGCTTAAATTCTGAGAGGTCTGCAGAACCCGATTCTCAGTTGAACTGGTGGAGAGAGGTGGAATAAATCAATTCCTACTGCAAGACCAACTTCTTAAAGAAGGTGTAAACATCCAGTCCAAAACCAACTGGTTTAGTATTTTGAAGCTATATAAACCATAACTTTGTATGAGAAGTGTTATTAATGGTGGATTATCTACCAAATCAAACTCCATATGCCCATTAATACTATGAATGCTATGTTGGGTATTCTCCTGAACATCTTCTCAAAATAGGGAACAAGGCTGCTTTCCTGCCTGCTGAAATGTGTGGCGTAGTGGTGAGAGTGCTGGACTGGGACTCGGGAGATCCGGGTTCTAGTCCCCGCTTGGCCATGAAACTCACTGGGTGACTTTGGGCCAGTCACTGACTCTCAGCCTGACCTACCTCACAGGGTTGTTGTGAGGATAAAATGGAGAGGAGGAGGAGGATTCTGTAAGCTGCCTTGGGTTCCTTGCAGGAAAAAAAGTGGGCTATAAATATAATAAATAAATAAAATGTTGATAAATGAGGCTTCAGCTTTTTTAAAAGGCTGACAAGTGGGCAGCCTTGACTGCCATACATGTCCTCTGTTGGGCTGGGGTATATGTGTCTGGGTCTGCAGAAGTCAAACAAAAAGATCAATCAGAAAGTGCAGCTTCTGCCAGATGAGTGGCTGAAAAATGGTACTGCATTTGAGTACTGCATTCAGGCTGAAAGCAGTATTCAGCCTGAATGCAGTAGTCAAATGCAGTACTGGGCAGAAAGCACGTCAAACGAATCCTTTACAGGACCATCTTCCATCTGGTAACCTGTGTCCTCACTGTGGGAAGCTGTGTGGATCTAGAATTGGCCTCCACAGTCGCTTACGGACCCATCGCTAGAGTCTACACAATTTTTCTTTAGAATTTCCTCCTTTTAAAATCTCCTTTTTGTAAATTTTTATCCTGGAAGACAATCTTACTCGGTCACGAGTGATCGCATGATGATGATGATGATGATGATGATGATGATGATGATGATTTGATACATATACAACAAGGACATAACAGCACAAACCATTTATATACAGTTCTTATGTAGCTGCAGCTGCCATGTCTTCTGTGGCAGCAGCTTTTTCTTTTTAAACTACAATGTGCCAGAATTGTCAGAGTACATTTCCAGACAATAAAGATAGTGGTTCAAGTGGGCGAGGGGACTGCCCAGCCAGATTCCCAGGTAGGTGAGGAAGCCAGGAGAGCATCCTGGCAAGGGTCCATGAAATGATCCCACTCTCCCTGATGCTAGAGCTGAGCTAGCCCGCCTGCTTATCTCAGTTTCACATCCAGTTCACCCTGAATCTGCTCAGTCTACATGGTCAGATGAATCTACCCTGCATCTGAGCAGGTGTTGTGCCACTCAAACCTAAGGGAAACATTCTCAGTGCAACGTGGCAAAGTGCTAAGCTGTACTTAGGTGAAGAAGCAAATGTCCCTGTTTTGCCCAGACGACACCACCAGGAGCATGCAAGTTTACAGTTCTTACGGTGCGCCCTTTGACATTTTTATTTTTCAGTTCTGTGTACAATTGCACTATAATATAAGTGCATGCAATGCTGTAGCGTAATTACAGCAACACAAGATAATTGAGGAGATCATTGCATAATTTATTTTTCAAAGCTGTGCTGGCACGTGTGTGTATGTTTGTGTTAGGGTTTTGCTGGCTGAAACCAGAAATGATAGTAGACACCAGATGCAATCAATCCATTTGCACTTTCACCAAGGTGTTGAGGCAGATGAAACAAAACAGCATCAAATGGGAGTGACTCCACCTACAATGCTTCACTCTTTTCCTCTTTGTACACATGGTGCATAGATGGATTTCTTTCTCACTTCTGACTAACTGCTTAATCAAGGCTGATTATCACTATTTTCTGGATTCGGGGGTATTCAAGTTTGGTGGGGGGTTTTTTTTTAGCAGTCTAGTAGATTCCCATTTGGAAACCACTATCATACCCTACATGAAACTACTGTACTAGCTGGTTGCCAAACTGCAGAGTCATAGAGGCCTTGGGCAAGTCGTAATGTTAAGGGCACATTAGGTTCCCATTTTACGCAATCATGTACTACGAAAGAATGATGATTGTAGAATTCCATACCATGGGCACATCATTCCTTCTAATACCAATTCAAGTTTTCCTGTGCTGATGCAAATGTAGCCCCAAACCGCACCATCCATGCACAAGAGGGAGGGATCAGCACACCCACAGTAACTGTGAAGTTTGTAGGGACATGAAAAACTTAAGTAAAAAAACCCAACAGGAGGATAATGATAAGTAACTCAGTGAAACAGAATGCTGAGAGACCGAAACCCTATGCAACCATTCAGCCTGAACATATGAGGTCTAAAAGGGGGAACAAGCTAGGACATGTGCAGAAGTCTCACCCCCAACATCCCTGCCCTCCTTGACCCTGACTGTGCTGCACTGAGCAGTAAGGTCTGAAGAGGGCTTCTACTCATTTTCACTTGAAGGTGACTAGAATCCTCTGACTAGAATCATCTTGTTCAAATGATGGGCTCAGCTTGTGTTCAAGTGAATGTGAGTAGAAGAAGCCTCCTTCAGACTGTGCTGCCCAATGTGGCAGGAAGGAACAGGGAGAACAGGGCTGGGACATTGGAGGTGGGGCTTGCATGCCTGCCATCTGCCTGCCATCTGCCCTACCCCCCTTTTAGCTCTTATGTGTGCAAGCTGAAATCCTGCTTAGGGCCTGAGACAGAAAACCAGTGGGAAGGAGAACTGAATAGAGTGGCTGGACACTGTACTGGGGCTGAAGAGATACATACATAAAAAGGGTAGATAGAACAATATCATTGTCTGGATAGGTCATTTCCCGGTTCACGTTATGAAGCTATTTTAAAATGTCACCAGGAAAACAAGTGAGAGCTGTCCACAGATATCAATGGAGAAATCAAAGATTTTAACGGAGCTGGGATTGGGCAGAAGTGTGTACACACAAATGGAGAAAAAATGTGAGTGTCTGGAACCCTGACAAGAACTATTACACTATACCGTCAGTAAAATATTACCTGAAAAGAATATTGATGCAATCATACAGATAATCACATCAAAATCCTCCTCCTCCTCCTCCTCCTCCTCCTCCTCCTCCTCCTCCTCCTGTGCTTATTCCATGTAAAGTCTCTGCATCCATCAATCACACAGATGATAAAGAAAGATGTGATAACATTTAATGTTTTGTACGGTTTAGGACCAGGATATCCTAAAGACTGCCTTTTCCTGTACAAGCTTTTTTTTCCTGCCTATTGAAATCATCTTCGGTGCCCCCACCCAAGTATTCCAACATAGCCAGTGTGGCATAGTGGTGAGAGTGTTGGACTGGGACTCGGCAGGCCTGTGGCTTATGCTGGCTCAGCTTGTCTGAGCGTGGAAAGCTAAGCAGGGTCAGGCCTGGTTATTACTTGGATGGGAGACCCCTCCTCTAGATTCCTGCATTGAGCAGGGGGTTGGACTTGATAGCCTTGTAGGCTCCTTCCAACTCTATGATCTATGAAATGAAATCTACCCGCTCGGCCATGAACTCATTGGGTGACTTTGGGCCAGCCAGTCACTGACTCTCAGCCTAACCGACCTCACAGGGTTGTTGTGGGGATAAAACGAAGAGGAGGAGGATTATGTAAGCCACCTTGGGTTCCTTGCAGGAAAAAAGGCAGGGTATAAATATAATAAATAAATAAATAAATAAATAGCCAGAATTACATTGAGCTGGGACCAGGGAGAGGGCCTTTTTGGTGATTGTACCTGGGTGTTGGAACTCCCTTCAGTGGGGATGGGATTCCATCTCAACTCCACTCTAATGACCTTTCATAAGTTGGTAAAAATCATCATTTTAAGGAAGGCATTTCGGCTGTAAACATCTGTTTTATGGAATTTGTGTGAACTGGAATTTTGAAAGAAAATTGCTGCCATTTTAGTGTGCTAGTATTATATGGTAAGGGATATTTTAAATGGTTACATTATGGCTTTATCTTTGTTCTCAGCCACCTTGAGCTCTTCAGAGGATGGTGGGATAGAAATGTTTTAAACAAAGGAAGAAATGAGCTGAAGAGAACAGTCCATGCTCCAATTCTGGACTAAATCTTTGAAATTCTCCTAGTTAAACTGGAATTTAGGAGAGAGGTGGCAGAGTAAACCCATCAAGGAACAGAACAGGGGAAATACCTATTGGTGGGTCACTATATATGGATGATGGTTTGTGTCTGCCTTGGTGGGTCAGAAGTTGTATAAGCCTGTTCTTGGCATAACATGAGTAAAGGTCAGAAGACATGTTACATTAAGCACACTCTTTAAAGCACTGAGGACAACTTTCTTTCCATCATCATCTTTATTTCACAAAAAGCAGCCATGGAGGCCCTCGATCCAAATCAGGACTATGGTGCAGGGAGAGAGGCCTTAACATTTTCCTCTCCGTGCCATTTTCCCCCTGAAAATGGCCTTCCAACATTGCCCTTGAATGTGCTATTTCCTACAAATAACACCTTTTTCTGGAGGGCGCAAATAGAAGGTGTGTGTGTGTGTGTGTGTGTGTGTGAAACAGAGAGAGAGATTTGGCAGGAACACTGAACAGGAAGACAGGGTTACGCCCTCTTTCTCCTGGTGGCATTGTCCTGAATCACACACACACACCCATGGCTGCTTTTTGTGAAAAACAAATGTGCAAAGCACATGCTTAATGTAATATGTAGTTCAGCCTTCGAAGACAACAAGATCTGGCTCTGTGTTCTTCTTTCCCATCTGAGTCCATAGGATGTAAAGGTAATCTTTATCTCATTGTCAATAATAAATTACCTCTCTGTCTCTGTCCCTCTCTCATGCAATGGAAGAGGATACATAAAGCGCACACACACACACACACACACACACACACACAGAAAATAAGTAAAGTCCCATGTGCACTCAATGTATGTCAAGATTTGTTATTTAAAATATGAAACAATCCACGTTAAGGAAAATACTGTAGCATTTCATAGCATAATATGCATAGACAATGTAGCAAATTGTAACTTTTTCTGCACTCTTTTTTGGGGGGGAAATAAAATTCTCATTTCATATTAATATTCAGTATTCATATTGTATGTGGACACTATGCAAACATGAATGTTCACATTGTCACATTGTTATGACATTAAAGATCACTGTTAAAAACTTTCATAAATTATCTATGAAGCTGTAAACTGGCTTTATCACTGGCATCGTACTTTTCAGAAGTGTATTAAATATTTTTGTATAGAGTGTATCAACATAAAGGAACAAAGGGAATATATAATCGCGTTTGATTACTTTATGTTATATTTATGTGCATAAATTTAGTAAATGGCATGGTTTTAGGATCATGTAGCGAGATTTTTCTGGGATACGAAGAAAAGATAAGAAGGCTGTTGTGAGTTTCAGTGAATTAATTAGGCAGGCTAGGAAGAATCATGAGGTCAGATTCTATGTCATCAGGTAGGATTGTTCCGGAGGGGCTTGCTCAGTGAACATTGTTCAAAGCTAAAAGCAGTGATTGGAATCCTAGGACAGCTCTATCAGCCTAAAACACAGAGCAGGAGGCTAACTCGGTACATTTCACTGTGCTAAACTAGGACCGACAAGTCTGTTTCAGGTCTGTTTCACTTTTGCATGTTTTTACCCATAATCTTGTTCTGTTTCTGCATGAATCTGCTTGCTGCTGCTTCTTCTTTTTTCTTTTTTTTAAGAATCCCATTCAAAATATGTTTAAAATACCGGTATGTATTTTAATGTGCGTTTTCTTTCAAAATACATCTCTAAATAAAGGCTGGACCGAATTGGCAAGGTCCCATTTCTATGCTGTTTCACTCACCTCGAAATTGACTGTTTTGTTTTGGCTGTACTAGTGGGGGCTGAGGCAAAATTCTTCTGGAGGGAAAAGAATCAAAATGGCCACCATTTTGTTTTCCCCAGAAAGCCGTGTTCTAAGGTGCTTTTTGAATTTAGGGAAATTTAAAATGCCTACTATCATAAAAATTGGCTGCACTGTTTGCCATTCACTGTGGGATGGCATTATAGTAGACAGGAGTTGAATATCCACAGAAAAACGCACTTTTACAGCGTGCGTGGAGCATTCTTCGAGCAGCTAATTTTATTTATTTCAAAGGGCAGAGTTAAATACCCCACCAAAGAAAGAGCAATGACTGAAGCAGACTTGTTAAAAATATAAAGTCCCTGTCTGCCTTTCCATGCAATCTTATTTTTAATTCTGAACTACTAGGAAAAAAAGTTTTTTACATTCAAAAGCAGACCCAAAAGTGTAAAAGGCATCTTTTGGGGAGGGGGAAGAGAATCAAAGATTAATTATGTAATCCTATGCATGTCTAGCCAGAACTAAGACCCATTAAGTTCAATGGGACTTACTCCCAAGTAAATGTGCTGAAGAATCAGTAAAATTATTCAGGAAAACCAAGTTGAGGGATGGGCATATATGAAACCATTTCTCCTTGAATTACTGGGTCAGTTTAATTAACATTTGGTCAAATTATTGTCCCCCCCCCCCCAGCAATGATCTAATTCTAAATGTGTATTTTATTTCAAAATAAACATTTAAATGTGAATTGTGATATGTTTAAACGTCCAAGAACTGTGTCACAACATTCAATAAAGTTTGAAATTTAGGGGATACCTTAAGATATCGCACATTAGTGGCTAGCCTGAGAGGGGTAGATTAGGTTATTTTGGGCAGTATCCATTTCCAAGTGGGCCATTGTGCAAGCAGGGGCCACTGCCAATTCCATTCCAGAACCGGAAACGATTGGATGGGACCTCTGCCAACCTGTCCCAATCCAGAAATCAGTGTTTCTGCTTGTTTCAAGGCTTCCTAAAGGAAGCACTAAATCCCCGTTGCACAAGCAGTGGGCACCGCTTGCAGAATGGAATCAGCATTGGCCGGCCCACAGTTGCGGAACAGAATCAGCTGTGGGCCCCACTTATGGAGTGGCCTGCTTGGATACTGCCCTTTGTACAGGAGTGCACAAATACTGAATGCCTCAAGCATCCCTACAGTGGATTTGCCTCCTTCCCATCAGTCTTTTTGCAATATGTCAACAATTCTGCTGAATTTGTACATTTGGTGCAATTGGGTTATTGGATCACTCTTGATTCAGTCATGCATCAGAAGGACTCACTTTCAAGAAGACTTACCATTGTCTTCTATATGTGTGGCTGCTCTGGCCTTGATCTTCAAGCAGACATAAATGGGGTGGGTTCCTTTGAAGATTAGTAATTCTTACTCCTGCACATTCTCAAGTAAGCCTTTGCAGGGATATGAAAGAAGGGTACCTTTAATCCCCCACCTCCTCATAAGCGTGTGTGTCTCAGACTCTATCAAGAAAGCTTATGAAATGGAGAACAAAAGTTACCAAACAGTACACATGGTAAGCCAACAGCAGCAATCCTAGGCATGGTTTCCAGTTTACCATTTCTGTTGACTGCCCACAATAACCTTTATACAGTAGTGTGGCCATGTACACAATCACATGGAGAAATTCAGCAGTGTAAACTAGGGAAGTACAGATGTGTCAGTTTCCATTCCATTTATTAGGAAATTTGCAAATTTTGGTAAGTGCTTATCAGAAATGAACCAAATGAAATTCTCTGTACCAGCCAAATACAATAGGTAGGTACACCTGTTCTTAGAATAATGAAGAGAACCATGCTGTACCTGCCTGTCTTGTAGCTGTGAACGAGCCTGTCAGAAAAGAGAGGTGGCAACCTTAATTCCACACCACAAGTAGGATTGAATGCACAGATTCAAACCCAGACCTTTATGATCTAAGCATTCAAAGCACACTGCCTAGATGGATGAATGAGTCTGTTTTGCTGTCTCCCACATTCATTTAAAACAAACAAACAAACAAACAACCCTCACGTTCTTTCTGTATTATTTGTGAAGAAATTTGTGAATTTTGGCAAGTTCTTATCATTTCCAAAAAAATGACCCAAAGAACATTTTCATCATCCCTAGTGTAAACCTACCCTTGGTGAGCAGTGAGAGTGATCTGGCAACCTTTCAAATTATGGTGGACCTGCATCCACTTAGTAATCAGAGCTCTGTAGCTCTGTTTATTGCACTGTTCCCGCCCCCCCCCGCCCCCAGGAGCTCATGGCAGAGTTTCCCTCATTTTGTCTTCAGAAAATCCTGAGATAGATTAGGCTGAGAGAGCTGGCTGAAGTTCATCCAGAGGATTTGAACCCAGGTCTTCGTGGTCTCTCTGAAACTGCATGAAAAATAATGTAGCCATGCAGTATGAAAGAAGTAGACTCTGATAAATTAATTATCCTAATCTAGCAAAATGTTTCATAACACTTACAGACATTTATCCCTTTGTCTAGGAATAATTCCTGAATATTCTTTAAACAACCTACTAGGAGGTTTTCTAGTGCAGGCCCCATAGAAATGAATGGAAGCTTCAGTAAGAGTGGACTGTATGCTAAACAGTGCAAGGATATAAACTGGACCAGTAAGGACCAAAATGTTACAGTGAAATATTATATAGACTTGAAACCAATTTGGACTCATGGATTTCAGCCATGAATTTCCTTCATTGCTTCTCATCACCACGTAGTCAGTTATGTCAGCAAAGATATTATTTTTGGAGAGTTGAAAACAAAGAATTTTCTTGGTAAAGCTCAGACTTTGTTTAAGTGGAATGGTATGATTTTATGGTGTTTTAACTTACTTTGAAATTAATGTTGACTGAAGTTTTGTGCTCACAGCTGGGAAAAAGTGACACAAATAATACGAGCTGTAAAGCTACAGCCGCCTTGCAACTGTACACTGGGGTCCCCTAACTGATATTATACAGAGAGCTAAAATATTAACTTTAACACAAATATATTACATTTCATACCTTGGATAGGTTGGTTTACAATTTTAAAAAAGAATACTTGCTGCAGTGAGATTTTTAAATAGATTTCCTTACATCTTGCCTCCCCCTGCTGGTTGTGCAAGAAGGAGTTTCTCGCTCCTGCAGAAGTTAAAGCACCCACATTACTGGATGTCTGTGTTTCACATAGTTAAGCAACCTTCCCCAGCATAGCACCCTCCAGATGTTTTGGAGTACAACTCCCATCATCCTAAGCTATTGGTCATGTGGTTGGGGCTGATGTGTGTATGTAGTCCAAAAAATCTGGAGGGCATCAAGTTGGGGAAAGCTGACCTAGTACTAAGGGCAGGTTCACTTAGTGCTAGTCCTCAATGCTGTGTTCCCCTACACCTGCAGGTGCTTCTAGGGCAAGCCTGCAGAACTTAACCCACCTTGCTGAACAAAGCCCACCAGCTATATATAACACCTCAGCAGGAGCTTAGTAATGTCCATTCCCACCCCCTTTCTTGCTGCCTTCAAGGGAATAAAACAACAGGAGAAAGAGGTGTTGTCAAGTACCTGGTAGACCACAACTTATGCCTGGTGGTCTGCATTCAGTTTGGTTTATGACAAGTTGTGCAGGCATGTTCTAGGGCAGGGCTCTCCAACACCTTGGGTCCCCAGATGTTGCTGGCCTACAGCTCCCAGCATACCTAGCCAGCATGGCTAATGGCAAGGGATTCTGGGAGCTGTAGTCCAGCAACATCTGGGGACCCAAGGTTGGGAGCCCTGTTCTAGGGGAAAAGGAGTGGAAGGGATGAGTGGGATAGGGAAAAACTCCTGTGATAAGTAGATCAGGACGAAGGGACCTTGAGAACAGCTACTAAGCAGGGACAGTCAAGTATGTCAGGCTAAGTTGGTTGCATTCATATTCCGCATCAGATTGCTCCTTTTTATTTCGTCTGTACAAGTTGCGTGTGTGTGTGTGTGTTTGCGCAATCTTTTTTTTAAACTACCGTTTTATATGCATTTTTCCAAATGTATGCATTTTCAAGTATTTTCACTGAATTTGAATAAAGCATTTTTTTCCTGTGCATTTGTTCATATATACTCATTTGTGTGTGTGTGTGCCCTTTTCGAAATATACACATTTTTGGGGCTCACTGTTTCAAATGTATGCAGTATTTGTATGGTTTTTGATGGGGGCAAACCGCATCACAAACTTTGGAAATGCATGGACTTCAACAACAAGGGCATTCTGGTCCATGGTTAGGTTTGGGTAGTGCCAATTTGGTAAGTTCTCATTGAAATGCAAACCAAATGAATTTGTCACCCTTCCCTTCTACTAAGGGAGTGTTTAGGGTGGAAGTACTCAGGCCAGCCACCAGTAAGAAAGCATGTTAAAGGTTATTGATAATCGGGCCCAGTTCACATGTTTGTGTACATTGTAAGGCACCCTTTAGGGAAACTCTCTCAAGGCACTGTTCAAAATTTAAAATCATGAAACACAATAAGATGATGATGATGATGATGATGATGATGATGATGATACAATAATACAAACAAGAACAATTAACACCATATAAACAATGACACCCAATAAAGTTCTGTCTCAGTTATAGGCCAAGGTGAATAAATAAATCTGGCAGACATCAACTGGAACAGAGTTCCACAACCGGGGAGAGGGGTGGCACTATCGAAAAGGGGGGCCCATCCCTCATGCCCACCAGCCTAACTGCTTTGACACAAGCAGGGCTTCTGATGTTGAACTCAGAGTGTGGGCAGCTTGGTATGAGTCCTTCAAGTAACCTGGAGTCAAACAGTTTAGGACTTTAAAATCCAATACCAGCACTTTAAATTGAGCCTGGAACACACTGGCAGCTGGTGCTGCTGGTATAGGTGTCACACATTACTGGTTCTCTCTCATATCGTATGGTGATATATTTGTGGATGGCAATCAGCGTTCGTACCACTTTTAGAGGTAACATATGACCAGAATCAGCACAATTTCTCTGCTTCTTATGATGACCCATGTATGATGGGCATCATAAGAATATGATTTGCTAATATATTGAGACTATGCACAAATACATTCAAAGACTGTTTCTTTGACATTGTCAAACCCTTACATCTACAATGACATTGTGGAATGTCTCCTCAACAATTCACTTTATCTTGGATTAATACATTACCATGAGGTCCTGTATTGATGAAGCAAGTGCTTCCAGGCTGAGTTATTTGAAAGAACTGGCAGGGATTTATTATTTATTTATTTATTATATTTATACCCCACCTTTTTTCCTGCAAGGAACTCAAGGTGGCTTACATAATCCTCCTCCTCTCCATTTTATCCTCACAACAACCCTGTGAGGTAGGTTAGGCTGAGAGTCAGTGACTGGCCCAAAGTCACCCAGTGAGTTTCACGGCCCAGTGGGGACTAGAACCCTTATCTCCCGGGTCCCAGTCCAACACTCTCACCACTACGCCACACTCACACTGGCTCTCATGAGGATTTATGAGGAATTCAGTAAACAAATAAAGAGGATCTATTTTGGCATCTTGGGTCCTTTTTTTATTTTGGTAGATTGCATTACATATGTTCAAGTGGTAACTATTGTAGATGAATGTATCCAAGGTAGCAAGACTGCCCCACACTTCACATAGATTGAAGATTGACATCTCTTCTAGCTGGAGAGATCAGTACCAGCTATGAAGAAACAGACAGGACAATTCTTCATGTGGGGAACATGGTTGATAATGTCTGAAAAGAATAAAAACCAGAATTGTACCTGCACATGCTACTGAAAGCCATGGAAAGGAACAAGTCTGTAGCATTAGTAATATTCTATGCCTTTCCAGGGTGAGACAGCACTTTAATATTCAATATTAGAAATGTTTTACTTTGCAATGGGGCACACACCCTGCCCCCCATGATTAGGCTAGTCACTGAGAATGGGAAACTGATCTATTTCCACACAAACTCAGAAAATAGTTCGGTTTATTCCTAGCCAATTATGAGCCCAATCACACCCCAGTGTGCCCCTAGTTATGTCATTTGGAGTACAAAAAGGGTTTCCTGTGCCTCTCCTTCTTCATCTCCCACAAGTCTCCATTCCTCCTGCTCATCTGCCCAACCATGAGCCTCCATACCCCACTTCCTTCCCACACACCGAAGCCTCTTCCTACCCACTTACCTGACTGCTGCTGGCTCTTGTGGTCATGGTGGCAGCAGGAGGCCACTTTCCCCTTACCCCCATTCTGGCTGATGTCAGTAGCCCTTAGTAAAATTACGTTTCCCAGGGCTACTTGCACCAGGAACACCGGAAAGCATCCCCTGAAGGAGGAGAGGCCTTCTGCTGCCTCCACTGCCACTAGAGCCATCAACCAGGTAAGTGGGTGGGAGGGAAATGAGAGAAAGGGGACCTGAAAGATCATGCATGAGTGGAAGAGAAGGTGTTTGCTTTGGGAGCTGGGTGAATGGGAGGACTTGAACTCTTTGAGCTGGAAAAGAGTTATGGGGTTGCCTCATATTTGAGGTGAATATTACAGGTCCCCGAGATATAATCCAAGCCAAATATAAGGGTTTCTGCCACATGGCTAGTATTATTTCACGTGTGTGCAATTAAAAAATGCATATAGTGGATTCTAGTATATTTGAATTACATGGCTTGCACAAGTAAACTTTAATCCCTCCGGTTTACCATATCTGTGCATAGATCTCTGTGGGTATATACAAATGTACATTTCCCCACCTGCTTCCATGGAATTCTTCTCTATATTTAAAGAGCAGCTTATGGGAACTTGTACTGCCAACGAGGGATATACAGATTTTTGTTCAGTCTGTTCCATCTGCGTTTCGCAGATCGTCAGGTGTTTTTTGTTCTGTTGTCCACTCGTTGACGGAATCGGATTTTTGTGTGAGAATTTTATTCCTGTTTGCAAACTTCTGCATCTGTGCTAATGCACTCTTGTGCAAATGCGCATTTGGGCAAATCCTCCCCCACCACCAAAAAAGTAGAACAAAAAGAACAGTATGCAAGTCTGCGGAATTCCGTGCAACTCGGAAACAGCCAGTCCGCTGCAGAATCCACAGGTTGGATTCATGGAAACTTGAACTCATTTGAATCCGTTGAGTTTTTCTCTGACATCCCTCCTGGCAACTGTGAAAATCTTTGCATAAAGCAAACATATATGAACCCCAGGATGTATAATTTTCTACATGGCACCAACCTGGGTGGCAATTTAGATTAAATTGCTATGTTTTAGTTAAATGGCACCTTAGCTATGAAGCAACTCTTTGAATATGTGTTTCTTTAATTATTATTTAATTTTGTGGTTATGACTGGCTTTCAGTTAAAGAGGGTACTACTGACAAATTCAATTAAATGAAAATAGAGGACTTAATGGTCCATGCTAATGATTCATTTCATACACAATATTTTATCATTTTTCCCATGAAAATCTGTAATGAGTGCTTAGCATGTATTAATAAATGCTCATATTGAAACTACATTTAGTACAGTAATTAGAATGGTTTGCTAATAATATTTGTTTATAAGTGGTTTATAGAAAATAACATTTCAGTTTTTGCAAGAACAGATCTTTTGAAATAAATAAATCAGCAGTAGATATTTCATACAGGATGAAGAGGGGGAGGAGGAGAAGGATCATCTAATGGACACTTTGCCATAGTGGAAAGTGCTTCTGCTCATGTAAGTTGGGGTATCTGATCTTCACAGATCCCCACTGCCTTCTGTAACACCATATTCTATTCTATTCTATTCCAGACAATCCCACAACCTGTAGGAGCCATTTCTGGGGAGGGGGAGAGGGGCTTAAGTGGATTGGTGGGATTGGCAAAAATCAGGTGCTCTGACTTGTGTAACTGGAAGCACTTTCTGCTAAGGCAAAGCCACTGAAATCTGTTCTGATGCCATCATTTCTACAGGTATTATAAAAAGGGGGAGGGAGAATACCCCCGTGGACAAATGCAAGTTTAAAAATGAATACTTAACCAATGAAGGAAAGATGGGAAGAATATGATTTCAGTGAAGGAAACACAAGATAAATAAGACTTTTAGGTACACAAACCAATTAACAGGTGGGGGGAGACCCTTATATATGGGCAAAGCTGTATATTTCTGGTCTGTCACTTTGCATGTTTTTACCCATAATCCTGTTCCATTCTGTTACTGTATTATTATTTATATTTTATATTTATTTATCGCCCATCTGGCCGGCAACCAGAAGTCATTCATTTGTGACTTCTTCTTCTTCTTCTTCTTCTTCTTCTTCTTCTTCTTTCTTTTTACAAAAACAGCTTGAAATGCATATTTAAAATGCACATTTTGATACATTTGAACTGCCGAGAACTGCATCACAACAGAGTGTGAAATCCAGTGGATGGCTAAGTTATGATCCATAACATTAGTCTCTGAGATGTGTGGAGCAGGCCATTTTCTGTAGGAATTCATGAAGACTGAATTCCTCGAGCAGCCCTACCCCAAACATGCTGCAGTTTGGTCTGCTTTCTTGGACAGGCCCTGAAATGAATAATCTCCTTTTCTCAGAGTCCTACAAGGTTCAAAACTATGTTAGGGATATCAATAGGTTATAAGTTGAGAGGAATAGAGAAAATTGCCACTGTGGTGGAGTGGTTAGGACTAGAGATGGACAAATCTCTGTTTTCCTTTCTCCCACATTCACATTTTTTAAAATCTCAAGTTTCAGTTTTTCCCACATTTGATTTTTTTTTTAAAAATCTCAAGTTATTTCGATGTCGTTTATGAAGAAATTCGTAAATTTTGGTAAGTTCTTGTCAAAAAATGAATCAATTAAAATTCCCACCCATCTGCACTGGCCAAATAGGTACAGCTATTTCCTGTATGGAGAGGACCATGCTGTGCCTTTCTGCGTGCCCCCATGTAGCTGTTAAAGATGAGCATTTCAGAAAAAAGAGGTGGCAACCCTAATTCAGCAGTAACATGGCTGAACACACACAGGGATTCAAAGCCAGACTTTTAAGAGCTATTCTATGCAGTCAAAGGCCTCTGCCTGGATGGATGAATCTGGATGAATCACTTTCTCCTAAATCTCAAGTTCTTTCAGTCACATTTACAGAGAAATTTGCAAATTTGGACAAGCTCCGATTAAAAACACACAAACTGAATGAAATTCCCCACCTAGCCCTAATTAGGACAGGGAGGTCTGTGTTCAAATCACTGACCAGTCAGGAAGCTGAGGTCTTGCCCTAACCCACCTCACAGGTGTGGCGTGGGGGTAAAATCGCATGGACACCACCTGAACTCCTTGGAAGAAGTCTTGGATACAGGTCTAATACAGTTCTCCAGAAGCTGGCAAAACTTCATCTGCTTGGCAAAGCTAGAAGAAGAAAAATACCAGGGCTTGGATCCAAAGAACAGGGATGTGTGCACACATTTCCGTCTCTCTCTCTCTCTCTCTCTCTCTCTCACACACACACACACCTGGAGCTTTGCATTCATCTTTCTCTGCAGCACTTCCCACTGCTGAACAGGAAAGCTGCTTTTTAAACTGAACAGTAGCATGTCTGTTTGGCAGTAGGAACTGCTGCTACAGGGAAGAGTGAAAGTCAAATTCCAGCTGTGCATAAGGGAAAGAAGCATGTCGACATATCTATTCATCAGATCCTGCCCAAGGTAAAATACCATAAGGTACTTATTCCCTGTAGTATGTAAACTTAGTATATTCATTTTAATTTAGAGAATGCCTTACTTTATTTCAATATGAATTCACTGTGCTAAGAAGCTGTGTCAGTTTGGAGAATAATTCAAAGTGTCTGTCAATACAAACTTTAAAAATGACCTGGATCTTCCATTCACAAATACTAAACTTTGTGGAATTTGATTGTCTCAAATTTAAGGTCCAGTTCACTCAGTGACTAAAACTATGTTCCTGTATGTGTCGTGTAATGGAGAATAAGCCTGCCCATCACTACATGTATGAAGTACGTATGGCAGAGGTGCTGAACCTGTTTCAGTTTGAGGGGCATGTTCCTCTGGAGAACATCTGGGGGCCCTTGGTCTGGTCCAGCATGGCTATTCTTATGTTCTTATGGGGAACCCTCAGAGGATAGATTAGAAACCCAGGAGGGCTGGATATGGTTCCCAGGCCTGAAGTTCTGCACCCCTGGTATATGGGATAGAAGATTTTCAGGGATACATCTACGGAGTGTTTATGGGCTAGAAGATCCACAGAAGATTCTGTACACATGTACCACCTGCATCTTATTGCATCATATGCAATGCATCATATGCAATGGGGGTGTGTGTGCCATGTGTAAGCCCAAACTCCTGTATAAATGCAAAGTCACTAGCCACACAGTAGAATGAGGTGGGAATTATCTGGTAGAGTCTGGAGGTGGCAGAATGGACTGTATCATTTCATTCTGCAAGTGTGGAATCCAATTTTCTTGAATTCAAGACTCATTTTCTTGAATTCAATTTTCTTGAATTCAAGACTTGAACAACTCCTTTCAAGTGAAAGGACTTCGTAGGGATGGGTGAGACTTTAATTTCAGTTCATTTTTTGATAAGAATTTACCAAAATCCACACATTTCTTCATACTCAGGATGTAAAGAACTTGAGATTTAAAAAATTCAGTGTGAGAAAAACTGAAACTGACAAATTTGTTAATCCAGGCCCAGCATTTTGAGTGCTTAGCTCTTACAAGTCTGGCTTTGTGTGGGTATTTGTGGTACTGAATTAGGGTTACCACCTCTCATTTCTGACTGGCTCCTCATCATTATCTCCTATATGGCAAGTAGAGATGTGTGAGGAATCTATCATGATTCAGCCCCCCGGTTCTGGTTTGTTAGCCCTGTGCTGGAGCTGTGGTGCGAGTTGAGCCAGCTTGCGGATTTCTGCCTGTAAGACAGACTGCAATTTGTTCATTTTTTAAAAATCCCGCTAAGGAAATTTGTGCAATTTGCGCTAGAACCATGTGGTTTTCAGGTGCCAATTTGCACAGACCAAATGATTTTGCACAAATTGTGCTAGATCCATGTGGGTTTCAGGTGCTGATTTGCGCAAATCAGCCATTTTTGCGCACATTTCCTTAGCGTTTCTTTTAAAAATGCACAAACCACAGTCAATCTTACAGGCGAAAGGAAGTTCATGAAACCACCCTCAACTTGGCCCACTTCCCATCATCAGATTGCAAGTGGGCAGGGAATCCGTTGAACTCAAACGAGCCACATTTCCCTGTTTTGGTGCATCCCTGAGGCAAGCAGGTACAACATGGTCCCCTCCATGCACCTGTTGAATCTGGCCTGTGCACATGGGCTGAGAATTTCATTTCAGTTCATTTTTGATAAGGATTTATCCAAATTCACACATTCCTTCATATTTTGGAAAGAAAGAACTTGAGATAAAATACATGAGACTGTATTCAAACAGAGTACAGGCAGTCCTCGATAGGGATGGGCAAATTCACCTGGACCCGACTCTCTGGGCGCTCACCAAGCACCCCCGCTGTGGGATCCGTTCTGCAGCGCTCGGCGAGGCTCCCGGTAGACTCCCGGTCAGTTCCAGCATTTGTTCAGTTCACATTCTAATGCAAACCTTACCTAATTTTGCACTTTTGAACCACTATGCGAATTGAAACTCAGTTTTCTTTCAAAATTCTCACTTTTCCGCATTTCGCAGTGGACTTCTCCAAACAAAAACTGTATACAAAAATGGATGTATTAGGAGAAATGTGCACAAACATACTTATGCGTTTTCATTCAGACTTTAAAAAAAAATGTTCAGAGTTTGGGACAAACCAAACTTAAGCATGGAGAAATTCTCAACATTCGTTACAAACTGAATTTAAGATCGGAAAAATCGAAAATCGACAGAAAAATCTGAAATGGACTGATTTCTCAATTCCTAGGGTTGAGCCACTGTTTCAAGCCACACCAGCCTTCCCTGTCTGTTGGGATTGCTCTTGCAGGGCCATCTTTGAGCTTTCAGGCCACTCTCTGTGTGATCAACTGTAACATCCAGCTAGCCTGTAAACCAGGCCTTTGGCCCACATCTTTCTATTGCATGTTTCATCTATTCTAGATGCAAAAGGGAGAGAGAATCAAGTTATCTGATGGCTGATTATTGAATCTATGTATTATCCCGAAGAATTCAAGGACTCTTCAGCTTGAGTTGCTCCTTACTCCAATTATTCATTTTTATTCTATGTTATCTATGTTATCCAAATTACACATGTTCTCCTGCTTAACACTAGCTATATTCCCCAGCCCTCTCTTTCCTTGCGGGAGAAAAATTCCCAATAATGGGGATGAAACATTTGAATCTTGAACACAGGACCAATCACAGGATCAAAGCACCAATAGAAACCAGGCATGGCTTTTATTTCTTAAAGCTACTCAGTGTGTACAGTGTCAAATGATACCAGAGCACTAACAAAACTCTGTGTGTGTGTGTGTGTGTGTGACAAAACCGACCTGATCTTGTCTCTGCCTCCACCCCAAAGCTTTACATCCTGCATTTCTACTCCAGCGATTCCGCAGCCAGATACAAATACAATACCAGTTGTCAAGGACTGGGCCTCTCTGTGCTGACCACCTATAAAGGAGGCTCCTTTCTTCCCCAAGCACTGGCTCTGCAGTGTGCACTGGTACGTTTCTGCATCGTTTGTGCTGGACAATGTTGGACAATCCGGTTCAAAACGTGGGGCCGCTCGGCGCTGTCGCACATGTGCAACCTCAAAGGGTGAAAAGAAAAAGGGACAAGGCAGGGGTCAGTGACAAATGGCCATGCACGGCTGGTGTATGGGTGAAGTGGGGTGGAACAACGGCAATAGAAACGATGGGATTCTTGTTTTCCCAGACTCCGGCAGCAGCTCCTGGAAGGCCCTTGCTGCTTTTCAGTCGCACGCAGGTCGCAATGTGCATGGCCTTTTGGTGAAAGGGTAGGCAGCCATAGCCATAAAAGGCTGAGCACTGCTCAATGACAGACCTGAGGGCAACATGTGTTCAGTAACAGAGGGCATAAGAAACACTAAATCTGCTACTTAATGCTTCAGATATCTATAGGTTTGGAGACGGTCGTAGCTGTGTGTTCTTTGAAATCGCTAGTGTTTGTACTTTCCCCCCTCCTTCCCCCCTTCCCTGTTAATAGAATCTGAGCAGATTTGCAGCACAATCCTATGCATGTTTTACTCAGATGTTAGTCCTACTGTGTACAATGGGGCTTGCTCCCTAGTAAGTGTGTTTAGGATTGCAGCCTAAGACAGAAAAGTCGGAAGGAACACTCCTCAACACAGTGGGGTGATTAATCACCAAAGCTAAGCATCTTTTTGCATGTGTGTCTGCACTGAACGCTGTGATCCAATGCACACTAATGTCAGGGTAAGTCTCATTGAGCTTGGTGAGGCTTACTCCTGAGTAAACATGTATGGACTCAGGTGCACATATTCAAATGTTCATTGGGGAGGAAATTACTGAAGGTATCCATCTATGGTTAATGAAGACGTATGAAATGCAAGCAAGTTATTAGAAATAGATGCACTAAGTGAAACAGATATTCATACAATTGCTTTTAATCAGTCAGGTCTTTGAATCTATTTCTCTCCACTCCATTACAAATGGTGGTTTTTGTTGTTTTCGTTTTTAAAGCATGAACAAAGATCATAGAGCAGATTGTAAACCAGGTGAATTACGTGTCTGTTTACATTTGTGTTCCACACACAGTATGTATCATTTGCTAAACTATTCCCCAAAGAAATATGTAGCAAACTTAAAAAAACAACAAAAAAACATACACACAAATAGATCTGATGACAATCTGTTGGCATTTTTAAAATTTCTTTCAGATGTTGAAGGACATTTCATCTGCTTTATCTCCTTAGATTCATTTTTTTTTTTACTGTAGCTATAACTTTCACATCACAATCCATTTGTTTTCTTTTGTACTTTATTGCTTTAATGCTCATCAACTATATTATTTGATTTGATGATATCATTGCAATTAAGAGAAACACAATCCCAATATATTGGAACTGATTTCTTTTAAACTTTTAAAATTATTATTTGCTTTTTAAGCATTTTCTGAGAGGGTGATTTTAAAAAAGTTTAAAATTGTGTTCACAGTGTAGCTAAAAATCTAGCAGTATTTCCTGTTCTTTAGTATATGTACATATGAGATTCATGGCACAATCCTATGCATGTTTAGACAGCAAAAAGTCCTGCAACTCCCAGCATGCTGGCTGGCTGGGGAATGCTGGGAATTGTAGAACTTTTTTCTGTCTGAACATGCATAGGATTGCATCCTAATACATCCTAGTAGCTTCAGTAACTCTACTATGGAATTTTTATTTGAATACATCAAAAACATTTCACCATTTATTTTTAGCCTGTTGTCTATGTATGAGAAAGCAAGGTATTTTAGGGTGCAATCCTATCCATGTTTAAGCAATCCTATGCATGTTTAGGCATGTTTAAGCTGGCTGGGGAATGCTGGGAGTTGTAGGGCTTTTCCCTGTCTAAATATGCATAGGATTGTGCCCTTGGTCTGTTTAATGAATTCCTATGGTGGGATTCACTTTGTAATGCATTGGATCTCTATTTTACAAATCTAGGCAGGCGTAGTGTGGCGTAGTGGTTAGAGTGTTGGACTGGGACTCAGGAGATCCGGGTTCTAGTCCCCGCTCAGCCATGAAACTAACTGGGTGACTTTGGGCCAGTCACTGACTCTCAGCCTAACCTACCTCACAGGGTTGTTGTGAGGATAAAATGGAGAGGAGGAGGACTATGTAAGCCGCCTTGGGTTCCTTGCAGGAAAAAAGGCGGGGTATAAATATAATAAATAAAAATAATCAGAACTGTACAAGTCATTAGCCCTCCTTGGGCATTCAGATGTGTAACCCCATGGAGGGCAGATGGGGATGCATGCTCTGACTCTGCGCCCTCCACCTCTGATTCCTCCCCGTATTGCATGACCAGGGTTCACAATCATCTGGAGGACTGTAACTGCACTCAGCTGTTCAGTTCAGTCACATTCAGTTCTTCTTCAGACCTTCTCCATCAAAACAGGGAGGTCGAGGGTAGAAGAGACAAAGTCTCCATCTGCCCTCCATGGTTCCAGATTTTGAATGCTTGCAGAGGACTATTCTCTGCACTTAAAGGGAAGGAGAATTTTTGAGGTGTTCCCCCCACCATTTGAACAGCAGTCCCCAGTGCTATGTAGCAAACTGCTTTTGAAACAGAGAGAACTTTCAGCAGCAATTTGTGATGTAGTCTGGTGTGTGTGCGCATGTGTGTGGGGTGCAATCCCACCGGGTGTGCCCAAAGAAGTTCACTGGATCCAAGTCTAGAAGAATTTTGTCTATAGCAGCAAAGGGTCAGCAAGTGTGTTGGCACCTTAGCGCAAGAGGGGGAAGAGGACCTGTGGCCCTACAGATATTGGACTACAACTCCTATCATCCTTTACCTTTTGTGGTAATGAAATGCCTTTCGTGTAGTACTCCAATCTCAATTGTGACAAAACCAAAAGTAGATGCAGCGGATTAACAGCCTTGGGTAGAAAAGCTCCCAGCAATCTTTCCACAAACCTAATCCCTAATCCCTTTCAACAAACCATAAAAAAATGAAAATAAAATCCTTGATTCTATTCTTACTCATGTGATCCACATGTAGGAATAAAATAAGAAAGACTGTGGGAGTACAGTTCAGGAGTCATGATTAGCAGGACATTATTATTTTTTCCTGCAGAAGAACCTGTGCTTAAAATATGTCAGGATTTTGAAAATTTCTATCTACTAGACTATTTTTACATTAAAAGCTTTAGGATATTAAAATGTTCTTGACTATTTAAAACTGGCAGTTGTTTTTATTTGTTGCACGAGTCATAACGGGGTTAACTTCTAGATCACAGAGTCTTGTGGTACCTTGCTCTTATTTTGCTGTTGTGTTTTGCTGATTTTAGTGTTTATTTTATTGAATTGTTGTATTGCTGTTTTAAATGTACATCACTTTGAGAACCATGGTGGGTAGAAAAACAAAACAAACAAATAAATAGGATTCATTACGGCACAAGCTCTCAATTTACTTAACTCAGAAAAGTCTTGTGTTTGTCTTTCTATACAACTTAGTGGAGCCTGTTCCCTGAAGAGGGCTTACTTTAAGAGTAGCACTACACTAGCATCTGAGAATGCTCAACCATCAGCATGGGTCCTTCTTAAACAATAAGGTGCTTACATAGAAAAAAACTGCCAACAAGATACCCATTAAATATATGCTGTGAGCATCATGACTTCTGTATTTGTATTATTACATGTAAAAATAATCAAATGGCATTTCACTGGACTGTTTTAGCCAAAAGAAATATACCAGTAATGCTATATGATGTGAGCTGGCTAAAGTAGCATGTAATACCCACTTATGCAGCTAATTAATCATAATGATTAATTGAACTGAAAAGAATACCTGAGTAAACCAAAATTGCTTGGTCATAGCATAAAGGTCTACAGTATATTTGTGTATGTGTGATGATGAGGATCACTTAAGGCAGGTTGCAAAGCTTGAGAAAAGTGCTAGTTAGTTACCCAGCAAAAACACTTTGGGCAACTATTGACCTTTGGGTTCCTAACCTAAAGGATATATAAACACCACAATGTTTTCTGGCAGGTTTTCCCTGATAACCTGCTGGAAGAGGCACAGAATATCCTGAAACCATTTTACATGCACAATTTAACAATTATGTGGTCAGGGCAGGGACGATTCTGTTAAGCTGCTGGGCTCTAGCTGCAGATGTCTGGAGCCTTATTGACAAAAGGAATATAAATCCTTACCCTGCATTATGAATATCATGACTAACCTAATCCACCCCAGACTTCCAAATCTAATGCTACATTCAAAGAAAAGACCAAAAAGGACACACACACACACACACACACACACACACACAGAGAGAGAGAGAGAGAGAGAGAGAGAGATTCATGAAGATGCCAAAGGAATCAGAATAATATACCTGTGCATTCTTCATTTTTCAGGCACCACTGTGATGCACTGGTAGCTCCTGAGTGTATACACAGGATTTCCAATGAATTCAAGGTATATCTTTCGGGATAGCAGCACCATGGATAATTAGTATGATCACTGTGGGAGATTATTGTTGCATGGAATCATGATCTCCCAATTCATGTGAGGATCACTTCCGGGCACAGAAGAGAATGGAGCTTCCCCATGCATGTCAGAATCCTCCAGAATTACACATCATCCCATAGCACAGCAGACCATTGCATCCATGTGCATTCCATTGGGTGGACCCCAAAGAAAGTCACAGTCAGTCAAGACGTCACGTATTGAAATCAAAAAAGTACTCAAGCACTGAGCTAGGTCCTAATGTTGTCAAAGGAACTAAAGCATGACTTGCACAGCTTCTGGTTCAGTAGTCTGTTTTGCATATAACTAAGAGAACTGCAGCTGTTGCAAAAACCTTGTCCTAGAGAAGTCCCATTTAATCTGCTGACCCCAGCCTAAAGTTCTTTGAGTATCTGCAGTCTAAATGAACACTAACAGGATAACTAAGGGATGGTTCCCACATAGGTTTACATCACCGGATTACTGAACACCCAATGACTCATGGCTAAATGTACGAACTTGCTCCGTTAAAAAAAGCCTTGGGTTGGATCCAGAGCTTCCCTTCAATGGAGCAAGGGCTCCTTCCATTTGCAGAAAGGCTGAGATCCAGTGGGGGCTTCTGCTAGAGGAAGGCGGAGCGGAGGCAATATTTGCCAATCCTCCCTTCACCCTACAGCCCCCCACATCACTTCTCAGTTCTCACAGACTCACACTGTGTCCCAATCTTTCAGACCAGGCTTTCAGGAAGTACAGGGACTGTAGGGAATGAGCAAAAAGACTATCTCCCCGCTTTCTCATGAGGAGTGTCTCATGGGCGGAGTTCTGCTCAGAAGAACTGTGGATCCAGTTCCACTGGGGATGTGCTATCAGTGCCTGGCTGGGACAATGGAATGGAAGAGGGCTAATAAAGTGAAAGCCAGTCCAGACAAGACCAATATGCTGTTAGTGGGTGGTTCTTCTGACCAGATGGAAGGTGCTCAACTTCTTCTGGATGGAATAGCACAGCTCTTACCCTGAAGTAGCAGGCTCATAGCTTGAGGGTTCCCCTGGAGCCATCTCTGTCACTTGAGGCTCAGGTGGCCTCAGTGGCACAGAGTGCCTCCTACCAACTTTGGTTGATGGCCCAGCCCAGCTACACCCCTATCTGGACCGTGATAACCTGGCTTCAGTCGTCTATGCTCTGATAACCTCTAAGTTGGATTACTGCAATGCACTCTATGTGAGGCTGCCTTTGAAGACAGTTCAGAAGCTGCAGCTTGTGCAAAAAAACAAAATACAGTGGCCAGATTGATAACAGGGACAAGAAGGTCCAAACATATAACAGCGATTCTGACCTGCTTGCACTGGCTGCCTGTATGTTTCCAAGCCCAATTCACAGGCCTTCTCGGTGGTGGTCCCTTGATTTTGAAATGATCTCCCCAGTGGGGCCCGCCTGGGCCTGGCACCAACATTGTTATCTTTTCAGCTCCAGGTGAAGACATTCCTCTACCTTCAGGCATTTGGCAGCATATGATAAGGTTTTTAATCAGGTCATGGGATTTCTTATTGTTGATTGTTAAAATAATGGATTAAAAAAATTCTGCTGTCTGTTTATATGTTTGTGTGTAAACTGTTTTTATATTATGTACAATTACTGTATTTTTAAGGTTTTTAATCTCTGTAAACCACCCAGAGAGCTTTGGCTATTGGGCAATATAGAAATGTAATAAATGAATGAATGAAAATGAATTACGTTTTAAGTGATGTAAATCATATGACTATTCTATCATCAGCATCTGATTTGTAATTTATAGCTTGGCCCATCCTGGAAAAGAAAACCCTCCCCCCAAAACCAGAAAATAATGCAATCCATATCAGTGAAAATTCCCTAGCCTTTTCCAATGTAGCCAGCCCAAACAGGTAGCTTCTGAGCCAGTGTGTGATTAGAGTGTTGGACTAGGACTGCAGAGACCCCAGTTCAAATCCCCCACTCAGCCATGATGATGAAGCTGACTGGGTAACCCTGGGCCAGTCATTCAGCCTAAACCACATCACAGGGCTGTTATGCAGATGGTGTAGAACCATGTATGCTGCTCTGAGGGCAGCAGACAAATATAAATAAAAGAATAATCTTACAAAGATAGGAAAAGGTGTTTAGGGTTCAGCTTAATCACACATGACCGTCACAATATGATCCTATGATCATCAAGTGATTAACATGCATAACACCTAATAGGAAGGAACATAGGATGCATTCACCCTACAGTTAGTAATTTATTTAAAAGAACAACTGTTAGGTTATAGTAAAGGAGAAAAGCTTATTTCATTATGTGGCCTTGGTTCAGTGATAAAAATGAATGGAAGAGATTTATTTTTTAATAATCTATGTTTACAAAAGTTCCCTTTACTAGAATATGTTCACCAGTGTTATACTGAAGAGCTAAGTTATGATTAGTTTTGTGTACATCTCTCTGCAGCAGCAACATTAAGAGAATGGAAAGATTCAATATCCTGTATAGAGAATTTCCTACAGAGAAAGCTTAGAAAGAAAGAAACTATCTGGTATATTGCACTCATGGGAGGAAAGCAAACTTCAGTGACAGGTCAGACAAATGCATTGCCACATTGGCATCTAGTGAGAACTTTCCATAGATAAATGCAGTGTGTGTGTGTGTGTGTGTGTGTGTGTGGTGGGGAGTCATTGGAAAGTAGAACCACCCTCAAAAGATTAAGCTGAAGGGTCAAAATAACAACAAAATGAACCTTGGACAGCAAGGCAAAAGGCATGGAATGAAAAAGATCCTGATACGTATGGTGCTTGTTGGACTGCAATTTGCATTATAGTGATGGTCCTTTTTCAATTTGCTACAATCCTGCAAATAGCGTGGTGGTCACACATGTAGATTCCCTCTGCAATGGCCCAGCTCAAACCATTAGTGCCTCCAAGGGATCCCTGCTGGGCCAGGGAACCAGCAGTGGCCCTGCACCCTCCCACAGGAAATCATGCAGGGCAAGATGGGGCACTAAAAGTCTGAACCAGGTCCATGCAAATGCCAACCGCAGCTGTAATTTGCAGAGCTAAGCAAAAGCAACACAGACTCAATCAGCTGGTCTTTGAGTCCTGACATCAAAGCTTTCATTTATACCAGGGCTGGGCAACTTGTGGCCCTCCAGATATTTTGGCCTACAACTCCCATCATCTCTCACCATTGGCTATGCTGGCTAGGGTTGATGGGAGTTATAGGCCAAAATGTCTGGAGGGCCATCAGTTCCCTTTGAATTACATCCATGTGACTTTGGATTCCTAAGAAAACAGTGTGGGTTTAAACTTATCTGAACTTGTGAACAACCCAATGTCCTTTTTACCATAAGCCCTTTAAATACACCTGCACAAGTCAGTTATAAGCTGCTTTAAAGCACGAATTGAGCGGTGGGTCAGGCCCAAGAGATATTGGGGGAGTTGCTTGAATCCCTGGGGAAAGCACCTTCACTTCTTTCATAAGATGAGCTCAGCTGGATGAGGCCAAAGGTCCATTCTGTTTACCACAGTGGCCACCCAAAACTTAGGTGATGTCCACAAGCAGGATGTGAAGATGGCAGTAGCCCTAGCCTATTGTTTGTCAACATCTGCTACTCAGAGGTATAGCAGGGCTAGCCTGATCAGAACCCCAGGAGAGGAATACCTAAAAGCAAACCCCTTGCAGGTCTCCAGCTTGCCAGATGGAGACAACGGCATCCATCAGGAAGGGAAAAACCACAAGTGATTCAGGGCAACTCCCATGCAGTCAAACCACTTAAGATCCTAACTAGAGCTGCAAGCTAGCTCAGAAGGAGGCTGAAGGAGAGGGCCTGGAGAACAGGCCTTCGCTAATAAAACAAAGCCTCTGATATTCCAGGAAACAGGGAGGGAGTTCAGAACAAGCACGAAGTTGATGGAAGGGCTTTTTGAGGACACACTTGCTAAAAGTGGGCTGGATGGAACAAGTATCAGGTGGATCCACAATTGGCTATAGAATTGGACTCAAAGAGTGCTCATCAATGGTACCTTCTCAAACTGGGGAGCGGTAACGAGTGGGGTACCGCAAGGCTTGGTCCTGGGCCCAGTGCTATTCAACATTTTTATTAATGACTTGGAAGAGGAGGTGCAGGGAATGCTTATCAGATTTGCAGACGACACAAAGTTGGGTGGAACAGCTAATACTCTGGAAGACAGAAACAAAATTCAAAGCAATCTCGATAGGCTAGAGCGCTGGGCCGAAAACAACAGAATGAAATTTAATAGGGATAAATGCCAAGTGCTGCACCTAGGGAGAGGAAACCAAATGCAGAGTTACAGAATGGGGGACACTTGGCTCAACAATACTACAAGTGAGAAGGATCTTGGAATTGTTGTAGATCACAAACTGAATATGAGCCAGCAATGCGATGTGGCTGCAAAGAAGGCAAATGCTATTTTGGGCTACATTAATAGAAGTATAGCTTCCAAATCGCGGGAAGTGATAATTCCCCTTTACTCGGCACTGGTTAGGCCTCATCTTGAGTACTGCGTCCAGTCCTGTGCACCACACTTTAAGAAGGATGTAGACAAACTAGAGAGGGTTCAGAGGAGGGCAACAAAGATGATAAACTGGACTGGACTGGAAACAAGGTCCTATGAGGAGAGACTGAAAGAACTGGGCATGTTTAGCCTTCGGAAGAGGAGACTGAGGGGAGAGATGATAGCACTCTTCCAGTATTTGAAGGGTTGTCACTCAGAGGAGGGCCAGGATCTCTTCTCGATCATCCCAGTTTGCAGGTCACGGAATAATGGGCTCAAGTTACAGGAACCCAGATTCCACCTAAACATCAGGAAAAACTTCCTGACTGTTAGAGCAATAAGACAATAGAACCAATTACCTAGGGAGGTGGTGAGCTCTCCCACTCTGGAGGCATTCAAGGTGAAGCTGGACAGCCATCTGTCAGGGATGCTTTGACCTGGATTCCTGCATTGAGCAGGGGGTTGGACTCGATGGCCTTGTAGGCCCCTTCCAACTCTACTTTTCTATTATTCTATGATATTGCTTGGACCATTTCTTGGAAAACACCGCCATGGTGGATTGTTTCTTCTTCTGACAAACCTGGTAAGAACATGAGCCAAGCAGAGCCAGAAACTCCTGTATGAAATGCCCCTTCAAGTCTTGTTTGTTTAACCCCTGCAGCAGCATGTGAGCAAAACACTGACTGCTATATGATGATGATGATGATGATGATGATTAATTCTTGGCTGCCTTTGAGGGCAGGCGTCCTTCCAAGGTGATGTACAACAATAAAAGAGATGATGATGATGATGATGATGATGATGATGATGATGATGACCGGCCACCTGGGCCGGTCACCCGGGTGGCTGGGTGGCCGACCAGATGGGTGATTAATAAATATAATAAATAAATAATAATAAATCATATCATCATCATCATCATCATCATCATCATCTCCCTTCCCATTTCTCATATATTTTATTAAAGTTAGCAGAGACATTACACTGTCAGGACTGGGAAAGGCAGTGGTCTTCTCCGCTCCAGTTTGGGTGGGACCCTGTGTAGCCCTCATTCCCACAGAATACCAGGGAAGGTGCCAATGTTCTTTCAGTTCAATAGTCAGAATGCCACATGCCTGCTGGAACAACTTACCACCCCGTAATGAGAGTATCATATATATACTAACCGTGAACTCTTTCTCCCAGTGTGCATCCTCATCTAGCACCACCCATGACCCAGAGGAGAAACCCCAAGGTTTGCAAAACATCTTTAGAAGAGAGCAGGGGGAAACCACCTACGCGGGTGGAGGGGGGACCCAAAAACAGACAACTGCAGACTGAATGCGCCCACCGCCCAGTGACCATGGGATGCTAATGGAGGGCAGAGAGAAACAGACAACCAGGTGTCCTGAGCAGGAGCACTCCCTACTGCAGCATTTTGTTGCAGGTCCCACCACTTGTACGGCCTCTGAATGTTGTTGTTCCATTTAGTTATCATCATGTCTAACTGCTGTTGATAAACCATGAAGTGTGTCAAATCCACTTTTAAAGCCACCTAAGATAAGAGACCAATCCTACATCTTATCAGAGGTGTAATGGAATCAGGGCTCACAGGGACGCAGTGCTGACACTTTTTTTTATTAGCAGATGCTCTGGCATCATCTGTCACCCCAGAATTCCCTGCTACCTCTGAGCTTCGCTGCAATCCTCACAGTAGCTTGTGGGGGGAAATGAATTTTCCCAACAGCAATATATTGTTTCCTGTTGTAATGCAAAGTATTTTGAGGTGTCTTGGTCTTGAATGGACAATTATGACCCATTATCTTTACAGAAGACCTGCTCCTGGTGTAGATAAAACTGCTAGAACTGGTTTGTTGATATGGATCAACACAGCTGCCTGAAGTTTTGGATTCTCCTTGCAGGTCATGACTATGGGGATGAGCATGTGTACTTCAAAATTTACCACTGCACCTTATGAATTCTGTACGTTGACTCATCATCATCATCAGGCGATCACTCATGACCGAGTAAGATTGTCTTCCGGGATAAAAGGAGGAAATTCTAAAGAAGATTGTGTAGACTCTAGCGATGGGTCCGTAAGTGACTGTGGAGGCCAATTCTAGATCCACACAGCTTCCCACATTGAGGACACAGGTTACCAGATAGAAGATGGTCCTGTAAAGGATTCCTGAACCTGCTACGAGTACAATTCAGAGTGACCCGAGTTCTAGTATTATGAGAGAGAGAATTCTTTCCATCTACCCATTCCATATCATTCAAAATGCAATCAACATTTATAATGTCCCCACTTCTGCCACTACTAGTTGTCTTCTCCCCCCATACTAAAAAGCCCCAAACTGCATTAGCCTTGCTTGACTGGAAAGGTGCCCAACCCCTTGGTCATTCTTGTGACCCTTTTCTGCACCTTTTCAACTTCTATAATATCCTTTTTTGAGGCATGGTGTTGAACAGAGCTGTACACAGTATTCCAAATGGGGTTTCACTATTGATTTATATAAAGACATCCATTTATATAGTTGAAGGGCTTCAGTTTACATTAGGATTCCCAGTTCTTTCCCCACCAGTACAGAAAGTTACAGCTATATGCGCTTCACTGATATATGGTGGTCATAGCTTCTGCCTCTGATCCTCTGTACTCTTTGTGTGCATTGCACTGTAGGAAAAGTGGCAATGGAGACATCCTGTGTCTTTTCAAGCATCAAAGGTTTAAGCCCCAAATAATCTCCCACAGTTTTGCTTGTATCACAGATTTTTTTTAAAAGCCCCAAAGAGAAACCCATTTCTAAATAAACAGTTTTTAAAAAGTATGTATGTTGATTGCTAAAGCCATGTATTTCTGGATCTTCCATATTGCTCCTTTAATAGTTTAATTAGTCTGATACTGCTTGGAAGGATGTCAAGGAAGAAGGGAGAACGGTTGTCCACATGGTTCTTGTGCCTCACCATTGGCTATGCTGGTTAGGGCTGGTGGGAATTGTAAGCCAAAACATCTGGAGGGCCAGAAGTTTGCTGCCTGTGCTCTAAGCTCATGAAGATGTAGGCCAGGGGTAGGCAACATGGTGGTGCCCTCCAAATATTTTGGACTGGAACTCTGATAAACCCCAGCTAGCATGGCCAATGGCAAGGGATTCTAGGAGACCAAAACATCTAGATGAGACTAGGTTGCCTATCCCTGACATAGTTAGTTTTGTCTACAGCATCCAGCCACATGGTGAGGTTAGGATGTTACCACAGGGAAATGTTAGAAAATCTGGGGAAGCAGAGGCATGATATCTGGGGAAGCAGAGGTTCCCAGCATCGCTATGACTTAGAGGTGACTACTTCTGCAGCCAGTGCTTGGAGCCATCATGTGGGAAGTTTGCAAATCCCACCTTCAAGTAAGTGGTCATTGGTTTCCACACTATGGGGCCAGAAGTAGCAGTAGCAGCAGCAGCAGCAGCAGCATATGCATCCTACTCCTCTTTCATTTGAATTGGAAATCATAGAGCTAAATGTCATGTCATTCCCCACTCCTCCGCCTCCACTCATAAACAGTTGAAGCTATAAATATTGTCTAACCAAAGGAAGTAAGAGTTTTCTCAGCATCCTGAAACCAAAGCAACTTGCTTCTATGTAACGAATTTAGAAACGGGGTATTAAAATCGATGATTCCTGGCAAATTAAGTTCCACAAAAACAACAAAGAGCCTTGTGGCACCTTAAAGACCAACACATTTATTATTTATTATTGTTATTGATCATTGTTATTTATTATCATTTATTATGGCATAAGCTTTTTTCATAAACTATAATCCACTTCATCAGATCCAACTAATGTTCCACTAAAGATGCTTGGATTTACTTTTATACCTGTGGTCCAGAGCCTAAAGGATGCAGGCAATTCCCATTCCCTCTGATAATCAAGAAATGCCCAGCAGACTTTTGGGCATTCCCACTGTGAGTACCAGCCATTTCCTCATAGGGATGCTTGAGGAATTTGCCCTTGGAAATTCCAATAAGAACTGACGTAACCTGTGCCCCCTGGAGTAACATGTGGATGAGAATTTAGTTATCCACCAGCTTTCATAAATCCCCCAAATGTCCTGACACAGTCCTCGGCTAAAAAGTAATAATTAACAAATTACAAGTGCATATTTTGAGAGAAAATAAATTCTGAAATAAATGCTTAATACATATTTAAATTGGAACTTTTGTGCTGATTTTTTTTTAAAATTGCAGATTAATACAAAAACAGAACTAAACCAAGTTAAGTGTGAATAAGTGTGAAGTAGAACTGATTTGTTCCTCTCTATTTCCTCATCATATCAAAGGAATGGAAGACTTTTCATATGTGGGGATCAATCAGAGTTGCTGGACTGGGCCAGTTAGCACCAACTGATTGAGAGATCTGGACATGCAATCCTGCTTCTATTTGCTTTCTTCTCCTGATGAATCCTTGAGTTTAAAAAGAAAGTTGTGATGTGATGCCAAGACAACACTGGTGGACAGAAAGAACAGGAAAAGTCCCTTTGCATGTGTGGAACTCCACGTGTGCATATAATGTATTCACTGGATTGGGGTCACTGTGTTTAGGATCCAGGTGGAAATTAAGTAATTAGTACAATCTTGTGCATGTCTACTCAGAAGTAATTCCCACTTAGTTCAATGGGGCTGACTCCCAAGCATGTATAGGATTGCAGCCTAGATCCTTCTACTTTGATAGAAGGATTTTCTACAACTCCTAGAATTGTAGAAAGCAGCCTTAAATCTCATCTTGGAGATTGTTGGTGGAATCAAGACATTATTGACAACCTAAAGAGGGCCCGTTCTTCATAAGAACAAAATAAAATAAAATGCATACACTTGGGATCCCTGTGTATTTACTTTTACACTGAGTATAATAGACAAGTGCTTTCTTCCTCTCCAAAATACGTACATAAATATAGAATATAAATGGTTTTATTAACGTTCTTATCTGTGAAGGTTGGAGAGCACTTTTTTCTGCACATGTAAATATTTCTCTAAATGAAAATACAATAGCAAAACCCAGTAAGTGTTCCCTCCAGACTGAAAAGTAATGCAGTAATACCTTAAAAGGCACTTTCCTGTTCTGTCCCTTGTTGACTTGAAACCACCTTTGTGGGAAGGCTCAAAGGAGCAGAATGACAGAATTCATTTACCGTACCTGTTTTAAGGAAGAAGAACTCTTTCTCTCTCTGTCTCTGTCTCTGTCTCTCTCTCACACACACACATGCTCTCATCAATACCCATATTGATTCTCATTGATACCCATATTAATTGTCATATTTTTCCATTGCACCTTTCCACAAAGTTGGTTTCAACATGAGAAGGAACAGGGGAATGCCTTAAAGCTAACCAAGTTTCTCTCTCATGTTCTGTTTACATCATAAACATTTTATATTTACTTCTTTCACATCATTGTCGGGGGGGGGGGGGAGAAGCAAAATGGTCAATAAAGCCTTAACTTGAACTTAATGGATACTGTATGTACCTTTTTACTTCTAACTGATTTATGAGTCTCACAGCATGAAAGAATAATAACAGTGTGATACTATACATGTCTACTCAAAGCCTTACTGAGTTCAGTGGGGCTTACCCCCCAGGTAAGTGATTACTGAATTACAGCCTGGATGGATTATCCAAAACATAACGTCACCAAGACAATCCAGGTATAAAATAATAAAACTGTATAGGATTTCAGACATTTCTTCTAGATAGTATCTATATCTTAACATTTTGAGTTTGCACATGTGCATCTCTTATCTCTTCAGCCCACAGGCACTGTGAGATACAGGTACATTTCAAAATTTCTCAACAAAATATTGAATTTCAGCATTGAACTTTAATTCAGAGCACATAGAGCATGTGCTTCCTATGCAAAAGATCCCAGGTTCATTCCTTCGCATCTCCAGGTAGGTCTGAAATCCTGGAGAGCTGCTGTAGACAATGAGGTAGGTGGACGAACGGTCTGACTTAGTATGGTTTTGAGCAATGGATGATGCTTGTGCCTAATGATTACTATCCTTAGACCATGTATTGCCCATTGGCAGCCTTTTCCATTAACGGAAACTTAATCTACAACTGGGGTCTCCAATGTGGTGCCCATGGAAACCTCTCTTGGCATCTGCAAGGCTCCCTGCCCCTCCTGATTTTAATTTTATTTCTTAACATTTTTTAAATTAAAACTTTACTACTTCTACTACAACAACAACAAAAACAACAACTGGGAGGCTGGCTTACTGCAAAGCGAAGTGCAGTTCTCCAGGGCCATCTTTATTTGGATGCAAAGGATAAGGAATGGTTTTGTGGTTTGGCTCAGACCCCACCTCTGCTTTGTACTTAGGTTCTTGAGCAAGTTACTTTTCTTTTAGTCTGACCAACTTGGCTTCTCGGCAATGAGTGCTCTGTAACCAGCCATGCCCACCATGGCAACCATTTAATGAAGGGGCAAGGTGCCCCCATTGCAGCCATTTTGTGAGAACAAAATGGCTGCAACACCCTCAAAATCCCACAACACCCTCAAAATCCCAAAGTTTGGGGACCCCTGAACTACAGCTTAGAGCAACATTGGCACATAGGAGAATGGTGATGATGCAGAAGCAGCCCCCAGAACCTGCACCCTCACTGTATGGGCATCATTTGACCTGTATGGCAGCTGCGTCAAGCTCCCCAGGACATACAATATTCTGACCAGAGTGAGAGTTAGCACTGATGATCACCTGCACTGGCACTGGCAGGAATGACAGTGCCCAACTTGTAGGAAGCTGGGAAGAAGAGCAGCAGGGGGCGTGGCAAGATTTTTGCATATGTTTTGGCCATGCCCAGCGGTTACTCTTTTTTGGGTAGAGGCCATAGTATGGATAAATTTAGTATTAGAAAGCTCCTTAACATTTACTGATGCACACATTCTTTTAAATTATATACCTGCTGGATGGAATTTATCACAAGGACAACGCATGTAGATTTTCCGTGCCCTCTTGACAGCCAAAAGACTGATATTACAGCACTGGAAAGATAAATGCTCACCTCCTGTAACACAATGGATTGAGGACCTAATAACGCTTTCAACAGTTGAGCGGGTGGTATTTAGACGCCACCTGCAGATGGATACATACATGGATATTTGGTCTGCTTTTTCTGAAGTTTATGCATAACTGTTTTTATGGACAGTTGTATTACTACATACTTACTGATACTTATGGATATATATTTCATACATATTTACTGTAAGTGATCCATTTAAAATATTATATGAAAATTGTATTCTTTATTGTTGTTCATTTCTTCTTCCTTTTTATGGTTTTTGTTTTTTTTTTGGTATAATTCACTTTTTAAAAACTAATTAAATTTTTTTTTTAAAAAAAAAAAGTTTACTGCATTCACTAGCTAATCTCCTAACAAACCTAATCCAGTCTCTCAACTCTCTCTCCAGTCAACTCCACTCAACTCTCTCTAAACAGCACCACCCACAGGCATTACCCCCCCTTCTCACTCTCTCAGCCAATCTTCTCACATATGCAAATACACAATTCTTCCTGCCCATCATTTCTCACTCACCCTAGACCTACCTAACATAAAACACAGAGATGCAACAGGAATACATACTTATAACCATAGACTCAATACAAGACACATTATTGTACTTGCCATATATACACTTTAATTTACCCCCAATAACATAACATCACAGAGGGGCTGTGTCCTGTCCAAGCCTGGTTTAAAGATAAAGAACCATCAGAAGGAAGAGCTGGGCCTTGAAGTTCCCCATCAACAATTAGCACCTGGACAGCAGACTGACTGAGCCAGGCATGCAGGTCACAGTCTTCCACATTATGGTGAGATGTACTCTATTTAAATTATTTAATTCTATTTAAATTATAATAATTATTTCTAAATTTGTATCTATACGTATAAATTAGTATATATACATTTTATGCAAATTGGTGCCCTCTTTTTTGGCAACTCCCAAGTGGGCACAGGAGCTGTGCCTTCCTTTTGCATCTTGAATGAAACGAGCTTACCAGGCACCTTCCTGTTCTCAGCCCCTCTGCCACCATTAAGAGAAAGCAATACTTGCAAACCAGTTTTCCCTAACATGTAATACCAGTGATGTCTTGACTGAATGATAAAACAGTTCTCTACAGAAGCCAGGAATTGGGATTTCTTTTCAGGGTTCATGCTTTTTTGGCCAGGAATCTATTTGCTGATCCATATTTACAGTAGCTTTATTTGTCATCCAGCAGATGTTTGGACAGTTACAGTCCCCTCTGGGAAAGTGCTGTGTCGTTTTGAACAACTCAGTAGTTGCTCAATGAATATTTTTTCGTACTGTCCTGGGGGGTCTGTAGCAGCTGCTGGTTGCATTTTTCTCTTTGTTTTTTTTTTTTGATAATCGAGACTCACCCAAATTAATCTGTGGCTACCCTCAGTCTTGTCATATGTTATTGTCCGAGTCTGTAAACATTTTCGGAGTGGCTCATCTCCTCCCTCTTCTTTGTTTTACCTGTTATTCAAAGATGCACACATCTATTAGAAACGGGCCTGCAGAAGGGCTGGCAACCACATTTTTTTAAAAGCTGCTTCTTCTTGCATCAAGCATACATATAGATCCTGATACTCGCATGCCATGACTTGGGATCTTCTCAGCTACAAAACACTGAGCTCTAAAGCAAAGCGTCCCTACAATAGGAATGTGTGAAACCTTCCATCTATTTCCTTGGATATTGCTGCCTTTCTAAATAATGCCACTGCACGCTCAGGACATGTTTCTCCAGAAGTGGGTTTGTGCTGTGTGTGTGTGCATATCTGCGATTTTCACAATTTTGCCATTGTTACTGTACATTTCCCACACAATTGGCTTAGTTGTTCTCAATTCAAAAGCACTGATCATATTAATCATACAGGGTTCTCTAATCAAAAGCACAGAGCTACCTTAATTGCAGGTGGTAACTGGCAGAGTTCTTCTTATAGAGATGAGCAGGTAGTTTTGCTCTGTTTCAAAAAGACAGACCTGATTATTGCACATAATTCCGCATTCAAACCCTGGCTTTATTGTGTCTCGTACGTACCCCTGTTCAAAAGCACAGGCAGACATAATGCAGATCTATTCTGAATCACTGTTGTGGTATTGGTTTATTTGTGCAATGCCTTGCATGGTGAGTCAACGCTTTTTTCCACTGTCCAAAACTACTTATAAGCCTATTCCCTATGGCAGACACTTATACAAAGTAGAAAATTGTGAATAAACTTCCCTACTCACTTGCTTTATATATTCATCACTGATATTGAAAGAGCCACACAGGAAGAACTCATCATATCCTCTTCCCCACTCGTGTGAGTTGCAAAATGAAGAATCTTAATTTTTATTAACTATCTTGATTTAAAATTTAAATCCAGTGTGGTGCAGCTGGATCAAACACCTGGGTGCAGGGCATTCAGTTTTAATTTCAAATACCCAGGGCGGCCCTACCATTAGGCAGAGTGAGGTAGCAACCTTGGGTAGCAGATGCTGCCTTCCAAGTGCTGTTAGCAGTACTGAAGTAGAATTTAATTTCTAGACAGCTTCTGTATTGGAATTGGAAGGGGATCACCAAATTGTCTTTCCACTCAGGCAGCAAAATGTCTTGGGCTGGCCCTGCGAATACCTGCACTGAAGCACCGTCTGTACCTTTGGCCAAGTCACTGTGTTCCTCAGCATAATCTACCTCACAGCGCTGTTCTAAAAGTTATATGAAAAACATAGGCAAATCAGTAAAACCAGGATATGTCTGAAATAATTCTTCAGTATATACTGAATAATAATAATAATAATAATTATATTATTATTATTATTATTATTATTATTATTATTTCTTGAACTCCTCTTCTATCACTGCCAACAAGCAAATACCCTGAATATTTATTTACTGGTAATCATACATTTTCCTGTTTATATTCATCTCCTTCACAACAGAGGTTAGCCACCTAGTTCTCAAGAGACCCATAGAAAAGGTGGTCTTATTAATACCGAACAATGTCCTCAAATGCTTCCAAGTGACACTTCCTCTCCTCATAAGGGTGTATCTGCCATCTCCCTTTAAAACAGAAGGTGGCACCTGACTGAATGTTAGTCTTGTTAAACTCTTTCTAAGCTTGGGCTGATTCCAATGTAGTCAAATACATCTCCGGCCCCACTAAGAGCATTTTCTTGCTTCCTAAGATGGGCCAAAGGGATTTTGCAATGATAAACAGGAACTGGTAGTATCTGCTTTGCCCAACCCTAATTTACACTGGATGTGAGAAAGGGGGAACAAAGATCTAAATCAATCAATCCATTTTCTATTGGAATTGCATGCAGTAGTAACTAAAGTTCCAATTTTAATGTTGATTGTGGTCCCCTAAAAGTCTACAATAAAAATAATTGTATTGCTCAAGGTGGTTTTCAAACAATAAAGGCATACTTTGTTAACAGCAAAAAATAAAAATAAAATCACATCACTTTATTAAAATCCATTTTTAAACAGAAAAATAAAGGAAGGAAGAAAAGTTATGTTAAAGCTGTAGTCTTATTTATTTACTGGTATTTCTATACCCCTTTTATGAAGCCAACCAAGGCGGCTTACAAAAAAAAGAAAGGAATATAAAGCAATCAAATAAGATCATAGTAAAACACTACAGAACCCTTGAAAACCATAATAAATTTTGAAAAGCCAAGTTAAAAAGACCCCCTTCTTGAACGCAGAGAGTGGGGACCTGTCACAATTCCAAAGGGGGTGGATTCCAGAGTTTGGGAGCGACACAGAAGAAAACCCTTTCCTGCAAGCAGGGGTGTCTTCAAAAGGGCCTCTCCTGCTGACCTTAATAACCGAGCAAGTTCGTACTGAGACAGGTGGTCCCTAGGATAGCCAGGCCCTAAGCCATCTAGATCTTTAAAGGCTAAACAACTGGTAACCAGTGTAGATTTTTCAGTATTGGGGTGATGTGATCATGATATCGTGTACCAGTTAGCAGCCTGGCTGACACATTTTGCTCCAGCTGAAGCTTCTGGATGCTCATCAAGCAAGCCCTACATGTTGATGAGCCCTTGTTGTAGGGCTCATCAACAAGCCCTACATGGATCGTAATGCAATAGTCTAACCTTGATGTAACCAAGGCACAGATAACTGTTGCCAGACCTTCAGGCTGAAGGACCCAACATTGGACACAGGTGGTTCCCCCCCCCTTCATATTATTTGAACCTTTACTAGTCTAGGTCTGTCTAGATCTATTCTTGTCCCCTCGCTCCCATCTCTCTCTCTCTCTCTCTCTCTCTGTCAATCTTCCTCATTCCCTCTCTTTTCTTTCTTTTTCAAAACAGTACTGCTGAAGCAACCCGCCCCCGATCAGGTCACATGACCTTCCTGTTGCTAACCATAGCATTAAAGGGAGGAGTGGGAACTGAACCATCTTCAGGGGGGTTGAAAATGAAAGGAATAGAAAAGCACAAGTTTTGCAGCACAATCTTTATGCATGTCTACTCAATGGGACTCAGGTAAGTGTGTAGCCTCAGGCAGCTCTTTATAGTAATTGTAGCAAATTATAAGGAGTAATCAAAAGGCCAAACCCAGACAGACTCTTCTTGTGAATGGCCAAGCAATGTATCCCTGGTTATGCACTGGGTTCTTTTTCCTTTGGCAATCAGCATTGGAATCTCCAATGGGTGTGTGGTTCTGGATCAGAGAATGTAACTGCAGCTTCTGAGAAATTTCCTTGGAAACACTGGCCTGGTTCACATCTAACAAGAACCCATGGCATGGGTTGTTTAAACCATGGATTGTCAGGGCTGCATGGGACTGAGCACTGCCTCCTGCCCACTCACACTTCTGGTTTCCATCCAGTTTCTCAAATAACCCAGGAACATTCCCATTTGTTGTTGGGTTAAAACTCTGGGTTGTTTCTCCCTCAACAACCTAGAGTTCCAGGTTCAGACATCACATCAGACAACCTAGGAATGGGGTGTCCCTGGGTTTTTTGAGAAACCAGATACAAAGCAGAAGTAGCGAACAGGCAGGAGGCAGCATACTCATTTACTCACGCATGGCCCCATCAATTCATGGTTAAACAACCCATGAATTGTCATTACATGCAAACCAGGTCACTGAAATGAACAGGGTCTGCAATCCAAAGATCTAAGGGCAAAGAATGTCTCTGATTGTGCAGGTAAAACTTGCCACAACAGAAATGGATAAGACACCCTCTGATCATGTCATGTTGAGCAATGAATGCATGTCTGTGTACACCAGAGCCGCTGTATTAAGGTGTAAAATAAATCCTACCAAACGGCAAATCTTGCAGTGCAATCCTATATGTTTACTCAGGAGTAAGTCCTATTAAGTCCAAGGCAACTTACTCCCAGGTAAGTCTGTATCAGATTATGGGTTGTATCCAATCTTAGGCTTGCGGAAAAAAGGTAGCAGTGTTGTGTGAGAGGCTGCAGCTCAGTGGAAGAGCACATGCTTTGGCTGCAGAAGGCCCCAGGCTCAATCCCCGGCATCTCCAGGTAGGGTTAGGAAAGAATCCTGCCTGAACCTCTGGAGAGCCACTGCCGGTCAGTGTCAACAATACTGGGCTAGATGGACCAAGGGTCTGACTTGGTATAAGGCAGCTTCCTATGTCCTTCCTATGTCCTAACTAACACAACTAGACCAAGCAACACCTAGCCTAATGAAGTTGGAATGAGTTGTGGTTGTGCTAGTTATGCTTGTGCAACAGCTTGAACAAAACCAAAATACTGGAATTGACACTTGCGCAAGGATGTGCAAAGATGAAAACTGGGTTTCTGTACATGATAGAAGCTTTGTGCCACTGGAATGACACCATTGGGTACAAGCCATGAGCTTGAAAACACAATGCTCACCATCTCTCATCCCTGTTTATTTGCTTACATTGAAAAGAGACTAATAGGTGTGTGCATCATGACAATAGTACAAGAAGTAGAAACTCAGCAAAGAGAGTTAGGAACTGAATTACAACCCACGCAGTCTTGAAAACACTGCCTGCCCAAAGATTGCTAGAGTTATGATTTGAGAATGCAGTCTGCAGTTTTCAGGTTAAAGTGAGTCTTAAAAAGTAAATAACACATTGAGAAATCAGGCACATGGCTATAGGAATTAGCCACCAACCAGATTACATAGCTGAATGGGATACACCTAGAAATAAACACACAGTTATTGACTTTAAAAAAATAATAAATATTAATTATAGAAATTTAATAGACTCTGCAAAAAGATTTTGCAGTGTAGATCTGTGCATATTATGGAACAATGGAGAAACAGAGTCAAAGCTAATTTTATTTTACTATTAGACACTAATATTTTGTTTTCAGCATTTCTGATTACAGTTTCTTCCTACACGTATCTTGCAAAAACAGCAAAATAAAAAATGGTGTTGAACTTTATATAGAAAGGGAAGAGGACATGAATATTTTTAACTACACTGCAGAATGCAATCAATAAAGAGAGGATGGGTATTCCAGATATAAAGCTTTATATCATGGTGCCAAGTTGACAGCTATTGTGGCTTGGTATATTATGGATACGTGGGTCTTACTGGAACAATTGGAATGCAAAATACCTTTAAGACATGTTGTTTAGTACTCTGATAACAAGTTACAAAAGGAGATACAGAAAAATCATCACATATCAGCCAATTTCAAAACATGGAAAATATTTTGACATAAACTATCTCCTGGAATTTCGCTCTTAACATGAATTTATTATAACAAGGCCATGGAAAATGAAAACGAAGTAGGCTGTACATCCCATTGAGAAGTCTATCAACAACTGGCAATTTGCTTAAGCAAAATCTAGTGCTCCATTATCAGTAAATACCACTAGTTATTTAAAAAAAAAACAAAAAAAACTGGTAGCTATCCTCCTGTCAATATTTTCAATTACAGTCAATATATATAGTTAGAAAACATGAAAGCTTAAGAGAACAAATGATCTTAAAAATTAACGAGTAAGAGCAAAAAGAAGAGATTAATGGGGGAAATCTACATTAGTAGATCTGAAAACACTGGGGCTGAAAGCAACAATTGTGAGAAAAGTGAGATAAAAGATTTGAACATGATAATCCTCTATACCAAATGGTTATGGATTTGGAAAACACTGCCTTGCTATGGGTTGCATTCAGATTTCTGCTCAGTGGAATTCCACTGGTGTTGGAGGAATGGAGTGTATGTGCAGTGGGGGGGGGGAGGGGGGATTTTTCTCTGACTCCTCTTTTCCTGTGCAGGAGAAAATGGACACCGTGCTCTCTTCCTCCAGCGGTAGGTGGCCACTTATGAATCTGCCCAAAAGAGGGCATGCATCATCAAAGAAAAGGACCAAAAAGAAAAGGGACACTGATTTGCATAGAATTAGTATATACTCATTTATATGTATAGATGCAAATTTAGAAATAATTATTATTATAATCTAAATAGAAATACAGTCCATCTCACCACACTGTGGAAGACGGTGACCAGGTGACCCGTGTGCCTTGCTTAAGGCTGCCGTCCAGGTGCCGACTGTTGATGTGCAGCTTCAATCAAGACCCCTTCCGCTCTTCCTTTTTATGGTTCTTTGTCTTTAAACTGAACTTGGACTGGGCAGTCCTTCAAACAGAGGACACCTTCAAAATGGAGTATACTCCTTTGGTAGCCCTTCAAATAGAGGACAGTCCTCTATAAAAAGAAAAGAAAAGAGAAAAGGACACATGGCCACCACCATTAGAAAGCTTTAGCTTGTGGGCAGTATAGAAATGTAATTAAAATTTAAAAAAAAAATCTCCAGCAGGGAAACCTCTGCTGGATCCCATTTCCTCTGCAAGTGGAGGGAGCCCTTCCATTCGCAGAGGGACAAATCTGGATCCAGCCCTACATGTTCAGTATTTGATTAAAATTAAATTAAAAAAAATACAGTACCAGTAGTAGCTGACCCGCCATATAAAGAAAACTGGATTACCACAACGTAATTGCTGGATTTGTTGAAAACTGGTAATTGTTTTTAGCATATTTGAATGAGAAATATCATGACAAAGTTGTACTTATTTTGTAGTCAATGTGTAGTGACAAGATGCTGAAGGCATTTAAAACAATTTCTTAAAATACAATGAATACTGAATTACACTTGAGACTGATGGGCAACTTGAGGCCCACTAGATTTTTGATCTACAATTTCCATTGTCCCTCACCATTGGCTTTGCAGGCTGGGGATGATGGGAGTTGTAGGCCAAAACATGTGGAGGGCCACAAATTGTCTACTTCTGTTCTAGGCTAACACACACTTGACCTGATGATTGTATTTTAAGATATATTACACATTTTAAAGAAATAAGGGAATCAAAAGATTAGTATTCCTTGTACACTTATGTTACATCTCCTATGCATGAGTGTGGTAGAATTCATCTTCAGGGATGCAGATACAAACTGAGCTGGGTGGAAGTGGAGACACACACCCTACTGAACAGTCTGACCCTATGTGGCAAGTTTTCATTCCAGCACCACTGGCTGGTAGGAATGTAACTGGTGACATTTGCATGGCAAACAAATGTCAAAATACAACTGAGAGTATCGTAATACACTTATAAAAATCTATGGTGCAAACCACAATTGGAATCTATGTACAGTTCTGGTCACCCCACCACAAAAAGAATATCATAGACCTGGCATAGGTACAGAAAAGGGAAGCCAAAATGATCAGGGGGCTAAAGCAATTCCCCTAAGAGAAAGATTACAAAATTTGGGGCTCTTTAGTTTTAGGGGGAGAAAAATGACTGGTGGGTAGGACATGATAGAGGTTAATAAAATTATGCATGATGTAGTAGAGAAAGCGTAGAGAAGCTTTTCTCACACTCTCATAATGTTAAAACCTTGGGGTTATTCAATAAAATTGATTGGAAGTAGATTCAGGACAAACAAACAAAAAACAGACATAATTCAGCTTTCCCCACCTGGTGCTCTCCAGATGTTTTGGACTACAACTCCCATCAGCCCCAGCCAGGATGGACAATGTCTTGGGATGATGGAAGTTGATATATTATTATTTATTACATTTATATCCCACCTTCCCTCTAAGGAGTCCAAGGTGGCAAACATGATCTTCCTCCTCTCCATTTTATCCTCACAACAATCCTGTGAAGTAGGTTAGGCTGAGAGTCAGTGACTGGCCCAAAGTCACCCAGTGAGCTTTATGGATGAGTGGGGACTAGAACCCAGGTCTCTCCAGTCCTCGCCCAAAACTCTAAACACTATGCCACACCAGCTCTCAACACATCTAGTCCAACTACACATGTAGTGTCTAGTAGTCCAACCAGCTCGGGGAAGGCTGGTTTAGAGCTTATTGAGCTGAGGTTTTCCTTCTGCTCAGGGTCAAACTGATGAAGATTCAGAACATGTTGCCACTGGTCAGGGGTGATGGGAATTGTAGTCAGATGGAAACATCTGGAGGGCACCTGGCTGGGGAAGGCTGACTGCAACAAGATGTAGTGATGGCCACTACCTTAGATGAGGTAGGTAACCTACATCACAGGGTTGTTGTGAGGATAAAATGGAGAGGAGGAGGGGGATTATGTAAGCCGCCTTGGGTTCCTTGAAGGAAAAAAGGCGGGGTATAAATATAATAAATAAATAAATAAATAAGGATTAGACAAATTCACAGAGGATGGGTCTCCCAATGGCTATTCATCATGATGGATAGAACCTTCAGATTAAGTGTAGTATGCCTCAGAGCATCAACAGAAGAAGGCTATTGACTTCATACCTTGGTTCATCATGCTGGCTCAGCTTGTCTGAGTGTGGAAAGCTAAGCAGGGTCAGGCCTGGTTATTACTTGGATGGGAGACCCCTCCTCTAGCTTCCTGCATTGAGCAGGGGGTTGGACTCGATAGCCTTGTAGGCCCCTTCCAACTCTATGATCTATGAATCTATGTTCAGGTTCCTGAAAACATCTGCTTGGCCAATGTGGGGAATGAGATGCTGGACTAAGTGGCCTTTGGTCTGCTCATGTTCGAACATTATAGCCCCCATGTGGAGTGTTGATGATAGAATGTTTTTTGGAGGCTTCCATATAAGGATATAACTCCAGAATCATTATTTAATTCAAGGCAAACAGTGACGAAGAAACAGGATTCAAACAGTCTATGTATATTACACTTTGGGCACCTGCAATTTTATTGTAATCATATAAAACAGTGATGGCGAACCTTTTTGAGCCCGAGTGCCCAAACTGCAACACAAAACCAACTTATTTCAAAGTGCCAACACTGCAATTAAACCTGAATACTGAGGTTTTAGTTTTAGGAAAACAACTCATACAGTTGTCCGAACTAATTAACATATTTTGTCTTAAAAGAAAAACACAATAGCAGAGCTTTCAATGATACAAACAATTTTTTGTTGGAAAAAAAAATCAACTCAAAAAATTATTATAGTACTACATTGTACACATAGCCTGAAGGGAATTTATACAAACTTTAAAAATAATTAGGCGTATGTATTTTTGGATAAGGAATTCTCAACTTGTAATATGATTATATGCCATACTGAAATTGTATGGGGCAAGCTTTACCCCAGGTCCTTTCCCCGCTTCTACTGGTATCAGATTAGTAAAAGTAAAAATCAACCTGTACTAGGATGAGCAAGATAAACAAGAAAACTAAACGTGCTTAACACATTTTAAACATACCCATGGTGGGGTATGCTGGGTTGTCATACCCATATGACAACCCAGCATATGGGAGAGCAGCAGATGACAGCACTACAGCGTAGTCGAGTTATCCAGTCTGCTAATGGGCTGGGTTTTATTTATTGATTTGATTTGTACCCTGCACTCAAGGGGTACAAAGAAAATTGGCACTCAAGGTGGCTTACAATCACAAATAAACTTGATAAAAACAGTAAACTAATACATTCAAACACATTAAAAACACAGCAACAGGTGGGGACTAGCACCCAGGTCTCTTACCACTACACTGGCTCTCATATTTGTTTTGCCCTTCCTCCAGGAACAAATGATCTCTCCATTTTTACCCTCACAACAATCCTGTGAGGTAGGTTAGGTTGAGAGGTAGTGACTGGCCCAGATCATCCAGTGAGAAATGCGAGGCATTTGCCAGTCCTCTTCAGGCAGCAAAATGTCCTGGGCCAGGACTGGCTGTGTATGTATGTCCTGTTTGGCTGCTGTGTCTGAATGAGGCAGTGGGTCAGTCTCTGTTTCTTTCTTGAACGTGTGTGTGTGTGTGTGTGTGTGTGTGAGAGAGAGAGAGAGAGAGAGAGAGAGAGAGAGACTTTTCAGAGCAACTGGGCCTGAAGAATTGGCTTTGAGGTAGGCAACGCTGGAGGAAGAGGAGTGTGCGTGAGCACGGGGGATTTAAAGGAGCAGCCCAGCCACTCCTTTGCAGGCAGGCAGGGCTGAGAGCGAGCGCGCGTGTGAGAGAGAGGCGGAGAGCAGCTGACCGACCTAGCATTTAAAGCGGCAGCTGCTCGCCTCGCCTCTCCCCGCTTGCTCTCCCTCCCCTCCCCTCCCCTCCCCTCCCCTTGGGGAATCTTCATTTAAAGGGGCAGCTGTCCTCCCCGCTTCGTCTCGCCTCTCTCCACTTGCTCTCCTGCCCCTCCCCTCGGGAATCCTCACTGCAATCCCTGCCTGATCTCGCTCCTCTCGCGTGTCCACAGATTGGTCCCTGCGTGCCAGCTGTGGCACGTGTGCCATAGGTTCGCCTTCACCGATATAAAACAACGGTGGGAACACGATGGGTGGGGAATGGCTCGTTCTTCAGGTGTGATTGGACTGGTTATTGGACTGCAGTTCCCATCATGCAGCCCTAGCCAGCATGATGGGAACTGCAGTTCAAACACGGGGGCACATATTACCCATCCCTAAAAAATTCTGATAACCTACAACCTTATTTTGACTCAGGAGATCATGCCAGAGTTTGATGCAATTGACATAAAAGATTCTGCTGCCGCCATCTTTTCTTTTTAAAAAAATAGCTGTGTGATCATGGCAGGTCATGAGTCAAGATATTTTTTCCTCTCTCTTAAGGATGAAGCTCAAACTTGCCTATTAATAGAGGCTTGTGGCTGTATGATTTTTGAAGTACATTTGAGGACAAATTGATTTTCAGATTGATGACATCACTGAACTTTGACAGTGAAGCTGGTGTGTTTGGTGTGGATGCCTTTAAAAAGATTTCTGTGTACTGCGTGTACTTGCTATTTAAAGATATTGAAGAAATGACCATCTTCTTGGTTTAGAGAGAACACACGTTCTGATTAATTAGTCACAAAACAATAGCAACAACATTGCTTTGGTTCGTATTTCAATTTTCACGAAGCCGAGTAAGGAAGAGGTACAAACCGCTTTGACACTGTAGTGCATTTTCTGATGCCAAAATTTAGGACTCTAGTGGAAAATGAGGAGGCAGACAATGCCATCTATTTATAGTGTATATTTGCCTGAATCCCCTCCTTTGTACTCAACAACCATGGTCTTTCATGCAGAACCACTGTAGATGGACAGCTGTGTTTCTAAACATCTGTGATGAACAGAACTCAGATGGGAGCTTTTTAAAAAAGAGGAGAGAGAGAGAAAGGCATCAACATATTCATAAGTTGGTATGGGAACAATGAAAGCACATATTGTAGGTCTGAAGGAAAAAGGCAGTGTCAGCCTGCAAAAAAAAAAAAAAATTCTCTACGAAATTCTTTTTGCAGATGTCAGCATAAGCTTGCTGCATGAGTAAGTACTGCTATAAAGTCATGGAAAAGACAATAATGAAAGCCTTGCCCAACCAGACTTCAGTGAGGCTCAAAGTTATGACCAGAATACGCCGCAGTTCTAACCATGTGTTGAATCAGGAAGTGCACCTTCGTACAGTTATTACATGCATTTTGGAAGATCTGCGCTGAGAAGAAAGTAGCCTTAGAGATTTCCTGACCTTCACCAGGCATCACTGAGGTATCTATCAATGTATAAATATAGGCACTATATTAGTTCAGAATAGAGGTTCTCAGTAGCACTTATTTATTTATGACATTTGCATGCTGCCCCATAATATAAAGTTATCTGGGCAGCTCACAATAAACAAACATAAAATAATTTAAATACAAAATAAAACATAAAACCATACAATCAAAAGCAAGATAATATACAATGACAAAACAAAACTCAAAGCACCCCAGAATTAAATTCACAGATTTTAAAACTGGGAGGCTCAGACTACATGAATTAAAAGGCATGGGTGAATAGAAAGGTCTTCACCTGGCGCCAAAGAGACCAGAAGAACAATGCCATAATTGCGGTGCCACTGCCAGAAAGCCCTCTCCCTGGTAATCACTCACTTCATTTCATTTGGTAGGGCCTCTGGGAAAGTTCAGGCAGGCAGGCAGGAGAAGGTGGTCTTTGAGCTAATCCGATCACAAGCCATTTATACTTTAAAACCAGCATTTTAAATTGAGCACAGATATAAATTGGGAGCCAGTACAGCTCACAAAGCAAGGGCATAGTGTGGTTGAACCACGCAGTTCCAGTTAGTAAACAAGTGTCCATATTTTGGGTCAATCACAGTTTCCAAACCATATTCAAAGGCACCCCCCATGCAGAATGCATACAGCACATTGCAATATCTTTTCTAAAGAATTCCAGTACCCAAGTTAGGTCTTATGGCTTATAAACGTCCTTCTGCTAGTGCAGAAGTGGCATCCTAAAGCTTAGTGTGGGGTCCTAAGGTCCTATATTTTATTACTGTTGAAAATATTGGGGTTTCCCATCTCCTGTCAACAAATTTACTGTGGCGTAATTTTTCATAGGCTAAATGCACTTCATAAGAACATGGACTAGAGCGGAAAATCATGTCCTACAGAATCATTCAGATAGTTTCATTCATTCAGAATCATTCAGATATATATATATATATATATATATATATTCAGTAAAGAAAAGGTTACAAATGTTATATGCTGTAATATTTTGAATTACATGCAAATAATTTGATCTATTGGTTAACATTACATGTGCAATACTGCACATCAAGGCAGTCAGGGAAAAGTACTATTGGTTGAAGCAATGGGAAAAATGGGCTTTAGTCATTGACCTAGTTGCAACATGTGTACAACTCCCACTGAAACAAACATTCCCACAAATGTTTGTGCAACAGCTTGTGCAAGACACAAGTTCACCCAGTACTATAATGGGGCTGTTCACATGACATGACAGCCCACCATGGGTTATTTGACCCGTGCCTGTGGCTCATACAAGGTGTGTGCGGCCGCCATTTTGAATATGCAACCCCCACTTGGGGGTTGTCGTGTCATGCAATCCCAGTGAGTGCCCGTGGGCCATGCAGCTTGTCATGGCTTAAATAACCCATGATGAGCTGTCGTGTGACATCTGAACCCAGTCAATATGTAGGTTCTATAGCAGTTCTTGGCTTTTGCTTGTGCTGGAGAGTATGCATGCTCTTGCACAAGTGGAATAACTTCTTTAGATTTAGTTTCACTTTTCCCATGCAATGCTTTCCATGAGCAGAAGATATCTTCTGCTTGAGGAAGGGGGACTTTGGGTTCAACCAAATTATATGTGTTACTTTAGCAGTTACAGTAGTACAGTAGTATTCTATTAGATTAGTTACAGTCTGTTTCTTCTTCATAAGTGAAATTCTTAAAACATGAAGAATTAAAACACCTTAGTCAACATAAAGTGTATTCCACTCAACACAACAATGCTAAACAATTTTGAACAAAATTTTGTATTGATATCTGAAGGGGGGGGGGGAATTACCCACAACTTTTTGATTGATTGTGTAGGAAATAAACAAACTGAGGCATTTCAGGTCTGGGACATAAGAGAAACCTGGATGTATGATTACTTTATGTAAAATCAAGTTCTAATGAATAAATGCCAAAAAACAACATGCCTTATGTATTACAAAAGCTATCTATAATTTTGATATATTAAAGAAGCGGTCTGAAATATAGTAAATGAACATTCCATTACTCATGTGCTAGAGCCTGAATTAACAAATGAAGCTATGGACATATAAAACCAAGACAGAAGCCAGTATTTGAGGTGATTTCAAGGTTGTTGCACTAGACCTGACAACATATTAGATAGATTTTTCTTATTTTAGTCACATTCACAGAAAACAGCACTGCAGAGACTAGATATGTTTCAGAGATAAATTCCACAAGAATAAACATATCAACATATTCCAAACATAGCATTTTTATCTGTTTAAAAGTAGGGCTAAATTATTAAATTAATTAATAAATAAATATCCAACAAATGAAAGTGTGTTATACCTTTCTCCTGCTTAAAATCAGTGGGCTGGATCCAGATATAGTCATGCTTAGAGTACTAGGCCCTTTGAATTCAGTGGGAAATTGATTTCAGTAATCTATTCTAAGCATGACTAAAGTTTGGATCCAACCCAGTATATGTAAGGCAGTGATTGAAGACATCTATTTTAATATGTGGTTAGTTGCACTTAACAAGAAACAATTAATAGGTAAATATTATAAAACTTATCAAATGATTGGTGGGTTATTACAATATATATATATATATAAATATATATATATATATATATATATATATTCATATTAGCAAAATATTCTGGTCACAGAGAATTTAGCCCTAGCACCGCCAGTGGAGTACCTCAGGCATCCAGACAGATGTGTTTTTGTCAATCCATTCCCAGACTGCTACAATACACACCTTCACAGCTCTGTTGTATTTTTCCTGCATCTATCTGATCATGTGTTACAAAGGTTGGTGTAATGTCTTGTTCATAGTTCCATGTTCTTAGAATTACCACTGCCACTATTTTGTGCCTAGATGCTATGTAGCTTACTTGCTTTTCTTTTCTATTTTCTTTTCTTTTTTGGGGGGGGCAAAGAATGCATCCTTTTTGGGGCAGGGGGGAGGAAAACTTTTATTGATTGTATCATTTTTATTTAGACACATTTCTGTTGAGTATTATTGGAATGAAAAATACCGACTTTGCATGCTACATTAAAAATTATGTGTTAGGCTAAAACATCACACATGAAAACACCCTGAAAGTTAGGCAATGTGCTGTGCTGCATTTGCATATCCCTACATTCATGAAACATGCAAATATCTAAAATCCTTCTGGGACTGGTTCTAAAAGAGATGACAATCCCATGTAAGACTTATTTAAATTTGATGGTGGGATTTCTCCCCAGAATAGGGCTAATGTTAGAATTCATCAAAGTGCATACACTGTAGGATAAGATTTTGCAAATTATAATCTCAGATTAGATTTGCATGACACGACAACCCCCAAATACACCTCAAAGAAAGCCCTGAAAGAGATGGGTAAAATTGGGAATTTGATCATCTACACTGTCAGCATTCTACTTTTTAAAACTCTAAACAAATTCTTGATTATTTTTGCTACAATGTAACCAAACTTCCAGTTTGGCAGTCTTCACTATTCCCATTATTTTAGGGGGAGAATGAGTGCCCCAAACTGTGAGATTCAACAAAAAGTTAAGAACCCCCCCCCCCCGATTCAATATTTTAAACCAAACCAGGATGTTAGAACAAAAAACTACACTTCTCAAACAATGCCTAACATAGATTATAATGTAAAATACCCACTGATTTGAAATATGAGATTGTCTGCACTACTAAAATCATTCCATACAGGCATCATTTGGGCCACTGTGACTGGTTCAATTAAGAAGGTCATACAGCTCTTTAGGAAGATGTTGAGGCTCAGATTTTGGTGGGTCATTTTGATAAACTACAAATAATTCCTTCTATATAGAAAACTAGAGACCATTGTTGAAGGGATTTTTATTGATGCCATTATTAAGGTCAGTATCCTACACTGCCAGTCCGCTTAGGCAACTGACGTAGCACTAAGATAAACAACCTCTAGTGAAACACCAAATAGCATATGCTGTCAAGATGGGCTTTCTGGGGAAACCCATTGCACCAGCATACAGTCATGCCTTGGATTGAGAGCATAATTCGTTCCGGAAACGTGCTTGTAATCCAAAACACTCTTATATCAAAACGAAATCCCTCCAAAAAAATCTGTACAGAGATTTTTAATTTAAGCCCTACTACAGTACTTGTATTGCAAGATGTCGCTTGTATATCAAGTAAAATAAATTAAATAAATATTTAAAAATGTGCTTGTCTTGCAAAACGCTCTCAAACCAAGTTACTTGCAATCCAAGGTATTACTGTATGCTATTGGCATTGCACTAGAGGTCACTTAAACTAGTGCTGCGTCAATGGCATAAGTGGAGCGGCAGTGTTGGAAACTGCCCTAACAGTCTGTTAGATTCCCCCCCCTTCAATAGAAACACTGCACTTCTGCCCTCCACCCCCATTTCCTTGCCTTTATGTTTCCCTGTCCCATCATCATGTTGTCCTGTATTTAAAGAGTAAAGTCGTCATGTATATAAGTACAATCATTAAGCAAAAATTGAATAAATAAATAGTTACATGCGGCAGTCAAATAAGTAAATAAATGAAATAAAAAGGGTTGTGCCATGCACATTTCTTTGCTGGCCTGCACTGGTTTTGTGGTGTGTCATGTTACCCTGCAGTTAATTCAAGAAAACTTCCCCATATTAATTGGAATTTATTTTCTTTTAGTAATTTGGTGTAACATGCCTTTTCATGACAGTATCACTGAAGTTAACTTTAAATCTTTGCAACTAGAACTAGAAAGCAGTATACGTCTCATTGATTTTTACTGCTTAGGCTCATAGTATATATGATATTAGGGATAGGAACCTTGGAGGCCAGTGTGATGCAGCAGACATAAGAGCACTGAGTTGAATGCAGGAGGGCCAAACTGAAATCCCAGCTCAGACTTGAATTTCACTGGTGATTTTGGACACCTGGCTTTTAGGTTACTTCACAGAAACAGTAAATGATGATTTTAAACCACCTCATATACTGCATGGGCTTTAGAATAAATATAGAATGAAAATAAATCCAGCCATCTGAAGACAAGTTATTTTGGCCTTGAACCAACTCTTTGTTTTCACTGGAGTGAACTTCTATCCTGCATCCTCATGACCACATCCTTTAAAGGAATAAGGAGGACATCTCACTAGTTCAAGTACCCCAAAGCTACTCAACTCTAGGCTTAGAGACTCCCCCCAGGCAATCCCAAGCTACTTAGCTGTACCAAGATCAATCCCACCTCCCTAGGAGATACCGTAGGATACTTGCCAATTTTTTTGCTCTTGCCATCCAAGGCCACACTGCCCCTGCCAAAGGTGGTGACAACCATGTCAAAAGACTATACAAGTTCCAACTGTCAATTATGCTTCACCTCTCCCTTCACTCCAAGCCCTGGCCTAGATGTTGAGATCATGACAAATAACACAAATGGGAGGGGGTTAGGAGGAGGAAAACCAGGCCCTCCAGCTAATCAGGAAGCCCACAGGAAAAGTAGGAAGGTTTTTTATGCAGTGAAAAGAAAGAAACAAGAGGTGGCAGACATGTGGACCTCAGCAGGATTCATACCCCAACACGGACTAAAGCATGACACCTTCGCACATGTTCAGAAACTGATTAATTAGCTGTCACTTTTATTTGTTGACTGGTGAATTATTTATACTCATAAAATGGTTTAATAATTTAGAGCTGATATCTTAACAAATGACAGTGGAAAGTGACAAGGAGAAGGTGGCACAAAGCAACTTTCAACTCTTAAGCTGAGATCGATGCTATTGTGCTCTGGGCATTTGGGAAGACAATTTTTTGCTGACTGTTTGCAGGGGAAAAGGAGGGGGAAGTACGTTGATTTTGTATTACGTGTTAAACAGAGAGAACTGCATATCTCAGTAATCAAAGGAGAAAAGTTCCTTTAAACCAAAAAGAACATGAAATTACTCTGAAGAAATCTACATTTCCATATGAAATGAAAATCATTGTCTTTCTTTTAAAAAGACTAAATAAAAGCTAATTGCAGTGTTTGTTTTAATTTTAATTTTTTTTTTTGTCTCAAATCACTTCTTCCATCTTTTGTTGCCACAAAGCCTTCGGATACATATTGATTTTGACCTATCTATGTGTCACATTTTTACAAATTCCTTTAAAAAAATAAAAATAAATGACAAAGCCATCTTCTTATGATGATACCATTACTTTGTATAGTATCAGGATGGAAGCAAAAATTACCATTCTCTGCCTCTGTGCTATCTAAATGCAGAGGGAAAGAAGTATAATTTGATCCTTAGCTAAATCCAAATTCTCACCAAGGGAAATGCTGGAGGAAGTGAAATAATTGAATACAAAATCCCTGCAAAGTCTTCTGTGGAAGTAGGCAGCACCTCACTCACTACTCATGCATTTTCCATCCGTGAAGTCCCTATGTGGATGCACACACAAACAATAACGTGACAATAACTCAAAATAATGAAAGAAGATACTTAAAGGAGGCATTTCCTAGGCATAATCACTTTTTACTTTCCCTTTAAATACCATAAGGGTACTATGCATGTTTGGTAAAATGCAAACAAAATCAGGATTTTCTTTTTCTTGGACCCATTTATTCTACCATAGCAGCCTTCATAGTCTACCACAATGGAAAGACTCCAATATCCCTCAATTTCTTTTTCTGCAATCAGGAACTGTGGGCTTGCTCTGCCTGTATCCAAAAAAATACCCCTCTTAGAGCACAGATGATAAAAATCATATTTTAAATCAAGACTTTCTTCAAGTAATCACTGTAGAACCAGCCAGTGAATTACCTACCACTGTAAGCAGCTTCAGGAGAGGGCAAAAAGTACACAACACCGATTCCTTTTTACAAAGCCATTCACTTTCTGACCTGACTCTTATTTATTTATTGTACAACAAATAACACTATAGATGTTATGAAGCATGGTTGTGAGCTGCTCAGGAATGATCATGTTCTCCAGTAGTTCTTGACCTTATTTTGAGTCAGTTGCACCATAATCTCACAGTGTGATGTCCCTGAAAGGGTTTACTTATCTTACAGTTCACTTAGGCTAGGTAAATGGTTTGGAAATGAAGGAGATCCGAGGCCAAATGAAGAGATGTCATTGTTCCTTAGCATCACATGGGGTCACAAAGACCTGACTCAGATTACTAGGGGGGAAAGTATTCTGACCAGGAAAGAGGTGTCTGAGTGAGTTCTAAAATGTTTCAGTGCCTCCTCTTACCAGAAGTTGTAGAAGAGAAACAATTCCCAGTCCCTTGAGAGAGAGACTATAGGTAGTAGAGCATATCCTTTGTATGCAGAAAATTCCAGGTTCAATTCCTGGCATCTCTGAACATGAGAAAGAGCCTTAGGCCCTGGAGAACCACGGCCAGAGTAGACAATATTGGGCAAGATGGATAAATAGTCTGACCTAGTATAAGACATCTTCCTATGTGTCCCCGTCTCCCTCCTGCAGATCTTAATTGTGCCTCTACACATATATGAGGCGAGTGATGGGAAGAGAAGACTTCAACAAAAACTACCATGGATGTTCCTCGCAGATAATAGTTGTTTCAGTGACTGGAAGGTGCTTGAAGAGCTGTCATTCCCTGAAGACCACATGCTTGTTTGTTTTCTGTTCATTTATGGTCTTTAGTTCAATAGGTTGTTCAGGTTTCTCTGAATCACTACAATAAAGCCTGTTTCTGCCAGAAAGTACAGTAAGGTTGGAAATACAAGGATCATATGTACCAAGGACAAGGACAACAATGGCTGTCTTATACTTCCTTCTATTTCCAATAAGCTAATGGCTGCATTCAAACAATCCTCCACATCATGGTCTGTATGCTTAGAATGAGTCCTGTGTGCTCCTTTCTCCCACTTCCCCTTCCCTCTTCACACATATTGATGAATTTCTTCCTGGATGGATCCCAAATCAGGATCACAAATGCATGGAGAGCACAGGGCTTACTTCTAATCTTCCAAACCTTGGTTTGGTTTGAAGGATCAATTGAATGCAGCCATTGTCTCTATAAAATGACAGAGGGACCTCCTTTCTTCATCATTTTCTGCCGGCTGTTCTATCTTCTTTGGGTCAGAGGCTGTATTAGGAGGAGGGTGGCACCCATTATTTTTATACAAATCTTGAATGACTAGGATTGAAACTAGTGCCTTAAAATGGCATGTTTGGGTCAAGCAGAAACAGAATATGATATAGTTTGTTACATGGATGAGGTATTCTCTAACAGGATGCCGGAATCTGAACTTTAGTAGAGTACTCTATCATCATATATTCAGTTTCACTGTTGATATACCTTGCCTTCCATTTTCTAGTAAAGTAGGTAGCATTTACAGTTTTTAAAATCCTGTCTGTAGTACTAGATATGCAAGTCCCTTGGATTGTCTTTCGCAACATTACTCCTATTTACCAGAAACATATAATGGGAGTTCTGAAAAATTAAACGTTTCCAAAAAATATATATAAAATCTGACCAAAAAAATCGGGAATGTATGCCAACATTATGCTCTTCAATACAGATTTTTTTTAACCCATAGTACTATCTCTAGCACACATTCTTTTCCAACCACAGCACTATCCAACATGCAAATTCACCTTGTCTTTTTTTGTCTATGAAATATACCAAACAAAAGCAGATGTTTAGAACATATTACTTTCTCATTTGCTGTCAGAGATATGAAACTTCTCTAAAATGATTGGAGCATGTATGCAGTGCTCAAGGTGTAGGGGTTGAATCTCCACTCACATCATTTTGACAGTTTAACAGAGTTAGTCCTGATTTACACGGGTATAGAGGGAGTTACCACTCAAGGTCAGAGTTAAGGTTATGTATGGCTTCAAATTTGCTAGATTACTAATGAATTCACCTTACATAATGATTAAGTTCTTATTTTAAATTAATTTATCTCTTTATTAAAATTATTAAAAATTATATAAATTGTATATAAATCTTATATATAATATATATTTAAAATTATATAAAATCTTTATATAAAATTAATGCATATCTCATCATTTTTTGTTTGGTAATAGGTTGCTTATCTGTGTTTCAGTAATAATAAAGAAGGTCCTTTTTATGCCAAAGCTAAAGGTGACTCATAAATGTATAAATAAATAAATGTCCTGAATTCTGAAAGAATTTATCACAAAATCCCATTGTCATAAATCTGTGATACGTTTATAAACAGGTAAATTAAGGATAGGTTCTGTATTTGCATATCTTCTTGGATCTGTACATTTAGCAGCAGAAATGGCTCCCTCCCATTATTACTGGAATCAATGTCTCTGCTTGCTTGCGGTTGTTCCATCTCTTGAAGGCAATTGGGCTGTCTTGCCGACTTCTTCAAGTGCACAGAAAATGCCAGCATGAACTAAGGAACTCTAGGATGTGTAGTTCTTAAGAGTCTATACCTCACAGAAAGTTAAAACTTGAAAACCATTGGCCTGTACGGGGATAGAAAGTTATTAACATCATACTCTAGACCACCATAGAAGGCTGGAGGTACTCAGTGGGCTATAGCACTGAGGCCCACCTGAAAGTGGTCCCCAGACCACAGTTTGAGAAACCAACTGAGCTACTAAATAAAACCAGGCCTGCCATCTCCCTCCCAGGGCCCCCACAGCTGAAGTAGAGGTAGAATATCCACAGGTGCTGTTTCCATGGTTATATGCTAGGTAAAGTTGCACATATTGAATTTCTGCCTGTAATGCACCTGGTATAAGAATACTGAGCTCAGCTCTCTTACCAGGATCTCAGCAGCCCCTTCCCTTTATGAGGAACAAGGTTAGAGGGTGATAAAAGCTAAACAGCAGCAGTGAGGCTTGGCAGCTTTGAGGTAAAAAGAAGCCAAATGAAGGAGGCCACTCTCAGATAGAAGCAGCCAACTGTGCCCTATAACACATACTCATATGTGTAAGAATTGGGCCCACTGGAGGATCTGGGAACAGATTGAGTCTGACAGGGAGGAGGAGGAGGAGAGGGAACCTGCAGCTGGTTTGCCAAGGCCAGCTGAGTTGGAGATAGGCCAAATAGTCAATGGGGATCAGCCAGTGTCATATTCCGTGGGAAAGCAATCTGAGCTCTGATCGGGAAGAGGGCGAATCAAGCATCACTAACCCCCGGCTCAGACGTCAGCTAAGAGAGCCAGTGTGGCGTAGTGGTGAGATTGTTGGACTGGGACTCGGGAGATCTGGGTTCTAGTCTCCACTCGGCCATGAAACTCACTGGGTGACTTTGGGCCAGCCCAGTCACTGACTCTCAGCCTCACCTACCTCACAGGGTGAGGGTTGTTGTGAGGATAAAATGGAGAGGAGGAGGAGGAGGATTATGTAAGCCGCCTTGAGTTCGTTGTAGGAAAAAAAGGTGGGGTATAAATATAATTAATAATAAATAAATAAATAGGCTGGACCAGCTGAGAAGTGACAGGCACGCCAAGAGATTGGCCCTTAAAAATAAGGATCCGCTTTAGGGGTATGTGTGGGAGTAATTTGAGTCTGGACTAGAAGGGAGGAGAGGTTCCCAGTTTGGAATCAACTTATCAGTAATAGGTCATTCTTCCTTAATGGCTAGAATTATAACTAAGCTTGTTTCTTTTGTTATTGATTTCTGCAATACACTTCATTTGTACTTCTAAGCCAGTTTGCTTGGCTTGCATTAACTAACAAAACTTTTTATTTAGAAGCCATTGTTTGGATTCTTCTTGGAAGGGGGAGGGGAAGCACAGCCCCAACAATATCTCTCCACGGTCTCTCCCTAGTGACCTCCGCCATGCCCCTTCCTTGATTAGCTTCCGCCGTGCATTAAAAACGTGGCTTTTCAGGTGGGAATATGGGGTGGTTAGGATTTTTAAGTTTTGTTCCATTTTTAATTGTGTTTTATACTGTGTGTGTGTCCCCCCCCTCTTGTATTTTATTGGATTGTAAATCGCTCAGAGTGGCCGGATGTCTGGCCAGATGGGCGATTAATAAATATAATAAATAAATAAATAAATAAATATGAGTATAAAGAAAATAAATTATGATGGTAGCCACTACCTTAGGTGAATAAGTTAAAGAGATAGTCTGTAGAATCACAGTCATGCAAGAACCAAAGGGTGGCCATGTATCCTATTTTACAGAGGATAGACTTCTGTTTGAAGGGCTGCCAGAGGACTGCTCTATATTTTGAAGGCATCCTCTATTTGAGGAGCTGTCCAGTCAATGTCCAGTATAAATATAAAGAATGATCAAATGGAAGAACTGGGCCTTGAAGTTGCCCATCAACAGCTCCTGGACAGCAGCCTGGGCAGCCTGAGCAAGGCACACAGGTCACCTGGTCACAATCTTCCACACTGTGGTGAGATGGACTGTATTTCCATTTGAATTATAATAATAATTTCTAAATTTGCACCTGTACCTGTACATATAAATTGGCATATATTTATTTATTTATTTATTTATTTACATTTATTAATCGCCCATCTGGCCGGCAATTGTAAATTGGCATATACAATGTTTATCAAAAATGTTTATCCTCTTTTGTCTTCTTCTTTGGTGATATATGTCCTCTTTTTTGGAGATCCACAAGTGGCCACCCCACCCCAGTCCCAAAACTGTCTTGTGGGCAAGTCAATAACAATGATCCTACCTGCCATGAGTGGCAAAAGAATGCAGAGCTTTTATTGTGGCAGCCATTTTGATTTCCCAAAGTGCATCTCAAAATGAAGCATTCAGAGAGGAGAAAAATGGTTGGCCGTTTATCCTATGGGAGCTCCAATTTGACACTCCCATGAAATGAATTCAACCCCCCAAGAGGAAAAGGTGAATCCAAATCAAAAACACATTCCCTCATGCTCTCCCAGCCATCCACTTTAACTGACATAAGCCCCCTCTTCCCCTATATTTGCTCCCTGGTAACCAGTCCCTGGTAAAATTTAAAGACAGTTCTTTAAAAATAACGACTTCCTATGAATGAATACAGCTAGTGGGCTTCACAAGTAAAGAACTGCACTGATATACAATCAAAGAAACTTCAAACTTTTATACACCAGTTCATTTTTAAATCATTTTAACTAAAGCTATAGATAGCTATAGAAAATAATATTTCAAGAGTATAATGTCAGCCTTTAAAAGTAAGTAATTCCTAATTCACATGCAGCCTCATTTCTGAAACAATCAAGGAGAATTGTGGCACCCGAATGATTAAAATATGATATTACTTGAACAATTCCAAAAGTTTAATCATGAATGGCTATGAATAATACTCTTAGACCCATATGGATTTTCAAGGTTTTAACATTTTTTTTATTTTGTTATTTTTAAAAAAGAAGCAGGAACAATAGTATTCCTTCTAAATTTATAGCCCACCCCATGTGGAACCTTCGCTGTGGGTAACAATAGATTAAAAACAATTACAACATCCCATTAAAATTGAAGTTAAGATCCAATTAAACAGTTAAGAACATCATAAATATTAAACCACAGCCCTCTGGCAGCTTAACCACAGCCTCCCCAAACCAACCCAATTTTTTTAAAGCAAATGTAGTGACAGAAAGGGAAGAATAACTGAAGTGTTCCCATTCTGGTTCTTTTCATGATAAAACGTGTTTAGTTATTAATATGAAGCAGAACTCAGAGCAAAATCAAAATAGAAACTGGCACTATAAAATCTGAAGAGATGTCATATTGTTAGTTAATACACCATTACAGGCTTTCACTCCCATCAAATCTAGTGCAACAGGAAATATTCCACTGGTATATTATCACAAAATTCCCATTCCAGACAATCCCATGAACTGATTCTCATGCTTATCACTTTCTCTGATGTGGTAGCTCCCATGTGAGGGTGGGTTGCAGTTTTTTCAAAGAAACATCTCCAAGCCCAGGTGTAAGGAGAAATGCCATAGCTTGCAATTGTTCCTTTTAGCTACATTAGTAGGCCAAAGTTTGAGAACAGCATAGTCTATCTGTGATCATCTTTTCATCCTTACTTTGGATATTCAAACTATTTCTGAAGGAGCAAGAAGTATCTCAAAGAATGAGGATGGGCCCACATTATAGGCCTCAGTCCTAGATCTCACAGAACATGGATATAGGTGACTATTTAACACACATTTGCACCTGAGGTACAGGAAATCCTCCTTGCTACTTGACAAGAAAATATAGAAAATCAATGTATCCCTGGGTCCCAAGCACACTATGTTAACTCACCATTTACTAAATGCTCATCTGAACTACTCTGTGTATAATTCTGTCATACTAGGCCGGCCACTTACACATCATAAAGAAGAGGAAATGCATCATCAACACAGGATAAAACAGGGACACAGGCTTGCATAACATTTGCATATGCCAATTTATATTCTCATTTTTCCCATCATAAATTTGTTACGTCCAATTTCTGGGATGCGACTTAAAAAAAGAAAATCTGTATGGAAATTTCTATTCATTTATGTGTGCATTTTTCCTAATACACACATTGTTATATGTAGGTTTGCATAATATGTGTGTGGGCACAAAAAGAAAAAAATGAAAATGGATAAAAAATTTCCCCCATCCCTAAAAATATATCTACCAAAGAGGGGAAGATTGTGATCTCTGTGCCTGGTCTGTCTGCCATCCAGGTAATAACTATTGGTGGGCAACATCAAGGCCCCTGCTCTCCCCTCTTATGGTTCTTTATCTTTAAAATGGTCTTGGACTGGACAGACTTTTAAAAAGAGAATGCATTCAAATAGAGAACTGTCCTTTGCAAAGTAAGACACAGGACCACCATATTCCATATTCCTGTGGTGGGCAACATTTGGCCCTCCAGATGCTCATGCATACAACTACCATGATCCCTCCCCATTGGTTATGCTGGCTAGGGCATGATACCCTCCAACATTGCACAAATGAAAATAGGGACACATGTGAATTTGTAAGAGGTATGGTTAAGCAACATGAAGGTGTGATCAAGAGGGTGTGGCCAGGCAACGTTTGGGCGTGGCCAAGGGTATAGCCACCCACCCCAGGATGCTCTAACCATTTAAGGGCTCTGACCACTCTGAAGCCACTTTGATCTCCAGACCCATGATGATGATGGTGATTGCTGTTGTTGTCATTATTGTTATTGTACCATCAATGTGCATGGTGCTTTACCGAGTATAAGAGAACAGTTCCCTGCCCCAAAGAGCTTACAATCTAAAATGTAATATAGAGGTGACAACAAATGGTAGGAAGGGGTAAACTGGGGAGGAATATGCCATTATTTCAGTCAAACATAACTTTCAGCCTACTTTCCCCACATTGTGCAGGAAACTCCTTGTTTTAAAGATCTCCCTCCCACTTTAAAAATGGATCCCTCCATGGTGGCCAAAGAAATAATAATATTTAACATTTAGATATCTCTTGAGTGTGCAAAGTGGTTCACAGCTCCTATTTTCTCCACTCAGAAAAAAAATGTGGGCTCTATTGTACTTTATTAAAACAAAACAAAAACAAACCAAGAACAACAACACTGTGATTGAACAATAATGCCAAAATCGAATGATGATGTTCGTTGCTGCTATTTGAGGTACGTAGTTGGGATTTTCTTAGGCAAAGAATTCGGGACTTTGTTACGCAAAGTGAGAAGCCGTGATGGCTTAAGGGTTTTTGTGGCGGGCCTGGGATATTCAGGACAGTTGGAGGATATGGCTAGGGCTGATGGGTGCTATAGGCCAAAATATCTGGAGGGCCCAAATTGCCCATCCCTGCCATATGGTGAGGAGAATTTAGAAAGGTGCAAAATGTGCAGGAAACTGTGTGGTGAAATGATCACCAATATTCACCCACAGTTAGAACCCAAAATTCAGAAAGCATTTTTTTAAAAGACATAAACAAACTGTGATTCTATTTACTGCATCCAATTCAGAGATGTATATGCTTACATGCCTCATTCTATTCTGCTGGCAAGCTTATAGAGGGACTTGGTGCTTTTTATTCAGGGAGCCCGGGCCAGAAGGCATTTAGAAAGTATAAAGAATGCAATGTCTTCTAAGAACAATTTGTACATTATTGCAGTGGTGTGGAAGCTGTGGTGCGGCAGCATCATTCCTTCCCACACTACTGGGCTAATGTGAGAAGCCCTGGACTATGTTGTGGGCAAGAGAGCCTATGAGACTCGTGCCCACAACAACAACACTACCCCAGTTTCTGGAGGGTTGATGTGGGCATGAGGAGGAATTGCAGCACAGCATGGGGAGAAACAATAGTCCTCCTCCCAGATGATCCAGGTATACTCATGTTAACTGGGCAGTATGGCACTGCAGTGGCTCTAATGCTGCCATTCATTCATTTTCATTCATTTATTACATTTCTATACCGCCCAATAGCTGAAGCTCTCTGGGTGGTTTACAAAGATGAAAACCTTAAAAAATACATTATAAAAGCCATATACATACGAACACATAGAAATACAACATAGAGAGAAACACACATATATCTAAAAACGTTTTTGAACAATCAAGAACAAGAAAAACTCAAGACCTGATTAAAACCTTATGCCAAATGCCTGAGAGAAGAAGGACTTAACCTATGTTGGTGCCAGGTGGGTAAAATTGGGGGGCTCCCACCGAGAAGGCCCTTTCCCTCATTGCCACCTTCCGAGCCTCCCTCATAGGCGGCATCTGGCGAAGGGCCTTAGATGATGAACTATACCGTCAGGGCAACAGAGGAATCCACTCCAAGGAGTCAATTAGCTCAAACTCTCCATCTTGAACACAAACTGGGTTCAGTAAGACAACAAGTCTGAAATGTGATGGATACCATTCAAGTGGTATACTAACTCATGAAATTATATTATACAACATGGTGAAACACACACATGATCACTGATGTGATGTGGATGGACTATGAGGCTAGAATAGTCATGTGATGCGGTTTCTCTGTAAACTGCCCCACAGTGCTAGTGGCAGCATATCCTGATGGCAAGTATGGAAGATGTTGTGGCATGCATATAGAAATGATTAACTAGAATGTTTGTACTTTTGTGTTTCCACCAACAGAACTTCAGAGACCAGTCACAAAGAAACATCATAACAGATTTTGGGAGGAAACAAAATATATTGCTCAGTTGCAAAGCTGATAAATGGACTGGCATGCACAGTCCATGTATGATAAAAACACACATAGACTGTGCATGCCATACTCAGTAGCACCTTGGAAGACCACATAAATTATGATAGTTTTCTTTTGTTACCTCATAGCCATATACATGAGCATTACAACATGTCACATTGATGTGCATGTGATGAGGAAAACCCACATCAGCAATAAGATGCAATTTGGACATGGAAGAACACATCTGGTAACACTTTTGCAATGACAGACAGGGAGTGCAAACACACACACACACACACACACACACACACCAATACACCATGCCAGAAACATAATGTCTGAATCAAGAAATAGACAGTTAAAGGAAGAACAAAAGTGATGTTCCCATTAAGACAGATAAATTGCTCAGGCAGACATGCAGAAATATTAAGCAATGTGGAATGCAAAGTTGGTTACTTATGGGAAGATTGCCACAGAGCAAACAAGGAAAAGAGACCCATACTTTATTTATTACTTAAATAAATAGTTTGTACAGCTTGCATTTTGTGCTCAGTTTTCTGACAATATAAATCCGGTTCCCCATCACTCCCTAATATCTATATTGTTTAGGGCTTTATATACTGTATGATTAGTTGGCAATGGTACTGTTCAATCTGTACTAATCTGTATGCATTTATATTGTCTGAGCAGTTCCCTAATTGGTTTCCATCCAAGTAATCCCACAGAGAATAAGGTTACATGCTGAAAAGGGCTGAGGTGAGAGAGTGGTTAAAAGGGGAGTGCAAACTCCTTTCCTGTTCTTATTAAGAATGCATTGCACATCTGCATTTTAGAAAAAAAAATCTGAAACTGCCTCACTCTGAATAATTGGGAATTGTATACTAGTACGGGTGGTGGTGGTGGAAAGAGGATCATTTGGGACAACTCCACCCATTTCTGTTTCATTCATGGTTTGATACTGTACATACGGATTCTTCATGGACTGGGAAATGTATTGAAAATGAGTAATTTTCACACGAGGCATCAGATTTTATCTAAAAGCATGTGAAAGTAGATTGGGGAGAAATCCTGCTTTTGACTGCAGTGTTACAGCAATAGAAATGGCCAATTTTGCTTCCTAAGCCAGATTTTTCAGACATCAGCAAATGACACTAAAAATTGGAACGGACAAACTATTTAAGTCAATGCTGTCAGTTACAATTTCACACAGATAGAGAGGAAAAAGAGATGATCTAACAGGCCTACTTGGACTCCGTCTCTGGCTATGGTCTTCCAGGATCTTTAGATTCCTTAAATGATACCTAGTGTTCTGTAACACAAAAGAGCTGCAATTCAAATTCTCACTTCTTGGAAATCAATACGAATTTTGCCATTGATGCCAAAAGGAATAGGGTTACACCCGCTGAAATAAAATATGAACTCAAAATTGTATTAGGATTGTACTGTTGTAGCATCACTCAGAACTGGCTATCAGCAAAATCAATGTGTGACTCAGATAAACAGATGAATGACAGGTGTTAGCTACCAGTACCTGCAGCCCGCACAGAATTTAAGAGGATGTAAGAGCACTGAGAGAACTTGAGTGTGGATTATTGGTCTTGCACTGCAAGAACAGTTAAATATTGCAGCCCAAGCACACCTTGCATTCTCTTGATTATATCCTATGTGTACCATAAAATACTTACAGTTCACATTAATAGACATGTGCTGTACATGCCAGTACACATGTGCATCAAAGGTGGTTTTTTAATTTCTTTCTCTCCACCCAACCAAAAACATGACAGTCTGTGTGTGTGTGTGTGTGTGTGTGTTTCCTTCCTGTTAAAAATGTAAATGAAAAACGAACGTCACTGACAGAAATACTGACACACATTTTTGAAGACACGTATAGAAGCTTATTTTAAGATACAGAAAGAATACAACATTTCTTTTCTATGAATGCAGCTGTGACTCTTTTCTTTTAACAAAATTAGACAATATTGTGATAATTACATTAAAATCTTCAGCAACCCCAACCTCCATTTTAGACATTCCACAGGATGCAAGCCTGTGATAATGTTTTTAAAACTCAAGTGTACTAAACTCACCACTTCTGATGATAGAATTTTATAAGAGTCTGTTTTGAAAGAAGGGCATATGGGGTTTCATTCTGGCAAGTGCAAGGGGAGGGAGATATACCCAGAATGCATTTCCAGTTACTCAAAACATGTAATCATTTAAAAGAAACTGCTGTATTAAATATTAATGATCATATGGAGAATCCAGTTTTGGTTTCATTTTAGAGACTTATTATACAGTGGCACTCTGATCTTTACAAAAAATGACATGCAAATCAGTCCCATTGATTCCAACAGAATGTATTTTCCTTGTAAGCCTGCTCAGGATGGAAACCCTAAGGCGGTTTCTTTTTTCTCTTTCGACAAGTCAGAATTTTTTTTAGACTTTCATGACACTAAAGATTCTCGAGTCTTTTTAAAAATATATATATAAGTATATTTCTTTTCATTTACTCAATTCAAAAACTCCTTACAGCAGTAAGAAAAATAAACATGATCTTCTTTTTAAGGTAAACCCTGTTAAGGTAAACTTTCTCTTATAAACTGTTAGCCTCCTGTAAACTATTGGGGTTATAACAAAACACTTAAACAGTTCATATTAATGTTTATTTGAACATCTAACAAATATATGAATCAGAAAATGGATGACCTAAAGTGTTAAAATCATTTTATTACTTGGTGATACTGCTTCTTCCATAAACTGGCATCACAGTAAACTAACTTCCTGTGGAAATGTCACTGCCACTTACCAAGGCATTCAGTTTATTGGTAGACTGTTACAGATAACCTTCTTACAGACCCTTCCTTCTTTATGCTGTCTTTTGAAATTTTGCTTCCTTTTTGTTATTATTATTATTTTTAATCTCTGGGTGCAAAACCTGCACTCCTTTTGGTCTAGCTAAACCTGAAAAACTAACTGGTAAATATTATTAAATTTCCTTAATGTCCCCAGAAAAGTAGAAAATCAGGTAGGGCACAACATTGCCAATCACTCAACTTCCAAAATTGTATTTTCCACATAATTTATTTCATGAATGATCTGGGCTTTAAAGAAATTAAAAGGGGAAAAAATGTTGGATGATTGCAGTATCTGAAAACATTTGGTATCAACTGCACTAATAGTTGCCAATTAAGGTCATGATCCCTAAAATAATGTACAGATAATAAAAAATACCTTTCTGCATTATTGTAGCACTACAGAAATTCATATATAATAAATACTAACCGATTTCCATAAATCTTTTATTGGACACAAACTACCTACCGGTGACACTAGATTTAAATGAATAAATTATATTGCTGCAGAACTGATGACTTAGCATCATTCCAGTGCAGGATATAGGATTATACTTTTAAGCATTTTATAAAGTGACCAAAATGCATATTTTGATGGGCAGGATCCTGACCCTAGCAATCACTGTGATCATAATCTCTTCAAGTATTGACATTAATACAAATATATTCCTCCCTCAATTTTTTTTAATATAACCATGAGATTTTCCATGTCTGCTTAAAAGGATAATCCCTAGGTTCCTTTTGTAGTTGTCTAATTCAAGAAAAGTATGGTATATCATTGAGATGGGCAATCTTACAACCTTCAAGGATTGCTACATGTCCGTTATCTTGTTATGCATGCAAAATGTAATATCTTCATTTACAGTACAATCCTGTACATGTCCACTCAGAAGCACCTTATACCCTACAGGTGTGCATCCTATACACACTTACCTAGGAGAACACCCCATTGAACTCAGTGGGACCTACCTCTGAGTAGACATGCATAGAATTGCACTGTAAATCTACAAAATACATCAGAAACAAAAGAAGTTTCACTCACCCTTAATTACACTGAAATTCTGGAATTTGCTACTACTTTTTACTTTGACAGTAGCTAAAAATAATCTTTGCCATTTCCTCTCTCATATGCACTTATTTGTTTATATGGTTGGAAAGTTTTAACACAACAGAATGTTTCCTCCCCCAGTCAATTAAATAGCTTTTTCATTTATATTATAGTGAGGCTATACCAAGAGTAGGATAATTTTCTCCATTTTGTTGTAGTATGGAAACTCCATACACACACACACACACTAGCACAAGAGGACAAAGTGCAGGTAATCAATATTGGCTACTTTTTCTACATGCCTCAGGCTACTCTTTTGGGATCTTCCTTGGCCTAGTTTGTCAAAAGCACCTTATCGAGGTTTAAATAAGAAGAAACACATAAAGAAAAGGATCTTGTTTCTGCCAAAAAGCTCTCAAGCTCAAGGGTAGTTTCACTTAACCACAGTTACTTAGTTTATCTTGCATTAGAGGGAAGTCCTCATTTAATTTACCAGTCTATAATAGGCAACTTTTTTTCAATACAGAGCGAAAGGTCACTATTATATGTAAGGAAAAATTAAGCCGATGTTCTTGGTTGCCTTACAGTTCTCCTAGTTCAACTACTCCAATAAATGAACATGTACAACAAGCCGAAGGGCTTTTTATTACAAATTTAATTCATTTCTCTAGACAACTGTGAAATTTGCCATTGACATTAGTCATTACCCCAAGGCGAACTAAAAGATGATCTCAGTTAATAAATGATCCTTAACAAGGAACACTCCCTATCTTCTCTGATATTGGCACAGGGACATTTTATTAATGCAGGGCTTGCTTCCTGCCAGAACACTAGTATTCACGACTATTTGGTATACTTGTTTCCTCTTCCTGCTCCTGATATTAATAATTATGCAACGGGATAATTAACGACACAAAGAGACAGTACTCTGAGCTTGCAGCTAGATTTTCAGCATGTTAACCTTCTGGGAAATAAAGAACAGAAGCAAAGAGTCTAGCCAAATAAACCAATGCAGGTTGATTTCACAGTGTGTAAAAGGCTAATTATCTGTGAAAAGTCTGACCTCAAGTATCAAAAAACTCAGAGTTTTTTTTCCAGAGGATGAAGTAGTTAGCTTGCAGAACAAGTTGCACATATATATATATATATAGGAGTATGGATGTGTATATAGACACACACAGCTATTCACACCAGTTTTATTGCAATTACATATTGCATATATTAAGTTTTACGCACAAATATATATTCACACATACATAATAGCATCATATAATAAATGTAAACTAGCTATTGACAACACCTGCGAAAGTATGGTAAAATAAACTTTTTCCCCACTCACTGTAACTATGATATAAACAAAATAAACCTAGCATATGACAGAAGTGGGTTAAGTGCATATTGTTTACTGGAGACAGGGTGCAGTAAAATACAGGAAATATTATCACTTCTTTACAGATTCGATGTGTAATTCATTCTGATATAAGAATATTTATCCACTAGCAGTAATAACACAACCACAATTTTGTTGTTGTTGCAGGAAAAAAATAAATTGTATTTGCAAAAAGCAAACACATTACGGAGTGTGTAAAAATGCAATATTCCCATTTTCTAGTCAGAGTTCCAATTTATTGAAGTAACAGAGCAGAAAATGCACTGACAGCTGTTACATTTTATTGCGAATTAGTATATACGTTTTATATCCAGTGAGCAAATGCATGATACATTGTATTCCAGTAATTGCCACTGGCTTTCCAAATGGAAACTGAATGATCTTAGTGCAATTACACTCAGGAGAGTAAATGTAACAAGCCACAGTTCTACATTATAGCTCTTTAACAATGCAACGAATATTCTTCTCCTTTCCCCACAAATAAACAAATAAAAGGTCAAACCACAGATCAATTATCTATGAGAAAAAATTAACTGTGCTGCTTTACAATAGGACTTGTATATCACAGGTCAGAAGATTAATGTGGTTTCTAAGAAAAAACACAGAAGTTTTTGCCAGGCTCAAGTTATTACTTTCACATAGCTTCAAAACTCCCCCCCCCCCTCTTTGGGGTGAAGAACGTGAGGATATAACTGAACAGTTGGAGAAGAGTTCTCATTTCACATCAAAATGCAAACATTACAGCCTGTTAAGCAAATACTCCTCAATTTAATGTTTTATATGTGCAGAGAAGCAAACATACATTGATACACACACACACACACACACACACATTTGCTCGCAGAGAGCTTTTTAAAAATGTTTGTAGGCTGTAGCTTACTGCAAGCACTGAATTAGGATTTATTTAAAAGAGCCTATGTTAAGAGAAATAAATAGCTGAATGCATTACGGAAAAACACTATTTGTGTGTGTACTAACCTTCATACCATATTTTAAACCTTTTCCTTGGGCAACCAGTGCTGTGACAGCTTCTTCACCTTCACGCTCTACGGTGAGGCACTCGGCAAAGCCAGCAGTCTCCTCCCCTCTAGTGGCTACCAGCTCTATTTGCAGCGACATCGAAAGTGAAGGGCCTACAGCAGACCACCTCAGGGGCATTTCTGTAATTTCTAAGCTTACAAGAGAAAGAGAGAGAGGGAAAGAGAGAGAAGGCCAGGCAGCCTATCGCAGCAGCAAATAAAAATTATCAGTCATTTAAAACAATATGTTAGTGAGGACTACAACTTAATCAACACCAACCTGCTGACATAGATTTGCAATTTGAGCAGGTTATTAGTGATCGAATTAGCAACATGTCACAACTTGTATCTGATTTATTAGAAGAACTGACTAATGCAAGAGGTCTATAAACAACACGCAAGACATTTTTCAGAGCTCCCTGACTGTAATAACATGCAGCTCCTGAAAAAACGTAGAGGTAAAGGCCAGGCATTACTGTGAATGCATCATTCCTGTATGCATTTTATGGATACTTGCTGTTATTATTTAAAAAAGAAAGAAACAAGGCCTGTTCATTAGAATAATGTGGCCAAAGGTCCATAGAGCCATTTCTATTGCTCATGTTTCCAAAAGTGACAGCACAAAACCAAATAAAACTATTGTCCAAATTCCATGTGTTGTTGTTGTTGTTACTACAGTAAAAAGTCCCTTAAACTCTTCTATGCAATAAAAGAGAGGAGAGGATGCACTGTTAGAAATAATACAAAATTGTCTCAGGGTCATACAAATATCAGGGTATGATGCTCATTAATAAATAACAACTATGGTATTGTAGCTGTGACAAACGCTAGATGATAATATAGATTTCCCTGGCACAAGTGCTTTTAATAGCCAAACAATTAAGCAGTTCTAACAACAAAGTAACTAGATATTTCAATAGCCTGAATCTTCATATAGACTTTTGACTCTAGATCTCTATAAGTGAACTCTGACAACGTACTTAACCAAAAAATAGGGCAGCCATGGGGTCCTAATTTACAGAGGGCAGTCCTCTATTTGAAGGGAACTCAAATAGGGAACTCTCATCTGTTTGTAGATGTCCTCTATTTGAAGGGTTGTCTGGTCCAAGTCCAGTTTAAGGAGAAAGAACCCTAAGAAGGGAGAACGGGGGCCTTGAACATTACCCATTAACATTTAACACCCAGAGAGCAGACTGAGAAGTCAGAGTCTTACCCATGATGGTGAGATATATTGTATTTCTGTTTAAATTATAGTGAATATTTCTACATTTGTTTCTATACTATGAATTAGCATATGCAATTTTATGCAAATTGGTGTCCCCTTTTGCTCTGTTTTTTGCTGATCCATTTTCGCTTTTGGAGGGAAGCATAAGTGGCCACCATAAAATTGGTGTATACAAGCTGTTACTTAATTCTTCAGATTTGACCCTACTGACTTTTCATCACAAAGGAGCTATTGTTGGGATGACCTTTGGACTCTGTCCATAAGTTCTAAGCACACACACACACTCACACACTCACACACATATATATATATATATATATATATATGCCCAGTAACATATTTTCTCTGGGTGACTTACAGGGCCGGTTCACACGACCCAGGCTGCCGGCGGGGGAGGAACCACGGGGACATCTGCGGGGTCCGGCGGGGCACCGCACCCGACCGGCGCCCCACGCGCGTGGGCAAACCCCGTAGTCCCCGCACCGCAGTGCGGGCCTCCCGGCGGTACGGGGTGAGGCCCGGGATGCCCAGAGGGGCCGTTTGCCCCTATAGGCTGGAGCGGCGGCGGCTCCGGCTGCTCTGGGCTGCCGTCTCTGTGGGGACCCTGCAGGACGGCCGCCTGCTGTTCCGACGGCACGGTGACCACGCGCGGTAGGGGCTTACCCCTCTACCGACCATGGTCACTTTGCGAGCGTCCCACGCGCGGCTCTCCCGCGGGGGCACCCCCAGTCGGCGTGCACACGACACGGGAACCGCGGGGGACTTGCGGTTCCCGTGTCGTGCGAACAAGCCCACAGAGTTTGAAGAAGCATAAACTACCATATTACAGTATTTTTCCATGTATAAGACTATACTTTTTCCTAAAATTGTTAGACTAAAAATTGAGGGTCGTCTTATACACAGAAGTAAGCCGAGGAGAGAACCGCACGGTTGCGAAACTTCCCAGTGGGGGGGCGTCTTATACACGGAAAAATACGGTAAGCTACAATATCAAAACAATAAAAAGCAGCATAAATATTAAATTAGTATCACACCTGTCAACAGTCCTGGATTAGCAAGGCAACCCCTTTTGAGCAGGGAAAATGTGCAGTTCTAGGACCAGCAGATAATATTTTATGGTATAAGAAATCCTGCTTACCCAGATCCTGGATACCCAGAACAAATTTTCCCCATAGCTTCATAAACAGTCCCATTTTAAACCATCCTCCAAATACCAACCCTTAAATCCAGATGTCAATCAGATGGTCCATTTTGGAAAGGAGAAAACAGCACAATAGCCTCCCAGGACAAGAGATGGTATATTGGTTTATATACAGTCTTCCTTTTCTACCCTGCCTCTTGACTGGATGCCATGTAAAATATCCATTTGAGAAAAGGCCTGCTGACTTTCAGCAACAGGCTCCATCCATTGTGTGTGGTTTAATTCTATCACAATTCGGTTCACATAACTTGTGGGACAGCATACAGGTTGAACTGATCCTTGACATAGTTCACACAGGAGACCTAAACAGCTCGTCCACATGAGAATCTCCCAGGTGACAGTAGCAGCTATCAATTTTGACTACTAATACTATTATGGGGTTTTTGTGAGTTAGTTGGTGAGGCGGCTTCAAACCTGAAATTCTCAGATAAACATAATGTAGGTAATTCAGCTGGATTTCTGGAAAGACATAGAAAGAGTATTTTGGATTGCCCATAGCCCAAAGACCACCTATTCCCCATGCTTGTGATAGGATATATGGGATATGTGTGTCCGGTAGTCTGTCAGAAGCTCCTAATTGCAGTGAACAAGAAAAAAGTGATCCTGTCTTGTCAAAATCCTATATAAACTTAAGCCCCCAGAAATATGACATATTTTGTCCTAGTGTGAGGAATTTCCTTCTTCCCTTCCCTTCCCCTTCATTTGGATTACATAATAAAATAGAACAATTTAAGCAGATAACTGAAGAAATACTCTTTGACAGAGCTATCAAGTGTTTGTTTTTTTAACCAACTACTGGCCAGCAAAGGAGTGTTGCTCTTTGAGAGTCTGCTGAAAAACAAAGAGTGCCTTCCTTTGCACTCTGAGGGCCACATCCCCAGATATCGTTTGAGCAGTCATGCGGTTTTGTCAGTAGCTTCTGGAATAGCTTTCAAAACTCCAGGGCAAGATTTTTTTAAAAATGTCCCTACTCCAAACAAAACAAGCATGGTGTGATTGAAGTTATGAATAGCAAAAAGAGGATTCTATAGGCCTGGTTTGATCCTGGCCCAGATTCTGACATTCCCTGTCTTTCACAGAGAAGGGGTTGCCTTCCCTTTTTATAAGATAAATCCTTGGATTTTTCAAGGTCACCAAGCACTGCTGACACTCAAAAGAGATGATCAACACCACTGAGATAAGTGCTTAGTAGCTTGAAGAACTTCTGAAGCTGAAAGCATCAGCTATGGTAGAATTCTAGGTCTCGGGGATCACCTTTTCAGGGTTAGTTTGCCAGGACTGCTTTGGCAGAATTTGTACTGCCAAACACACACACTCTGTACCTTTAAGATACTGTCCACTTCCTGTCTCTACATGTATGCTTTTCCCTTTTCCCATCTAGTGAAACATGTTGTAGATCAGCCTTCCCCAACCTGGTGCCCTCCTGGTGACCAGGAGTGATGGCTGGGAGTGATGGGAATTGTAGTCTAACACATCTTGTGGGCACCAGGTTGGGGAAGGCTGTTGTAGATAGGTCTTTTGTAGGAAATACAAGTACTAAGTTTACTAAGTTTACTTGTAGGAAATACAAGTACTAAGTTTACAAGTACTAAGTTTACAAGTTTAAATACAAGTACTAAGTGTGTTTTTTTTAAAGCATCTGTTTGCCTGCTTAATCCCTGATTGTGTGGGATCCTTTGGAAAGCTGAAACTTTTAACTGAGGAAATGCCAATGACTGAAGCTAGAACCTAATACACACAAAATTAGGGATGTGGAAATCAGCAACCCTGAGTTCTTTCAGGTTCTCTGATTTCCATCTCAAAGCTCGTTCTGACTTGTGTCACAATATGAGATTGTGAGCTCTTTTTCTTTTCTTTTTTCTTTTGCACAATTCAGGCAAATTTCCCTGCACATTTTTTTCCGAATGTATACATCAATGGTGCACATTTTTAAGTGTATGCATTTTCCACCCATTTACTAAAGCATGTTTGCATGCATTTTTTCATGTGTATTTTCCAACATATTGTTGCACGAATTGCATCACAAGCTCAGAAATATACAGAATTCGGACTGCAAATTGCATTTGATTCTGTGAGAGGCAAATTCTGGTCCAAAATGACCTGCAAATAATTTCTCACCCATCCTTACTCAAATATATGTGCCCTCTCCCACTGAACTCTCCCACTTAATAGCTATCCTATTAAGATCAAAGAAGTTTCCTGAAGGTTTAGTGTCATACACGGCACTTTCAATTTGAGCACAGGAACCATGTTATATGAGGACATGGGAAAACACAGAACTGTATTTAGGGAATCCCTCTAAATTATATCCATGAGCAGGGCCGGTGCTACCATTAGGCCAACTAGGCAGCCGCCTAGGGCGCAGGGCTAAAGGGGGTGCCAGAAACGCCTTGAAAACAAAATACAGCGCTCTCAAGTGGGAAGGGGGCCGCTAAATATCTGATCTTGCCTAGGGCACCAAACTGCCTTGCACTGGTCCTGTCCATGAAACTTCTGTAGGTCATAAAACAGAGTTACTTTCTATAGCACTACTTCATGTCCATGTGCTATTTTTGGTATATTACTATGAGACTTCACAACAGGGAAACAGACAGCAACAAGAGCAACAAAATCATAGCAATAAGCAACATATTGTCAGTGGCACACTGGCCTATGTTTGAGCATTAATTTTCTTCTGGCATGATCTTTTTAATACTAACGATCAGTGTTACTAAAGGTGTTAACACTGAAATATTCATATCTTCTTGTCACCCGCTCCATCATCTTCTAAAGGTTTTAGAATATATTTATTAACTTGAGCCCAGTCTGTGCTTTCCTTTTACATACCACCTTGAGGTTATTCTAGCAAGCTTTGATGAGGTCCCCTTGTCTTCAGGAGATCTCGGCTACTGGACAAGGAGGAGCTATGGGCTTGTTATGCTTGGTGGTTCATTGTCTCATGGTATCTTTATATTTGGAGGCTTTTATTGCTGTGCACTACTTGCATGTGAAGTGAAAGTGGTTTATAAAATATTTTTAAAAATTATAAAATGGTACAAACAGAAGCCCAAAGGAGTCTACAACTTTTCTGTAATCAGTACACTGGCTGGCAAAAATAACAGTATTTTTTGTTCACATTAATATATATTTTGGCTCTTCTGAACATGCATAAAATTGCCCAGCAATCCTTGGCCATTTTCAAAGGCAATCTAGTACAAAGAGTTACATTTTAATAGCATTTATCCTGAGGCACATTAATTATATCCAACTCCAAGTGGTCATTGTGGATAAAGGTGCGGTGGCTTTATGCCTAGAGACTCTTTCTTTAAGCACCCATTTTACTCATTGCCAAAGCTTTGGCTGTACCCTCTCGCACTCTCCTGCCCTTCACCTACCACAAGTTTCAAGTATCTAGGAAAGTGCCAACTGTTCAGTTCATGGATGCTCTCCTGTGTATGTAATGAACAGGTTGTGTTCCCAGCCCACTGCTCTACCACAGGAGGAGGACTTTCCTCCTTCTGATGTCTGATTGGGTGACCCAACTCCCCCGGCGCTTCCCTGTACTGATCCACAGAATTCTGAAGCCCAATGGTGTACTAGGGGAAATTGTCTTTTCTGAAGATCATGAGATCTGTGCTACTTATGGCATGTAATCCAGGGAACCCTCTTGGATACACTTTAGTCTAGGATATTTAGACAGTTAACCAATGTTGCCTGTTCTTTTCTTTCTTTTTAAACATCTTTCCTATATCTACTCCTCAATCTTAATAAATATTTCTTAATTTTGATCAACAAAAATTGACTGCATATTTTAGCAGCTCAATAATCACACCACCACTAGCCAGGCCGCTTTTTCACACTACTCGCTTAGACCAAGGGCTAACCAAGGGAGGACAGGTGAAAATCTTTCTCATGGGATTTACAACCGTGAGTCTGAAATTATTTTAGGGGAAATGGGGGGGGGAAGGGCTGTGGCTCAGTGGCAGAACATCTGGTTTGCATGCAGAAGGTCCCAGGTTCAATTCCCAGCTTCTCCGGGTGGGGCTGGGGAAAAATCCTGCCTGAAACTCTGGAGTGCCACTGCCAGTCAGTGTCAACAATACTGGGCTAGATGGACTAATGGTCTGACTACCTATGTTAAGGCAGCTACCTATGTTGCTATGTTTCTATCTTGTAACCCTTTGTGGTGGCTTCTGTCCAAGGGCTAGGGATGACAGTGAGATGTCTCAAGCTGATAGTGAGCCAATAGTGATGCCACCTGGGGCATCTCCATCCAGTCCTCTTTTACCCTAAATGCCTAAAGAGTTAGAATGCAGTTGACCCATGTTGATTTTTGTCCATTTCTATTCAATTTCCTCAGGGAAAAATATGGTCACAAAAGGGGAAAAGTGTAAAAACAACAACAACCCAGAATGGCCATATGCAGAAGCAAAAGAACATGCACAGAAGCTCAGGTTACTCTTTCACCTTGAGTAAGTCATTTAGGTGTTCACCTAAATAAGAAAATAAGAAAAGCCATGCTGAATCAGACCAAGGCTCCATCTAGTCCAGCATTATTCTGTTTACACAGTGGCCAACCACCTGTAAGAAAGCCACAAGTAGGACATGAGTGCAACAGTACCCTCCCACCCATGTTCCTCAGCAATGGGGGTGTACAGTAACCAGCCCCAATAAATAGTCTGCAGCATTCTGGACCAGAGGAATTTTCTGAACAGTTTTCAAAGGCAGCCCCACATAGAGTGCATTACAGTAGTCCAAACAGGATGCGTGAACACGTGACCAGATCAGACATCTCTAGGAATAGGTGCAGTTGGCACATTAGCCTCAGCTCTGCAAATGAACTCCTGGCCACCACCGAAACCTGGACATCCAGTTCAGGCCCAAGTCCAAGAATAGACCCAAACTGTGAGCCTGAGTTTTCAGGGTGAGTGTAACTCCATCCAGCACAGGTTGAATTTGTATTCTCTGATCTGACTTTTGATTGACAAGGAGCACCTCTGTCTTGTTTGGATTAAGCTTCAACTTGTTTGCCCTCATCCAATCCATTACTGACATCAAGCACCAATTTAGAACCAGAACAGCTTCCTTGGATTCAGATGGAAAGGAGAGAGACTCCACCTTCTGAGTTTGCCCTTCTAAGAAGGATCAGAGCCACCATAACAGTGCTCCCCAATCCCTTCTCAGACAGATGCCTCAGAATGATGCCAAGTTTGATTGTATCAAAAGCTGGTGTAAGGTCCAGTTCCTGGTATAGATTGTCCACCAAGGTGACCAAAGCAGTCTCTTTGTCCCATATTGAGGCCTGAAACCAGATTGAAATTGATCTAGATAATCCATTTCATCCAGAAATCCCTGGAGCTGAGAAGCTACCACGTGCTCCAGCACCTTGCCCAAGAATGGAATATTGGAGACTGGCCAAAAATTATCCAACATGGTGGGGTTCAGGGAGGATTTTTTTTTTTTTAACAAAGGTCTTATTACCACCTTTAGGAAAGATGGAATCACACCTTGCCATAAAGAGGCATTCACCACTGCCCTTACCCATTCAGCCAGTCGTCGTCCCCGGCTGCTTTTATAAACCAGGAAGAGCACGGCTCCAGCACACAGGTAGCAGGCTTCAGCTCTCCAAGAATCCTCTCTACATCCTCAGTCTGTACAATTTGAAAAGCAACACTTTGCAGATAAGAGCAATCCTATCTGTTCTGACTTGGATGCCATAGCTGATACAGGTCCAGGGGATGTAACTTTGGCTCCTGCTTGTCCAGTTACAATGGATGCTTTTCAAATTATTCCCGGGCCCCAGAAAGTCTTTGTGGAGCAGCTAATGATTCCTAACATGGAATCCACCTAAATGATCAATTAGGTGCCTTCAAGTGCTTTGGTTTTATGGTAAAAGCAGCTGCTTGGGTCAGCTGCTGACTGTGCCCAGGTGGTAGATCCTGCCACAACAGAAGTAACATGATTCAGTAGCTTTCATGTTGGCCTTGGTTCATCTGATTGCTCGCACATAAATAAATAAATGGGTGACCTTGGATGAGCATGCTCCCCTGTGAAAATGAGAATGATTATGACCAATTTCATAGAGTTGTTATGATACCAAAAAGATATGGATTCTAAATAACTTATCATGGGTTTTTTTTATAAAAAAAGTACTATCAAGACAAGCAAATCTATATTTTGAAATTATGCCAAAGTACAAATACCTTTTATAACATATGGTGCCCACTTATTGATCGTTCAAATATGAATAAGGACACAAACTGTCCACCTGATACTCATCTCATGGTACTTTATGGAAATGCCTACTAAACAAATTGATTAATTGCTTCTTTCTGTGTGATTTTATAATATACTGTAAATGTAACAGCTGATAGCATTCCTCAGTTTAACTGGATTGTACTTTTGATTGTTTCATGATGAATTAATTGTTTTATGATGTTTGTTCTGAGAACTTAATACAGTTTTTTGAAAGTATTATTGAAATTATCTACGTTAAAAATAACAACAACAAGAAGAAGAACATTTTCCAAGGTTATCACAACTAAGGGGGGGGGAGTAGGTAGGGTGGCCATTAGAAGAGCAATCTATCAGGGATAATTAAGAACAGAAGAATAAAAGATACTATGGTCTATAGTAGACTGCCTAAAGCGGGCATCACTTTCCACAGTAGATGGTGGTCAGTGACAAATCTATGACAGATGCTTGCAGGAATAACCTGAAAGGCTGACAAAGGTGACTCCAAGCAGCACAAGGCAATGAAAAACATACAGTGTGCAGTGTGGGTGTTATAGCTCGAATTCTGTAAATTAGAAAGACACATATTTGTAATTGGCATTGCTGACAAAGAAGTGGCACTAAAGTTACAGATGGAGTCAGAACTGATGCTGGAACAAGCAGCCTAAATAGCTTGTCACTCTGAGCTCATTAAGAAGTAAAATGCAGATCAGGGAACAGCTGAGCAGCTGGGTCAGGTTGTTCATTGGCTAATTTAGCCTAAACAAGAAAGAGGGAAGAAATGAAACATGTTCCAGAAGAGTAGAAGAAGGCAAGGCGCTGGCAGAAGGGGAGTTGTCATCCACTTGCTGCAGTGACAAACACAATTTGGAAGAATTCTCATAAATACTGAGATCAAGAGGAGAAAAGGAAGTACAAGAAATTAGATGTTTGGGTTATCTCCTTTAAAACAAAAATGCTGTCCAACAGCCAGTTCTTTTAAAGAACACAAACTATATTGGGCCAGTCAGATATCACATTTTAGGATCTATATGAACATAAGAAGAGCCCTGCTGGATCAGACCAAGGGTCCATCTAGTCCAGCATTCTGTTCACACAGTGGCCAGCCAGCTGCCCATGGGATCCCACAAGCAGGACGTGAGGACAACAGCACCTTCCTGCCCATGTTCCCCAGCAACTGGAGTACATAGACATACTGCCTCTGATACTGGAGGAAGCATATAGCCAATCAGGACTAGTAGTCATTGATGTAAGCTATAAGCTTGAGCCTACACTATGGAACATATCTTTACCTCTGTAAGTACTGGTATGTGTCCTGTCTCAGTAACTCTTTAAAGCTATTTGACAGTGTCAACAAGTGTGTGGTTACTGGTTAGCAGTGACCCAGGACACATTGGCCTACGCATCAAGCTCTCATAAACTCATAAACTCATTCCTTAGCTTTCCAGACTTCTGAAAAGTCTTTCTAGAAATCAACTGGTCTGATTCAATAGTTATAGAGAGCCAGTCTGGTGTAGTGGTTAGAGTGCTGGCCTAAGACTGGGCAGACCCAGGTTCAAATCCCCACTTGGCCACAAAGCTCTCTGGGTGACCTTGGACCAGTCACCAACTCTTACCCTAACCTACCCCAAAGGGTTGTTAGGATAAAATGTGGGGGGGGGGGAACCATGTAAACAACCTTGAAATCCTTGGAGAAAGGGAAGATATAAATGAAATGAATAAATAAATAATGGAAGATAGGGCCTGCACCACGTAGAAGATCCCTGCTAGGCCATGTTAGGGTGACCATGGGGTGGGGTCCTCAAAGAGATTTACCTCCTCTTTAAATTCTTCTCCCCAGGTTTTGAACACCCAAAGTAGTTATTTGGTTTCATATAACCACTTTGTACTGAATAAACAGACTGATATTCTAGAGAGGCGAAATGATATTTAGATTTGACAGAAACAGGAGTTAAAAGTAGAGAGCTTTCTCCTGTGTGGGAACTGTTATAATGTTCTATTATCCCTGCAGGGATGGAGAGAAATTCTTGTAAATATTACTTATTTAACAGAACATTCTTCAACAACCTATCAAAGTACTTAGCAATATCATAGGAACAAATCATGAGAGACTGGGGAGTTAAAATGATTAAGGCTGGCTTAATTTTACTCAATCAGAACATTTCCTAACAACAGAATGAGGTTTTTAGATTATAGATTTCTCAAATAACTCAGTGAAAACCATATCCAACAAATACGATCTGTACAATCTTGCATTATGTTTCTTAAAGCCTGCTTATGGTAAATATATAATACATAATTTTCATTTCGTTGCTATCCACCTGAAAGTACCTGATGACTTAATGTTGGTAGCTTGTAATGTTGATATTCAGTTATAACATGGCTTGTTGCTATAAGCAGGCAGACTGCTTGACAAAGGGGATATTTGTGTCAGTAGCTCATGTACATAGTTTAAACTAAAGACCCTGTTCATCCAGGTATGAATTGTGTTTATTCCAGAGATAAAATAAATAAATAAAAAGCAGTATCAATTCTCACAAATTACAGGGTATACATTTATCTGACACTGACCTCACTGTTAGAAAAATATGTAGAAAGACTCTTAATGGAAGGCATGGAAAACAAAGGATCTGGAAGTCATGAGAACCCAGGGTAATATCATGTAAGCAACAGTAGCTTATATATAATGTTATCTCCTACCAATAAGCCCACACTCTGGGCAGCTAACAGTCAAAACAAGTAAAGCAATAAATTCAAAATAAATTCACTGCGCTCAATCAATTTTTCCATTGATATGACTGGCAAATATTTAGCCACTGGATAGAGCAATCCTATACCCACATTACACAGTGGTAGTGGTAGTGGTGGGGACATATGTGCTGATGGAAATTGTAATATTGCCTGCTCAAATCAACGAGGTAATGTAATCCACTAGTTACAGTAGGAGGAAAGGGTTAATTGAACAATCCGCAGCATGCATGTTTTGTAACCCCTCCTCCCTACTTCCGGCCTCTCTGTGGCCAGCTCTCTCTCTCTCTCGCTTGCTCTCTGCCTCTCCAACCTGATGGACACACAGTCTGAGCTGGGTTCCAGCCAGTGATCTCCAATGAAGCAGACTCTTAAGTCTTAACAACAAAGACTCTAACCTGTCTATATGCATTCTGCATATATGAATAAACAGACTGTAAGTAAAACTAATAAATGTCTTTATTAGTTTTAAACCTTGTTTGGACAATCCGTTTCCTTTTAAGAGCCTTTTTAGCAGGGTTTAGCATCCCACGTGGCACGTGGTGATAACCAGTTTCAATAACCAGGCTGTGCATAAGGGGGGAAACTCTGCTTCCTCCTAACGACTGACTCCTTTGCATATCCTCCAACCTGTGCCACCACTATGCTGGTGGAAATTGATTCAGCTGCTGTAACCAATGTGCATTCAGACCAAGAGGGGAAAAACACACAACATGGAAAGTACAAAAAGTGGCATATACAGCCACAGTGTCCCTGGAAACACCGCCAAGCTCACCAGTGAGGGGGTAAGCTGGCAGTGACGTCCACATACCATGCAGACACAGAGGAAGCCAATCCACATAGTCTGAGCTGGGGGGCTGTGTCAGTCATACTCTCATGCCTGCAACGTACAAGAAATTGGAATCAAGGGGGACATTTTTTTTTAACCCCCCCGGTGAAATTTTGGGATGAACATGGGAGGGGGAAGCTTCACTCCCCCTCCCAAATCACTATGATCCTGATCCAAATTGGGGCTGCAGGCTCTTACACTCATGTAAGTAAGCAAATCATGCATCACTCTGTGTGATTAGTAGAACGTTTAGTTTGGCCCATGGAGAACAAGGCAAAGGAATCAGCCAAATCCAGAGCAACCCCATGGCACACTCTGCTAAAGCCCAGACTCTCACTGGGACAACTGGGTCAAATCTCCTCCCAGGAAAAACATTTTAACCTCCCCCCATCCCCCAATACAACGATCCGGCAGCAGCCACAAGCAAGAACACTCTATGGCACACTCAGCTAAAGCACAAGCAGCACAACCGTATCGTTTACTCGGATGTTAGTTCCATTGTGTTCAAGGGGGGTAGGTTATCCCCATGTGGGCGTGCATAGGACTGCAGCCTTGCACTATGCTGGTACCAAATTTCATATTTCTAAGTAACGTGAAAGTAGCATACCCTAACAATGTTGATACTCCTGTGAGTCACTTGAGAGAGTGAGGTCCCGAAGCATATTTAATATCATATTAATTTAGGAAGCAGCACAGGCAATATAATTCATGCACAATGGTATATTATGACGAGCTATTGCTTCTGATGGAGAGCCATTGTTATTGAAACATATTGGTCTTCTGCTTAAGCTTACAGAAGTGCATGGCTGGCCACTGTTGGAAGAAGAATGCTGGGCTAGATAGACCTTGGTCTGATCTAGCAATGTCATGTTTATCTTCTGACATTTTTAGTGGCTCTTCAAAAAACAACAACACTCATTGCATATAATATTGAGAAAGTTTGCCTTCCTGTTTGCAACTGTATTGTTAGAACCCAAATAGAAGCAACAGCTTCTAAGAATCAGGGACCACGTATCAAGAATACTTTCACCTTAAAATAATAATTAAAAAATCAGTTATCCACTACGATGCAGCTCAGTGCTGTATATAAGTAGAACAAATATCAATGGAATGATTACACAGCATGGTGAATTAAAAATAAAGTGAACTGATTACTTCTCTGAACTGCAAATAATTCCTGCGAGAATCAGAGTGCTAAATAATGCACGTGAGATGGTTATTATATTATTACAAGTAGGAATGGGTGAGAAATTTGTTTCAGTTCGATTTTGACCAGAATTTATCCAACTCACACCTCTTGGAACTGAATGCAAACCAGAATGCAAGCTGTGGTCTGAAGTCCACGCATTTCCTGTTTCTGAGCCTGCAATGTGATTCACAGTCACACAACACAAAAATATGTTAGAAGGATGCATACATTTGAAAAATGTTTATGAAAGAATCCATACATTTGAAAAATAAACACGCGTCCATCAATGGAAGAAAAAAAAATGCACACACTTAAAAAATGTACGCAATCGATGAGTACATTTGGGGAAATGTGCATGAAAATATGCACAAATTTTTATGCAGGGGGGGAAGGCATGCAGTCTGATAACAGACACAAGTTGGAATGAGTGTCAAGGTAGAACTGGAGAACCTCAATAAGTTTGAGTTTAGCCGAGTCATAATCTCTAATTCAGAGATTAGAGATTGGGCGGTATAGCTGGCTGGGGCATGCTGGGAGTTGTAGGCCAAAAACATCTGGGGACCCAAGGTTGGAGAGCACTGCTCTGATTGCAAGTGGGACCTGACACAACATGTGGTAGCGTGGGGTGCTCCTGTTCAGAGTTCCGGCCGGCCGGCCAATCAGCCTTGCCTTCTTTCAGGATACGCCATTGCATCCCCCATGCCCCATCCCCAACAGACACACTGCATTCTGTGCCCACTGAGCATACTGAGTCCCCATTGGGCTGTTTCTTTGTTCATTTTTGTCCCCTTTGGGTCCGCCCCCCCAAAGATTTTGTCTGGGTCTGCAAATCTTAGGCATCCCCAGTGCATGCCTTTTGTTTCTCTGGAGTCCTGTTTTGGCCGCATGGCCACCATGCCTCAGCCCACAAGTTTGCTATTAATATATTTGATATGATGATTAAATCCTATACCACTTTTCAATGTACAAAGGCTTTACATATTTTCTCATTTGATTGGATTGTGTATCCATTAGCTGGAGAGTGGTAGGAAATCCCTTGACAAGACAGTCCAGATTTTGCTTGTTTTTCAGTCATGCATTGGTTGTGTCTGAACTAGCACATATCCACAGGTTTTGGTTTCATGCTAGATGAATAACTTCCCTTAGAGGACTTTAGGTGAGTGTGATCCCTTACTTCATGGGAAGATCAGAAGCCGTGTGAATCTCTTCAGCTAATGGGCAGTTTTATTTATTTATTTATTTATTTATTTATTTATTATATTTATACCCTGCCTTTTTTCCTGCAAGGAACCCAAGGCGGCTTACATAATCCTCCCCCCCTCCATTTTATCCTCACAACAACCCTGTGAGGTAGGTTAGGCTGAGAGTCAGTGACTGACCCAAAGTCACCCAGTGGGTTTCATGGCCAAGCGGGGACTAAATAAATACATCTATCTTCCTGGGGTCCCAGCATAAATTTAGAGATTCTAACATGCATACAGAGTCCAGAATAATTGAGGCAGAATCTTATCTTTGTTCAGTGCCTTTGGGAAGGACAAAAGTAACACAATGCTTCCTCATTCTGGCCTAATTTTTGCATGAGCAGAAGCGTCTTTCAACTGGAGCCATGCAAGTGACCTTTGGATCCAAGCCCATGTATTTAGAAAAGGCCATGGGATGGGTTTATGCATACCATACTTTCTGCAGTGGGTCAGGTTGCAGATTCTTATGCATATTCATTTCAAATGTGCATCCACAGCTGCTGCTAACTTTTTCTTATCCTGCTTTGTTGATAATCTGCTGGCTGCTGCTCTAGTGAATGCTCATTAAAATGCCAGTAGCTTGACATCATCATTGGAGGTGCTGTTACATGTCCCACCATAAAAAAAAAAAAAAAGGCTCAGTTGGTAGGAAATCAAGACAGGGCCTTTTCTGTGGCAGCACCCTGGTTGTGGAATTCCTTTTCTAAGGAGGTGAAACTAGGCCCATCCCTGATGGGGTTTAGGCAGGCAGTGATCCTATGAGAACAATCTTATTCCACTTGGCTTTTAATGGTTTTAAAATATATGATGAAAGGTTTTTGATTCTGCTCAGTTCAATTTTGAGGCTTTTGTTTCAGTTTTACTTATTTAATAATATGTTTTGTTCGCTAATTAGTTCTTTTATGTAAACCACTTTGGTGAAGGTGTTTGTTGGGGCCAAAAAGGGATTTAGGGTGCAATCCCATGCATGTTTAGACAGAAAAAAAGTCCTACAACTCCCAGCATTCCCCAGCCAGCCATGCTGTAGGCCTTTTTTCTGTCTAAACATGCATTGGATTGCACCCTTAGAGTGTAACCCTAAAGGACTGCTGCTCTCTAGGTGGAGTGCTCCAAGATCAGAGCCCTCTGCCCATCCAGTGCTCTGCCAGCAAAGAGCCACGGAGGGTGGGAGGCTCACTGTCTTCCCATATGACAGTGATGGCGAACCTTTTTGAGCCCGAGTGCCCAAACTGCAACACAAAACCAACTTATTTATTTCCAAGTGCCTTAAATTTGGCAGGAAGGAGGAGGGGGCACTAGCTAATCACTCCCCGCTCTGTCTCAGGGCATGGCTCTTCACCGGGCACGCTGTGCTTCTGAGCTGTCTGTTCAGTTAGAAGGAGGGCTGGGTGCCTGCGCAGTCCACTTCTGGGGGTGAAGATGTTGGAGTGTGCCTGCCTGTGGAGGCCAGCGAGGAATGAGTGGAGAGGAGTTACGATGGAAACCCGACGCTGAATGCAGAAGGGGACGGACTTTTCGCGATCTGGCGACCAATGGCTCGAGTGCCCACGGAGAGGTCCCTGCATGCCAGCTGCGGCACGCGTGCCATAGGTTCGCCATCACTGCCATATAAGAATGTTTAGTTAAACAGGCCTCTGAGGCCATCTAGCTTGCTTACCGTCCTGTGAGCAGGAATGGAGAGGCTTTAGGGTCCTGGCCTCTCCTCCTTCCTCCCCTCCCTCCCCACCCACCAGCATGGCCCCTTTTCACCCCATCACCACCGTTGCAACCTCAAAAGGAGGAGCTGCCACGGACCTTCCCATGGCAGGTGGGAGGAGGAAGTTTCACAGTCTCTGCGCTAGTGGCTCAGCTCTGTCTGTAGGTGCAGAAGAGGAGATCTGCAGCATCCTATGGCAGCCCAGACACTGTCTAGCGGGGCATAGGGTTTCTCTGTTAAAAAATGCTTTTATACATAACATATATCAAAAGTCCTCTGTGTGTACCACAAAGGGTCCTCACAATAATTTGGCCTCACGCATCCCCACCGCCATTTTCTCCTATTGGCTCCATGTGATTTTGTCAACGATGTTGCGATGCTGTGTGCCTAGTAAACAAAATCATATGGGCCACCCCTTCGATTAAATTTACTGGCAGTGTAGGCACATAAGGCCAAAGCTGCAAGGGCAAAGAAGAAGAAGGAGCAGCAGCATCCCGGGGAACAATGTGAGTGTTTGGTGACGTGAGCTTTTTCTCTTTTTTTGTAATATATGTTTAGCTGCATTTAATGTACTACTTTCAAAGTGAATAGCAAAATTAGAGAGCATTAGCCGGAGCCCATATATCATATCTTCCATGACATTACTGAAGTTTTGTATCCCTAATCCAAAGCCACATGAGCTGAAGCCAAAGAAAGTTTCACTAAACCCCTTGTGAACTGAATCTGCCAAGTTCTGCACAGCGCTACTTAAGACTCACATATGTGATCACTGACTTTGAACAAGCTACAATCACAGCAACCAAGGAATTTGCACCAGTTTAGAACAAAGCTTGTTTCTTTCACTTGAGCCAAAGCTATTGGCAAAGGATACAAAGAGTTGGATTGGCAACTCAGCATGGATTAAATCCAGAATTCAATTTGAAGCTCCATTACCTACAAGCCTTAGCCTTCCTACCAATTGAGGAAATGCCTACTGCTTTTGATAATAAAAGGGACCAAATCCCAGTGGAAGCACATAATGTTGTACAGTAGTTCAGGTACAGCTATGTGTTTCTGGTGGAGTCTCGCGTGCTTACAGTAATGAATCTACAAGCTGAAAGCCTCCTACTTCCTTCCCTAAAGCTCTGATCAATAATCTCCAAGGACTGTTCTCAAATGTAGAAAACCGACACCAGTGCTTACGAGAAGTATTCAGTCAGGTTCCCCTTGGATTTTTTTTAAAAAAGCAACACAAAACAAAACAAAACCCTGACAAATAAACCTTATGATTTATCTGGGAGAGCACCTCTTTTGAGGAGGACAAATATCACTTCATAAAAACAAAAACAAAATCATGCAAGTTCTTGCTGTAAGCAACTTTTGGAAAAATATCAACATTTTGTTAAACATATTAGCATATGCTGAATTTAAGCATATGCTATGTTATATTTGCATAGTAATAAGGGCTTCTTGTAAAAAATCATCCCCGGCTGCTTTTCTTGTGACTTGTGTTTGATGTTGAAATGCTCCGCCAAGACATGATAGAGTGGGGTTTTTAATTGGCCATTTGCACTTTGTGATAGCCAGGAAGGTAAGTAAAATACCGTAAGAGGAAGAAATGCCATTACATGAACATTTTATTTTCCTTGCCACATACCTAAATGATCAATAAAATAATTGAGGGTCACATTCTGCCAAAATTGTATACTCAGGCCAATTTTTGGCTTATTCACAGTCACTTGATTCTCCAGTCAGTGGTCAGGGAACTAGAAATGTTCCCTTCACATGTGGGTAATCACAATAATGGCACTCCCAGTAAAGGCATCACAGTTCAGGGCATTGTATGAGGAATGCAAAAAGAGATTAACTTTAATGTGCAGCAGGATCTCTCTCTCTCTCAATGTATGCATGAAACTGGGCAAACTTTCTCCCACACCCAGGTTTTTCAGAAAATCTGGTGCAGCCATCAGGGGCCAGAGATGCTTTGTGTGCCCTGGTGGTGTGTCCATCCCATTGCTTTGTAATTCCCCCTTTCCCCCCACTCACACACATGGCGCTGCAGGGCCTGAGCCTCATAACCCATCCTCCAAGTAAATTGCCCATTCATGACATAGAAAGGTGCCTCATATCATGTCAGACCATCCAGCTCAGTCAAGTCCTCCACACTGCCTGGCGGCAGCTCTCCAGAATTTCAGACAGCAGTCTTTCCCAGCTCTAGCCTAGAGATGTTGGGGATGGCTTGAACCCAGAACTTTCTGCATGGAAAGAAGGTGCTCTCTCACTGAGCTGTGGCAGGCAGGCCTCGGGTCATTAGCTCCCACAGAAGAAACATCAACTAGTCATCTCTGACATATAGCAAGCGATAAGTTTAACAAAGAATGGGTCACCCAGTAGCTATGACAATGTAGTGCTGGTTGCTTCCCCAGTTTGTTCTTCTCCACTATTAATTCCATTGCTGAGCAGAAAATGAAGATTTATAGTTCAGCTCTGGTTAACTGGCTGGCTGCTTGGTTGGTTTAACTAGTCGAAGCTGAGCACTTAACCTGATCAAATGTGGTTCCATTAGAACCCTTTCATTTTAACCTTTTTTGTTTTCATCATCTTCACACCTTGTAATGTATCCTCCTTGTAATGTATCCTCATTTGTCAAAGGGACGGTGATGAATTATTTCTAAGAATTTATACATATGTTTTGACCACTTTTAGGATTGCATATATCAAATATTTCTAGGGTTCTTATTTTGCAAGTCATCGTTATGCATTTTAGAATACAATGAAATGAGTCTTTGGCACACCCCAGAATGATGACATTAAATCAGAATCAGATGGCCAGTCTATCCTATAGCCAATTGGATCCAATGGGCAGCAAGCAAATTGCTTCTATATTTTGTAAGTTTGAGCGGGGTACAGTATTATTATGTTGTGCTTTTTATGAAAAAAATAAATATCTTCTAGCCCAGTGGTGTTCAAGCTTGCTACCTTCAGGGAACCCATACATACTAATTTGTCTCCTGAAGAATCCAAGCATGTCTGCCATGGAAGCTCTGAAGACAGCAGAAAGTTTAAGTGTGTGTTCTACAGTATGACACGTTCTCAGTCAAGTGGACCACTGTTTAGGTTTATTGGGCCACACTGTTGTTCTATGAAAAGTGAAAGAATGTTCTAAACATGCCCCCTACCCACCTTGCTTACACATTACAGGGGGAAATCAAGCTGTCTTTCCACCATTACTGATCTTAATCGAGGAACCCCATGATAAGGTCCCAACGGGTTCCTATGGTCCTAAGAATACAACCACCCTTCTTGCCTGCCCATTATTAGTCAATTGACCAGATAGCCAAAGTAAGTTAATTTGTCAAACCACATACTCAGAACCAGGCAGGCTAGTTGGCATCAATAGAAGTATGATAGAGTTTATGTATTCTTCCTATGCTTGTTTGCACCTGCGCAGAGATGATGAAGCAGAATAATTTTTTAAAAGCCCTGTTCAAGGCAACGCCCAGTTCTACCACTATGGAGTTAGGTGTGGGGTGGCAAACTGAGATGAGTGCAGTACATTTAACGAGAGTGTGCCCTGTGAGGAGTGACTGTGGAACGTGAATATAGCAGTACTGTTCTGCTAACTTGACAATATAGAGTGTAATGTAGATCCGGCCAAAACTGAAGATCTGTGCCATCCTTCAGTGTAGATTTTCTCAGGGCCACTTACATGATAAATAACAAAACAAACATCATAGTAAAAGCCATAACAAGATTGAAAACTGTAAAATAGCAGAAAAAGCCTAGGAGCAATGAATTCCATAAACAGGGCACCATCACAGAGAAGGCCCTCTTTTGAATTGCAAGTGGAAGATGACCTAAGTGTAGAAGCAGGCTCATATTAGGCAATAGTGATCCTTCAGGTAACCAGGTCCCAAGCCATTCAGGGCTTTAAACAAGCACCAGAACTTTGATATGTAATTGGAAATGGACTGGTAACCAATTAAGGTGTTTAAGAACCAATAAGGGATGTTTGGGCTTCTCTGGATAAGTGATTGGAGGTAGCCTTTTTCTTCCCTGAGACTTAGCTGAAAACTGCTTATCAGGCTTCAGGGTCATTGCTGATCCAAAATCAGCATTGGCTTTTCTCATAAGCATGCCAATGAAGCATTCTGAATTGGGGAAAAAAAACACAAGACCTCACCTTTCTTTGACTACATTAAATGCCCATAGGCATGATTGCCAAATTTCTTTTTTCTGCAGTGATCATATTAAATGCAACTGGCATCTTCAGAACAGCCTGGTGAGCTCCAGATGTTTTGCACTGCAGCTCCCAGCAGACCCAGCCACCATGGTCAATGGTCAGGGGATGATGAGAGTTGTAGTACAAAACAGCTGGAGGGCACCAGGTTGGGAAAGGCTGCTTTGGAGAATTTGCTCCAGGGGAAAGGGAGGAAATTACGAAGTAATGTTTACTCACACAAGTCAGAAGGCTCTATCCATTCCTCCATGGATGTGTGAGGAATTCATCTTTGCAAATTCCAGTATGAACTGACCTCGGCTACACCTTCTGGCAAATGTGCTGATCAGAACGTAGCTATCCACCAGATTTTGCATTCCCCAAATGTTCCAGTGCACTTCTTGACTTGAAAAGGCATCCAAACACATTCAAGAATGTGTATTTTGAGAAAAAATATCCAGTTAGAAATGCATACTTTAAAAGAAAATATGTTTGGAAATGTGCATTTCAATACATACTGTGTTTTGTTTAGGGGTTTTTTTTGGGGGGGGAATCTGAGATTAATGGAGAAGTAGGATGAAATGGATTTATGAGTGAACAGATGTGAAAGTGATATGGACAGGAAATTTATTAATTTGCCCATCCTTCCCACTCACCTCTTAAAGTGCATAAAACCCAATGTATTTTATCATCTGATGAATTTTAGGTAATCAAGAACTGAATGAATGAAATAGTTGCAATCTGTACTGTGGATATGTCGAAAGAATATACTCATACAAAACACAGTACATCACATAATATGCAAGCATATTAATTTAGCTCTCTGTCTATCCTACTCATACACTACTACTGCCGTCCTCAGCCTGGTCCACTGGTGTTGGACAGCACTCATTCCCAGCCAACGTGGCCAATGGACATTTTGCTTGGGAATGATAGGATTGCTTGCAGTCTAACACATCTAGAGAGCACAAGGTTGGGGAAGGCTGCTCTACAGATGTCATCACTGAAAAGTTTCTCTGTTTTTCAGTGGTGGAAACCTAGAACATATTTTGCATTCACCAAGTTTGCAGTTGAGTTTACATTTTAACTCAATGTTACAGTGCTGCAAGGTAGGTTTAGGGCCTACATCTTACACATATGAATAAATAATGTTAAAGCTAATAAGATCTCTGAGAGAAAATGATGATTGTCTTTAATCACTAACCTTAAGCAGCAGCAAACCATATTATCAAACACCTTCATTTCTTATAAAACTATCTATCACACACAATATAGACCTGATGAAAAGGAAGGTGGAAGTAATCAGGACAGAATGCCAATTACCTCATTACTTGTCATAGCACATTGTAACTGGAAATTGCTTCTTTCAGGTTCTGTTTGCTCAGGCAATTACAATAAACTCTCTGCTTGACATGTTGTTTGCACAGATGTAGAGCATTAATAAACATGAGGGCTAATCTGAATTATTGAACCAGCCGCAATAATTCCAACAAAGGATTTATAATAAGTCCAAGAAAGCGGAGGTATCACTGGAATTCCCTGTAAGCAACACTGACATACTTTATCACATGTAAAATCCTCAAATTTAATGTACAGTACTGGAATATGTCCCATAGGTATTTTATATTTTCTAGTACTCTAAGCCCTGAGCAACTTCTATTATGAAAGAGACTCAAGACTGTTACGGGAAATGGCAATATTGCAGACTCACAGGAAAATTACTTTATTTGGCATATGCTTTGCACACCTTTCCAGACCCTTATTACCCTGATTTTACGAAAAAGGAAAATGCTCTATATCGAAACATGAGTAGTACCACATTAAAAGCTCCAAAGTGGGTCTAATTTTCATTTATACTAAGACAACGTGACACCACCACTTTGGCAATGGAAAAGTGCCTTAAAGTGGGTACAAATTGCATTGATTCCCCCCTCAAGGCCCTCTTACATTGCCAGAACAAGTTAATGTAGCTTCCCTGTTAATGAGAACTAGACCCAGGAACTGCATATGGGTGAGGTCTGTTTATTCATTCTTGATAAACTTTGGCCTGAGAAGTTTTGTTGTTAATAATAATATACTTGAGGAGAGGACAGAGAGGAAGGCACATCACAGAATAGTTGCCACCTGAGTTAAAATGAAATTGCACAGCACTAGCAACCTTTTTTTAAAAAAAAAGGCCCGTAGGGATGCGGGGGAGAGGGGAATTCATTCACATCACATTTTAATGCAAACTCACCTAATTTCTCACTCTTGAACCTCTATGCAAACTGAAACTCAATTATCTTTTGAAATTCGCACTTTTCCGAATTTTGCAATGGAGTTCTCCAGTCAAAAAATGCACACAAAAATGTGGCTATATTAGGACAATTAACAGTCAGAATGCATTGCATTAGGAAAATTGCTTGTAAAGGTGCTCATATTAGGCAAAAATGTATGCAAAATGCATGTATTAGGAGATATGTGCACAAAAATGCTGATGAATTTTCATGAGAGCTTTTTTAACAAAATAAAGATCTCGATGTTCAGGACAAACCAAACTTGAGACCAGAGAAATTCTCAAAGTTTGAGATGAGCTGAACTTAAGAGTGGCAATATGGAAAAACTGAGAGAAACTGAAATTAACACATTCATCCATCCCTAGGGTAGGGTACCAACTTATTGTTCTTCTGAAGTGATGGATGCATCCCATTCATCTGGATGTTATCAATATAGTGGTAGTATGAAGTTGTGCTATTCAGGGAAATCTGCAGTGGCCTCACGCCTCTGAAATGGGTCGCCATCTAGGGTCCAACAGGCCCCATCATTGCAAGCTTTTAGGAAAGCCCTGAAGGCTTATTTATTTCTTTGGCCTTTCCCTGAGTGTGTTTTATTGGACTGTACTTGGTTTTTAGTTGTAATTGTGTTTTAGATTTTAGGTGCTGTAGCACTCATGTCCTGCTTGTGGGATCCCGTGGGCAGCTGGCTGGCCATTGTGTGAACAGAATGCTGGACTAGATGGACCCTTGGTTTGATCCAGCAGGGCTCTTCTTATGTTCTTATGTTTCATATGTTCTTATGACTGCAGCTAAGCTCAGAGAGAACAGGGAATTCTGAGGGGGGTGGCAGATGACATCAGCATCCCTGCTAATAAAAAAAAAAGTGCTAGTGCTGCATCCCTGCAAGTCCTGGCTCCATATGCCACTGGTTCCACTGAAAAGCAGAAGATTCCATATGCCACTGGTTCCACTGAAAAGCACCACAAAATATCAGGTGAAAAGTAAACTAGTTTTTCCTTGCTTTCATTTTTTTTTAAAAAAATACTAATACTAATAATACATTAAGGCAAGTTTACTTTTGACCATTTCCCCCATTTTATTTCCCCATTTTATTTCATTTAATCCAAAGAGTTAAAACTATCTGAAAGAAAGGATCAACCTGAACATGAATCCACTTTTTATAATGTTTTTCCCCTTGTGATGACTAAACGATTAACTAATTTATGTGACCTTTCAAGCAACAGAATTCCTGCAGGCTAAGCTAGGTTTGGGGTAGCATTTCAAAAAAAGCTATCTTCTTAGCTGAAAACTGGATCTCATCTATTGCCATCCCTAGACCTACCATTGGTTACTCATTACATTTAGTTCTATTTCTTTCCATAGCTAACAGCAGCTTTGGGGTGTGTCAGTTTAAGTCTGGAAATGGTGTGGGGCCAAAGGGTAAAACTTCCTTCCCCCAACACTGTTGCCCTGGTTCAAATTGCCCCACGTACAGCCACTTTTACTAAAAGAAAGATGTCAGGTGATCTGATCACAGATGTCCCCCATCATAGGTACTTTGGCTCTAAGCGACAGGTTTTATTTACTTGTGTATTGTGTGTCTTTTTGTTTCTCTTCCTTGGCATCCCTGACTACTCCAGCCCACCTTGACACCACCTTGGCATGCTGCCCTGTATCTCCAGATGTTCCCCCTAAGCTTCTTCATGTTGGCATCTTTTCGATGGACTGAATTTCTGACATTGGCTCAACTTTGAATTGGGCATCTCAATGCGCCTTCCAGCTGGTCTTCCATAAGTCCTTGAGGAGGACTGACTTCCCAAGTGTGACCCTGCACTTGGCTTCAGAATCCATTCTGTAACATTTTTTCTTCTTCAGCACCGATCATGTTCCGGCTTCTCTATTCCAAAGGTGCCTCATCCAGCTGATATTTAGAGCAACCAAAGGGTTAACAATGACAGCATGACTGACTCAATGTTTCACCCTCTACTGAATCCTCTTCATCCTAGCAAAAGTCTCCTAGTGAAAGTTTGTCCTCCTAAACCTCTTCTATATCCTTGCTTATGACCTTTGTTCCCCCAATTCTGTCAGAGAGGTCTGGCTGGCAATTCCTTTGCTGTCCTTTCAGAGCTGAGCAAAGATCTTTCTATGTTGTCAGGACTTCTATAGACATGAATTCAGCCCCACTGATGGTTTTTATCTGGCTTTTAAGATATAGCTGCCTTTTAGTTCTTGTATTTTAATGACTTAATGATGGGATCTGCTCTGTTTGTATTTTAAAAGTTTTTGTATTTTCATTTTACGTCAACCCCCAGGGCAAATTATTCTTGAAGAGTGGTATAAAAATATTTTAAATAAATAAATAAATAAATAAATAAATACCACACAAAGGTATTTTGTTCTCTTAAATGACACCACCTTCCTCCCTTACTTTCCCTTATATTTGAAACTCCCTGCAAGACCCTATGTGATTCCATCTCTTCTCCTCCAAATCCTTCTGAAAGTCTCATCTTTTCTGTGAAGCCTTTGGCTTAACCCTTCAGCCTGTACTTCAACTTCACCTGTATTCTACAAGTGTGACTATCTGTCCCTGTTTGTCTTGCCCCTCTATTTTCATCCCTTCCCTTCCTTTCCCTGGTCTTCCCACAAACCAGACTGTAACCTCACAGGGGCAGGGACCTGCTTTTTTATTTATGTGATTCCTTAAAGCACCACACATCAATCAATGTCCTGAATAAGTAAATAATAGCTGTAGAGACAAATACCTAATGGACTTCCCTGTGCTTTTGGTAAATGTGTGTGTGGGGTGTGTGTGGGTGTGTATGATTGATTTCATTTTCATTAGAAATCAGTGCAGGAATGCAACAAATGTTGGGACCTTGCCATATATAAGATCTTCACTGGTACTAATCAGGGCTGAAGGTACAGTCTATACTTCATGAAATGTGGCATGTATCAAACTGTATATATGTATTTGTGTATTCTAGAACATCTGGAGCGACTGTAATTCATATTGTGAAAATTGGTAGAGGAGCTGAAGAGGGAATTTCTCAAGTACAGGTGGATCTAGCTTAAGATAATGAATGAAAAATGAACACTCTACTTTTTAGAATAGCTGTGATGAAACAGAATTGTGAAACACTTCTGAAAGTTGTGTCTCAGCCACAGTGTGCCTCGCAATATGAACCACTTCCTCTGACTTTCTTCCCTTCCCCTCTCAAAACATATAATGTATGAATATGAACCTGTCTTATAAAGAGTCAGATTGTTGTTGGCCCTTCTAAGTGAGTCTTGTCTCCTTCGACTGGCAGCTGCTCTCCAAGGTCTCAAGCAAAGGTCTTTTCCGAGACCTGCCCCCAAAAATCCTTTTAACTGGAGCTGTGAGGGACTAAAGCTGTGTCCTTTTGTATGCAAAGCATATGCCTTACTGCTGAGTGATGGACCCCTATTAATACAGATGTATAAAACTCCTGTGTAAAATTGAACTTCTCGGAACTATTTTTGCTTCCCTTGAAATTCTCCTGAGCAAGAATGTCCAAATTTACTCAGTTTATTCAATTAAGGTGCAACTTGGTAGCAGACTTATAGATATGCAGTTCTGCTCCCGCAAGACATATAATTATTTTTATTGCAGCAGGGGTGGGCAACATGCAGCCCATGGGCCATATGCAGTCCCTGTTGCCCTGCTGAATTCAGGGCAACCTGAATTTTCTATTTGTTTTTTTTTTAAAAAAATATTATTACTTAGGAGGGAAATGGCATCCATATCAAACACTGGGTCAAATTAAGCTTGCAAGTCAGCTAAGTTTGGCCCTTTTGGTCCATGGTGGTGGTGGTGAGTTTGGGGTAACAAAAATGCCCACCCCGACCTGCTCAATTACAAATTTGCGCAAATTACGGCCAAATTTGCTCAGATTAGGCTGTTTTCTACGTAAACAGTGTAGAGCCAGGGACCCAGAAGTCTGGCGAGAGCCTCATGAGAAATTTTGCAGGAAAGTTAATACCAGTTTAATGAGGTACTAACATCTATGTCAGAAAGCCAACCTGAAACTCTAAGCAGTGACAATGCCCAGAGAGTGATACAAACTGCAGCAGCTGGAAAGAACAAACAGCTGGTGCAGCCATTTAGCAGAAATACTTTTATGTCTCTGCTACTGCTACTTCTGAATCATATTTTGAGGTAACAGGGAAAAATAATTATACACACACACCTATTTCTACAGCTATTTTGCCCCACACGGTATCATCTTGGATAACCAGTAATGCTTCCTTCACAAGAGAGCAGCGGCAATTCAAATGTAAATCAAAGAGCAAGTAATCTTGGTCCTTCCTATCTGTTAAATTTTAAACTCTTCACATTTTAGAGATTGATGGTCTTTCATGTATTTCTCCAGTAACTGAGATGTGCATGTGGTGGAACAGATGAATGGGGAAAACAACAGGACATTCTTAAAACAAAATAAGTTTAGCGAAATCTAAGAACTTCACAGACATTAGGTAGAATACAGTCTATTAGATGTAATAATACTGTATGTGGTTCTGTGTATATTCCTTTGTCATTGTTTTGAAGTTCATTTAAACATAAAAAGGAAACATGGTAACAAAAAGGAGAAAGAGATCACTGAAGCATAGATCACTTTATAATAGTCCTTTTCAGATTAGCCTAATGAGTAAATTCAGTAATCATGTTATCCTATTCCTCTTATACTCCTTATTGTAGGACTGTATTCAAATATATTATTTCTCTGTGTATTTTTTTTTAAAAAAGAAACATTTATTTTAAGAGTTTACTTAGCAAAGGTTTCTTAATTTTAGAGATAGTATACAATGTTTTTATAGAACAGGGGTGGGCAACTTGTGGCCCTCCAGATGTTTTGGCCTACAACTCCCATCATCTCTCACCATTGCCTATGCTGTAGGCCAAAATATCTGGAGGGCCACAAGTTGCACATCCTTGTTACAGAAGATAAAAGGTGGAAATACAACTCACAGACCTGGTCAATCCAGGCGGTTGTTCCATATCTGTTGTGCACCACTGTTAAAAGTTCTGATTAAGTTTGATGTAATCTAGTCTAAGGGGTCTTATGTGTGTGCTCATGAGTTAGGTGCGTGCACATGACTTAGCCGCTTCACCAGCAAACCAAGCTGATTTAGAAATGAAATGTTTTAGGTTCTTGTCTTCATTATGGTGCATTTGTCAAGTAACTAGATGTTGGTTTCTTAATATAGTGTGGGCATGCATTATTTTCGCACCCCTTGTTCTTACCATACATAGTCTAGATTCAGACAAACAAAGTTGCAGTGTGAGATGACACCTCATCTCTGTGTGGTAGGAATTTGGTGGAACTAGATTTTTAGGAAGGGGCCTATATATAATGTAGTAGTAGGTGATCACTCGTGACCGAGTAAGATTGTCTTCCAGGATAAAATTACAAAAAGAAAATTATAAAAAGAGGAAATTCTAAAAAATTGTGTAGATTCCAGCGATGGGTCCATAAGTGACTGTGGAGGCCAATTCTAGATCCACACAGCTTCCCACAGTGAGGACACAGGTATCACTATAGGAGCGGTTTGGCTCTCTTATTAGGGATGCTGCTGGATGCTAAAATAGCTCACAGACCCTTTCCTGACATGCTCCGCATAATATTGGAGTCCACCAATATTGGAATCCAGAAAGTATCGACAAAACACAAAAACACACATGGGCGTGTCCTTGCCTGCATTCCTTCTCTGCTACCACTTCTGCCCAAGCTGAAGCCTGATGCATCAACCACTGTTGCTGTAAGCCACATCTTCCTCTGTGGAGACAGTGTAACTTCCAGGCCTTGCTAGGACTGGGCTTAGGTTTGGTGTTTGGACATCATTGACCCACATTAGCATGCCAGGTGATCTCGGTCCAGGCCTAGCAAAAACAGAAATTGCAATGATGGAGGCGGCAGCAGAAGTTGTGGTATGTCTGATACACTAATTTGGAAATAAGGTTTCTAAAAACAATTCTTACCCAGAATAATGAATGATTAATCCAGTTTGTTAGTATGATATGACAGACTTAATCTCGCTCAACTGGCCCTATTCATACTCTTATTTGGACCCCTGTAGAAAACATAACTCTAGTGTATTCCCACCATTACTGCAGTAAACAGGACAAGACAGTAGGAAATAGTTGTTTCTATCCAGCTATAGTGAAAATACTGATTTGCATTAATAAATATAGCTATTTTATGCAAACAGATCTCCGTGGGTTGTATCCAATTAGTGCCCTTCTGCTAATGGAACTCTCTTTGATCCAGAGAAGGCTTCCATCAGTGGAACTGGGAGGTGATTTCTAGTTATTCCCCTTCCCCTTTGCAACTGCCCATTCCACCTCCCACGCTGTTCCAAACGGTGCCCCAGCCCATCAGAGCAAAGATGGGGTGTGTGGGGCATGCTGATAAGTGGATAGGGAATTGCTAAAATCATCTCCCCCTCTGTTCCACTGATGGAAGTCTCTGTTGGCTCAAATACATGTGTAATTATCGATCAGCACAGGCTACCAATTGGATACAATCCCATATGTCTGATACATAATTTTAACAAATGGGACTCAAAATTGGACATTCCACTTATTAACATTAGCACCATTCATCATGACCTTAGTGCAGAGGTAGGCAGACGGTAGATCTGAATGTACTACTAGTAGATTTCTGGGTGATTTAAAAGGAGCAACAAATGACTCCCCTATCACCCTAAGTTATACTGTTGAAATGAAGAAAGCTTGGGAGTGATTTTTGTGTGGAAAGCCACACAATAGTTCCATTCAACTCTGGTACTCAAAACAAATTCTTGGGCACAGAATTCTTTAATTCTATGTGTATGTATTCTGCACCTGGCTCTGGATGGTGAATCTTGGGGTTCTAGGGGGAAAGCACCATAGATCTAGCAAGCCTGAGGTCTGCCCACCCCTGCTTTACTTAGTGTCTCGATAATTACACATGTCACATATGAAATGTTGGTGATAATATTTTTTAAAATTAAAAAACATTGACGTCAACAATAAATATAAATAGCTAGCTTTGCTGTTTGTTTTAATCTGTGGTTTTAAATTTTATAGTTATGTTGTATTTTATGGTTTTAACTGTTGTAAACCGCCCAGAGAGCTTCGGCTATTGGGTGGTATAAAAATGTATTAAATAAATAAATAAATATAAATATTTTGCTCATAAGGAAATACTTTCACATGTGCTAAGTTCAATTCATTCCTTGATTATGGTAAGCTTGTTCAGTTTCACTTGGCCATGGAGGTATAAGAGAACTTATTTTGTAAATTGCTTTTCCACTGTAATCTTCAGTTTAATACTTATTGCAGCATTAACCCTGATTAGTTTTATTGATGTTCAGAACATTTGGGCACAAGGGACCCATTTGTTTAAAATAAAACTTTTTTCCTTTTCTTTTTTTCCTTTTTTTGCAATCCAATACAAAAGAGGGAATAAAACAAAATCTTACAGAGTATGATTTATAAATTTACCCAAGCATCTTTTGCAAAAAAGAAAAAAGAAAAAGTAATTGGGCATACATAAGCAAGCAGGTAAGCAGTTCAGCAGCAGCACCAAGCATGTAAGTGGTGAACTCTGTAAAGCTGCCTTTCAAATCTTCCTGTTTACAATGAACATGTAGGCTCCTCTTCTTCACACAAATGTTTGTTGTGGCACACATGTTTGTTTGTTGCCATGCAGTTGCTGACCACAAGGGACAGGGCATATAAAGATATGAACTTGTCTGCAGAAGATTCCTTTACACCCGTATAAGCAAGCAATTCTAAAATCAATACGTTTGGCTTACAGATAACTAATGCAGTTGTCTGCAGGCTAAAGCGATCACAATGCATTTCTTTAGCTCCAGCAGATACAGGAATCTTGAAATACCGGGCTGAACAGCATTTCTGAAACTTACTAACCGACACTGAATAACAACATTTAGTTTCAAAAGGGGAGCTGCATCAGTCTCTCACACAGCCAAAACAGAGACCAGACATAAAGACTTAATCTATAAAGACTAAGAAAACTTAATTTCCATTCTATCTGAATGCTGAGAAGCTACTTTAGGAGACCTATACGGCTGAGATTAGACCATTACCTTTTTGAATTCCTTGCCCTGTTTGGAGGATGCCAGCAAATGCACCTCTTGTCCAATTCTTCTGAGTGTGTGTTATTTATGACAAAAACACCACAATTTCCTCCACACCTGACTAACCTTCTCAGCATGATTGGATGAATATAATAACTCATAATAGAATGATTGATCGAAAAACTCATTACCAAGTTCTAAAAGATGCCTTGTACGAATGAACTATACACTCATTCTGTATAGATTCAATGTGGTGTAGTGTTTAGTGTGTTGGACTGAGGAGATCTGGATTCAAGTTCTCACTGGGTGACTTTGGGCCAGTCACTGACTCTCAGCCTCATCTACCTCACAGGGTTGTTGTGAAGATAAAATAAAGAGGAGGAGGCTCATGTACACCACCTTGCGCTTCTTGGAGGAAAAAGAAGGATATAAATGTAACATATAAACACATTAATACATTCCGCTTAATAATAAAATGGGTAAATTCAATTATTTTTAGTACAACAGTGTTGCACCTATCTACCTACTCAAATTAACCACTTTGGGCATAATTGACTGGGAAGGTCTCTTGCGCAAGTCTCACAGGAATAGCTGTTCATTTCAATAGGGCCTGTGCAGGAGAACTTCCCTTGTCTGTCATGAGAAGTTGGTCAAACTCCTAAAGTGGATATTTTGCTTCTGTGGTAGTGGAAGTGGTGGGTCTGGTTTATCATTAGAGCTCTGGGAATAGGAGATGGAAGGCTGTCAGGCTGTTTCTGTACCAGTTCCCTTGTCACATATCTGCCGAGGTCAGAGATAAAAATAGGTACAACCCTTCTTCAAATCCATGGGCAGCTTATGCACACTTTTTTCTTTTCTGTTTTTCCCCCCTCCTAGCTTGTTTTGCAAGGGAGATATGCAACTTTATGGCAAACTGAATAAAGCCTTAAAGACATTTGTTCAGAAATTTATTACCTAATTTTGTACTTCTGAGCCACTATTTGAATTAAAACTCAGTTATCCTTCTAAATTCACACTTCTCCAGATTTTGCAGTTTTTTCCAATCAGGAAATGTGTACAAAAATATGTATACAGTACTGGGGGGGGGGGAACATTTTTAAAAAACATGATCTTAGGAAAATGGCTTGCAAGAAATATATACATTAGGGGGGAAATGCATGATTTAGGAGAAATACGCACAAAATTGCATAAGACTTTTCATGTGAACTTGAGAAAAAATCAAAGTTAATTACAAACTGAATTTAAGACTGAAGAAATTCTCAGAGTTTGAGACAAACTGAAATTAAGATTGGAAAAAAGAGAAAATGAAAGAAATTGAAAATTGACAGATTTGTCCATCTGGACTTCAGAGCAGACAAGAGAGAACTATGCAGGCACAGGTAGTGGGCATGGCTTTAATGAAAAGATTGGACAGATCTGTGCTGGGAATATTTTACACCTTAGAATAAGGGGTTCAGTTGGATAACAAAAACTTGAGAAGAGTCCTTCTGGATCAGAGTAAAGGTCTGTGCAGCATCCTGTTTCCCACAGTGGCCAACCATACGAAGCTGCCTTATACTGAGTCAGATCATTGGTCCTTGTAGCCCAGGATTATTGACACTGACTGGCAGCAATGGCTCTCCAGGGCTTCAGACAGGATTCCTTCCTGACCCTACCTAGAAATGCCGGGGATCAAACCCAGGACCTTCTGCATGCAAAGCATGTACTCTACCCACTGAGCTATGGTCTCTACCAAGATTTCATGCCCATAAGAAGCCCACATGGAGGACATGAGAGGAGACTAGCCCTCTTTTACTCATGTTCCTCAGCAACTGGTATACAGAGGCATTCTATGATTCTGGAGGTAGTATATAGCCATCATGATTAGTAGCCATTGATAACCCAATCCTCCATGAATGTGTCTGATCACCTTTTAAAGCCATCTATATTGGTAGCCTTGTCAAAGCAAACTCCATAGTTTATCTATGTATGTGCTGTGTGAAGAAGTATGTCTTTTTGTCTGTCCTGAATCTCCCACCATTCAGCATTATGGGATCACCCCGGGTTCCAGTACTATGAGAGAGGAAGAAAAACTTCCCCCTATCCACTTTCTCCACACCATGCATAATTTTGTACACCTCTGTCATGTTCTTCCTTACTCAGATTTTTTTCAGAGCTCATAGCCCCAGACATGGTAACCTTTCCTCATAAAGGTATTGCTCCTGCCTCCTGGTCATTTTGGTGGCTGTTTCCTGAATCTTTTCGAACTCTACAATATCCTTTTTACGGCGCGGTGACTAGAATTGTACACAGCATTCAAAGTATGGTCACACCATAGATTTATGCACATGTATTACGATATTGGTAGTTTTATTTTCAATCCTTTTCCTAATGATTCCTAACACAGAATTCACCTAGATCAGTGATGGCGAACCTATGGCATGCAGTGCCACAGCTGGCACGCAGGGACCTCTCTGTGGGCACGCGAGAGGAGCGAGATCAGGCAGGGGTCCCGGGCGCCTCCTGCTGCGAGGATTCCCCCAAGGGGCGGGAGAGCAAGCAGGCGAGGTGAGGCGGGGAGGGCAGCTGCCGCTTTAAATGCTCAGTTGGCTACTCTCCGCCTCGCATGCTCACTCTCTGCCCACCTCCGTCTCGCGCGCCCTCCTCCTCCTCCTCCTCCAGCCTTGCCTGCCTGTCTGAGAAGGGGTGGCTGGGCTGCCGCTTTAAATCTCCTCCTCGTGCGCTCACTCACTCTCTGCCCATGGGGGGATAGAAGGGGTTGTGGGGGGGGCTGATGTGGAGGAGTCAGGAGACAGCCCTTGCAGATGCACTGGCAGCTTGGAGGTGGTGTGATTTAAGCTGTGGTGGCTTGTGCGATTCAACTCTAAACTAAAACCTTGGTATTCAGGTTTAATTGCAGTGTTGGCACTTTGAAATAAATAAGTTGGTTTTGTGTTGCAGTTTGGGCACTCGGGCTCAAAAAGGTTCACCATCACTGACCTAGATGATTGATCAGTTAGGTCCTTCCAAGTGCTATGTTTCTGTGGTAAAAGATATTGCAAAGAGGCTGTTTGGCCTTCTTCACCAGTCCCACCATAGTCGACAAACTGTTTTGGAGCTTTTCCACCACAGCTAAAGCCATGATTTCTGTGTGTATATTTAGAACTTTAGTGGTCATGTAACCGCAGACAAGCTCACAAATTGATCTTGTAAACACTAGAACTTAGGATCATCCAATAATAAAATTGATTAGCAGTCAATTCGGGGCAGACCGCATCAAGTATTTCTCTTCACGCAATGCAGAATTTACTTATGGAGTTTGTGGCTACCAGATGTGGTGCAGTCCTTTTAGATTTTTTCTGTTTTTAAGGATTCAGCTGCAGTGGAGTGGCGGAGGGCGGAAGGAACGGTGGAGGTGATCTTTGCTTCCCCATCCTCCGGTCTCCTTCATTTTCGCTAGACAGGCTTTTCAGGCCATCTAGCAAGGGTGCTTTGGAGGTGGAGGGAAGGAGGCTGGAGGAGGCTCGGATGAATCATATCCTGGCCTCTCTGGTCTCTTCCCCTCCCCACCCAATGGAACACCCCCTTTTCCCGCTCTCCCAGGTTGATTTTCCAACCTTGGAGAGGCAGCCAGAGTGGTTCTCTCTGTGTTGGCTGTGAGGGGTTGGGGTTGGATCTACAACTTCCCCTTCTGAGGTCGGAGCACTGGCTGGCTCCAACCTCAGAAGGGGTTTTCTGAGCCATCCTATGGTCCCTGGGATGCTCGCCCAGGGACCGCAGCATTGCTCTCTTAAGCAAGTTAACAGAGGTTGCAATCAACCAATATTAATCATGATAATTAGATGGAACCTCCATGTTCAGAAGCAGCATGTCCCTGAATAATACCAGTTGCTGGAACTCAGCCATGGGGGAATCCTGTTGCCTTCAAACCATCTTTAAGGGCATCCCAGAAACATCTTTCTGGCCACTGTTAAAAATGTGATGCTAGACTAGATAGTCTTTGGCATGGGTCAGAAAGGCTCTTCTTAAGTTCTTAATTGTCAAATGGAGAAGTTTCTGAGAAGAGGCAAGATTTTCCTTCTCTTTTGCCAAGTACATTGGGCAATACTATTTATTACTATATTTGACATCATTCACTTTGTGTACCATCACATCATTCATTTTGTGACAGAACACACACTACTTTGGTGGGGGGGGGGGTTAGGTTGTGAAAATTATTTAGTCATAAATGGATAAAGAGGACTTTTAAGGAACAGAGGAAACTTAATTGTTAAGTTTGGCTTGCAGGCACTTCCATATAGGAAAGTGGCTCACAAGTTGAATCAGCTAAACATATGGAAAGTCTGCATGCCAGGGATGTATGAGAATTTCATTTTGCTTCAGAATTTGCCCCGTCCACACCTCCAAATGTGAACACTAATACATTTTTGGAGGAAAGCTTGTATGTTCCCAAACTTGCATTCACAGTCGGAAAATGCACACTTTAAAACTGCATTAAAAAAAAAAAGAAAAGCATTATCACATTTAGCCTTTGGGGGCAAAGTGCACATTTGGGTATGCACTGTCAGGTAATGAGTTCTGAAATGTGCACTTTCCCCATTTGAACGAAAAGAAAAAATAGATTGTAAATGGGGTGAGGTGGACCAAGGTTCGAGGTGGAACTCAGAGAACCTCTAGAGCAGTGTTCTCCAACCTTGGGTCCCCAGATGTTTTTGGCCTACAACTCCCAGCATGCCCCAGCCAGCTACCAAGGTTGGAGAACACTGCTCTAGACAAGCTCGAGCCTTGCTGTTTCTCCCATCCCTGTTCCATGCAGGCACCAACAGAAACATGTGGAAAGACTAGAGCACAAAGCCTCATAATGCCATCGAGCTGGTCCATATGGAAGCTGATGTCAGAGCCATTAGCTGTGGGAGGACTTGAGCTATAGGCCTTTTGAGAGCAGGACAGAAGCCCCCTTCCTTGAGCCACTGCGCACTTCTGGAAAAAAGCCAGATGACCTCTCCTTATTTCTTGATTTACTGATTACATTTATATCCTGCTGCCTTTCATCCAAGGAACACGATTTCCCCATCCTCATTTTATCTTGACAGTAACCCTGCGAGGTAGACGAAGCAGAGCGATGGTGAGAATCTTGTTTACCTTTCTTGTTTACTCAGAAGGTAAACACCACTGTGTTCAGTGGGGCTTGCTCCCTAGTAAGTGGGTTGGATCCAGACTTAGACTTACTTAGTGTAGACCCATTGGCCCATGACTAACTTAGGTCCCATTGATTTCAGTGGGTCTGCTCTAAGTATGGCTACTAGGCCTGGATAATGCCAGTGTGTTTGGGATTGCAGCCTTAATTATGAAGGTCAGCCAGTGAGCTTGATGGCTGAGTGGGGATTTGAACCCGATCCTCCCTACTAGTCCTAATCAGATACTCTATCCACTGCACATTGTCTCTTCGTCTCGCTCTATTTCTCACCAATGTAATAGGGCTACTGCCCTTTCTTGTCCTATATAAACTTGCCACGTATTAGCCGACTGAGCAGCAAAGTAGTTACTGCAAACAGCTTACTGCATAGTCTGTACTTCTCACTCTGTGCTTCTCACTATCTCTTTCTGTTTCATTTCCTGATGCTGTTAACCTATTATTGGTTCATTGGCTCTGTCGACTCTGCTGTTTTCTTCTCTTTCCACACTTGCCTTACCTGCCCGAATTGCCTTCTGGAATGTGCCTCCCTGACTTACAGTGTTGCCTCACACTTTGATCAGACACCTCGCCGATAACTTATCGGTGAAAAAGGCCCAAACCTGCAGAGTTCCAGATCCTCCTGCTCCCCCTCTGTGAGGCTCTGTTTCCATGGAGGACGGGACCCCCCTCCCTGCAGTGAATCAAACCTGCTTCCAAATAGTAGATTTCCATGTGGAGCTGCCCCCGGGCAGAAACATCCCCCCCCCAATAGCCCATGTGTAGGCCATAATATGTGAATTGCTCCCGAGTCCCTTTTTTATGGGAAGGGCAACTCTTTGTTGGTCCCATCCTGCAGGCCTAAGCTCTAACTCCACGGCACAGAATGGAACCTTAGGAAGTTTTACTCTTTTTAAGGATTACTTGCTGACGAAAGGGTGCTATAATCGGTTTACACACTTAGCTACTGATTTAATAAACCTTGAGGCCTTCTGCCAAGTTTTCTCACAATGTGTGTGTGGCTGTTCATTCGGGCATGTCCTCTGCCATCGGAGTAGCTAACAACTGGAGACGAGCCACTTTTCAGAATCCATTCGCTTCCCCACTCTTTTATCCACGATGGGCTGCTTGCCCACTTGTTCTCCAAAGCGGGATATTCCTATCACATTGCCAGAACAGGAAAGAGATTAGGGTGCTCTTTTTACCAATTAATCCTTCAAATATTTCTGTGTGTGTTTTTTATTGCATTTTCAAATCTCTCCACTATAAAAAGTTCATTGAACGATGGGTTCCTTTCATTAAGCCACTATTGTCAACCACCATGTGTACCTCTGAAAAAGCGAACACTGTGATGCTGTAAAAGACTGCACCTTCCTCCCAGAGACTGGGTACTTATCTTTGTCAGCAGCTAAAGACCTGAGGTGAAAAGTGTTTTGCTGAACTGGGACCTCGGAACAGGATGTCATGGGTTCCAACCCACAGTTCATCCAAGAAGGATTAGCCATATCAGCAACAGTTTCAGCACCAAAAATAGAGAGTTAATTTAGAAGACAAGGAGAGCTGATAAAAAGCAGTCAAATCTACAAAAGAGCAGTTGTAGAAGTGACTGTTACTTTGCTTGGACTGTTTTGCTTCTTTACACATACTATTAAATACTTGCAATTAACAAGAAACACTACATTGAAGAGGTTGAGGTTATGACTTTTCACAAAGCCAGAAATTACAGAGGTAAGGGGCTGACTGTAGTCTTAGGAAAGAGTGAAATCTGAAGAGAAAATTCTCTCTAAGATGGTTAATCTTGCTTGAGTGGTATGTATCATAAAATGATTTTTTTTTAAATAACATACAAGAGCCACTGTATAAAGATGGTGTTAGTAGAGTGGTTTGTTAAGCATATAAAAGTGTTTCTGAGGTCTGCTCATTCTCAAGAGAGCCAGCAATGAAACTAGAATCCTTTCAGTAGAATATAAACAGAGAATGATGAGGGAATTGAAGAGGCCAGGAGGAAATAAAAAATACATTGACTGACTTTTACTAATATATATCCCCCTCCCAAATTAAAAAAAAAGCCCCACACCAAACCAAATGTTTTCGCCAAGATTTGCATTAAATTAAGCTTAACAACAAATTTCCGTTTCAAAATATACATTTATATCATTTTATATTGAAAGAAACAAAAAACAAAATACAACCATTCTATGATAAACATTCTGGGCCAATACACATCTGTGTGTGTTGATCAGTTGTTGATGGCACCATCAAGTGAACAAGCCGTCATAGATCAGTCAGTACAGACAGAACTTTCATTTTGCCTGATGTCATTTAAAGAACAATATTTTTCACTGGAGTCAGTTTACACATTTGATTCAGTGTTATAAAGCGTTGCACCAACACGTGCAGAAAGATCAAGTGAAATACATGCATGTGCACATTAACCGTATGTGTACAAATCCAGGTCCACTGAAATCACTGGTGGGACTGCCACAAACTTCTGTGGGTTCACTTCATTGATGCACACTATTTCATATATATATATATATATATATATATATATAATTCATTTAATATATTTATTCACCGCCCATCAGCCAAAAGGCTGTATATATACAAGCTGTATAATTTCCCTTTGCTTGAAAATAAAGTCTATTGAGCAAGCAATATGCACAGTTCTTCATGGTGTTCCTGCACAAATGGAGAAGTTGCTCCAGAACTCCATGTGATATTATAGAGGATTTGTGGGCACACTGTCAGTCTGTGCATATGCCAGGAAGCAGCCAGAGAACCCTCCTGTTTCTGGTAGGAATGCTTGAGGAATTTGATCTTTGAGAATTTCAGTACAAATCTGACCTGATCTGCACCTCCCAGACTAATACACAGATTAGAATTTAGTCACACAATGGCTTTTGCACTTCCCAAATGTTCCAACTCAGTTCTCAGATCAAAAGAACATATCAAAATATGTTTTAAAATACTTATTTTGAGAGAAAATGCATTTAGAAGTGTGTATTTTGAGCAAAAGTATGTTTAAAAACATATTAAAATCTATTTAAATACCCTTTTTTGCAGATTTAAATAAAGAACTCGTGCATGTTTAAAGATGGAGATGGGATGGAATGAACTTATGTGGGAACACATGTGAAAGTGACACGGGCTTTGAAACAAACCAATTCACCATCCGTAGTTTTGGGCACAGCAAGAGTCCCTGGAATGGAATTATGCTGTCCCAATTCGGTGCCGACTCTGTCCCCCAGACCCAGTTCGGTGCTGACTCAGCTGGCTTTGCCATTGGCACCAATCAACTGACACCAATATGTGTTCAAGATCAGAGTGAAAGAAAAGGTTTTAAGGCCTTAAGCATATGTGTCAAAGATATGCGCCAAACTTGTGAGAGCATGATGAGCAGTGTTGTTAACTATGACATAAACAAAGTGCAGAGCAAGACAAACTGTGGAAGAAATCTGTGATAAAAATTTATAGCCTGTGATTGCATCATTTAGAGCACATTTTTCTTAGGAGTTCCAAAGAATGGTTCCTTGAAAAATTCAATATTTACCATCAGCTTTTAAGATAAAAATAGCTGTGAGTGGCAACACAGGCTGTCATCAAACTTTACCAAGTTCAGGGTGGAAAGCTGCAAACTTTGACACCTAGTCAGAGAGGTATATTCGCAAGCAGTCAAAACTGATTGGAAACCAGATGAATCTGTCAGACTAATGCTTGACATCAAACGGAGTTGATTTAAGTACCAAAGCATTTTCATATGGTGGCTTCAGACATAGTGTACATCAGCAGGGTCCAGCTTTTCTTCATCTTCTTTTGTTAAAAGCATTGTTTTTGGCACAACGCTTGATGTTATAGAAAGAAGTGGAGACTACAAAAGGATTAAGCCTTGCCCTCATTTCCACATATTTCGCCAAGGAAAGTGATGATTTAGAGGTGCATATTCCATTCCAATGGACATGAAGTGTGCGTATTTTGTAGTGATGAGCAAACTGATCTCATTGCAATTAGGGATCGGTTGGCTGATTTAAGAGTCCAGCTGTATATACTTGGACAAAACTTCCATATTCTGAGTTTTTGAAACATGGCTGGATTTTAGCATCTGCATGTCACCAAAGTATGCCTTGGAATCATGACATGCTTCATACAATGTTCTTTTCCCACTCTTGATTGCCATGTGATGCATCATGTTCTCTGATTGGCCGTTGTTTTGTTGATTGGCAGTTATGTGCTTTTTTCTTACAAACTGACTAGATTGATCTGGAGCCACAGGCAGAAGCAGCAGCTGTGAGGGAACATGCAGGCACAAAGAAGAGAAATAAACTTGCAGTACACCTCCATTTTATGGCCATACCATTTATTTATTTTAGGAATTGATTTGGGCTCCTCTCTTTTAATCTCACTTTGGGGGTTTGGTTCATTGGAAGGGGGGGTATTTGGGCTGAAACCCCAAAATGAAACAAAAGGGGAGTGGTGGAGGCGCCAAACATGATTTTGGATGGGAGGGAAGGAGCTTGCAATTCCAGTAAGGGGGAGCTCCTACCTTCCCCCCTTTTTTAACTTTATCTTTTTCTTCTTCTTTTAAAAACAAGTTTTTTAAAGCTTGTGGCTTCTGTGAGAGGTGCAGCATCAGCAACAGAACTCTGGCTGGTACTATTCTTCCTTCCCAGAATGCGGCCACAGCTCTGCGGTGGCAACCACAACTCCACTGCTGCTGCTGAAGCAACCGGCTTTAAAAATTGTTATACAGTCCACTTCAGTCAAAAAGGCCACTCTTTATTCATTCATTTCTTCATTTTGAAAACGTATATCCTACCTTAACTCCAAAAAAGGAACTCAAGGCAGCTAACTTCATATGATGTCCTCACCTCACCACACCACACCACACATTGTCCATGTCTATTGAGGCTGCTCAACTCACATATGATTCATGTAAATCAGTCTTTACCTTTATTGGTAACAGAACGCGAAGAGCAAACTAATAAACACAGGAGATCAAATACACAGCTGAAGAAGAAGGCACAGTGGAAGGCTGAAGCATTTTGCACCAGTTGCAACCTGCAATTTCCAAACGCTTTTCAAGGGCCGCCCTACGTAAACCTTGATGGCAGCAGGACACAGACCTGTGCAAGACTCGAGTGATTAACCTTGTGTGAAGAAAGATATCAAAATGAGCCATGAACAACACAAGGAATCTTGAAAATTGGTACATTTTAGCCATCCCACTTCTTACTCTCAGAATACAATCTTAAGTGCACACTTCCTTGGAAGTAAGTCTTATTAAGCACAGTGGGAATCCCTTCTAAGTAAATATGTATAAGACTGCACTGAGTGTCTTCAAATGCATGTCAAGAGGATGCTTTGACTCACTGGCATCAGTGTAGACACAGACTCTGTCTCCTCGTCAACTTTGATTTTACTAAATAGAATCAAATATCTGATTTCTACATATGCCTCTACAGTACAGACCAAAAACTAACTCCTGGTGTAAATCCGAGAGGTTGTGGCATTTTTCAGTGCCTTTAGAGTCGTATGCAACACAAAGCTAATAATAATTCATGCATCTATACAACATTTGCTTTGTTAACCTCAAAATCCTTGCATCGGCGACAGCTGTGCCCTCTCAATAGGACAGAATCTTAATAATGACAAGAGCCTACTACTACTCTTCTTGAAAAAATAGCATTCATTTCACTTAATAAAAGTGTCACTGGCACAGCAGTTTATAAAATGTCTTAGCTATACCAAACTCGTATAATGATTCTGCAGAACGTCTACTGGTAAGTGCATTGTTATGAATAAATGATAGGAGTCAAAGTGAGTGCTAAATGAAGGCGCGGCTGTAGAGCCCGGAAGGAGGGTGTCTGCTAGGGTAGGTGGGCATGCAAAAGAGCCCCACTGCTTTTGCACGATCGAAACATCAGACACAACCCACAAGTACACACGTCTGGGTGTGGTTTTTCTACTTTTTTCCCCCAGGGCAGGCCGAAGACGTTTTGCCACCTGAGGCAAAGTACAAGATGGCGCCTGGGGAGGTACGGATTTTGTGAAATCCATTCCATCTGTGAACTCCATTCCATCTGTGTCTCATGCCTTGTCAGGCATCTTTCATTCCATCGTCCACTCATTGTCAGAACTGGATTTTTAGAATGAATGAATGAATAAATAAATAAATAAAATTATTATAGGGACGTATAAGAATTTTGTTCCCGTGTGCAAATGTGCATTTGCACAAATCCCCACCACACCCAACAAAAGTTTTTAAAAGAACAACAGCAACCAGTCTGCAAGTCCACAGAATCTGCATGACTCAGAAAAAGCTGGTCTGCTGCAAAATCCACATGTCAGAGTCATGGAAATTCTAATTCATTTGAATCCACTGAGTCAGAACTCTCCGACATTCCTAACGGACCGCCCTCCATTCCACCTACCAAAACTGACCAGACTGGCACTTGAATCCAACTTCCATACTTCCAACACTGGTGATGGGACAGCACCTTCCACCTCACCTGAGGGGAGCAGGCTAGCTTAGGGGGGTGCAGGGCAGGCTGCCTGGAACAAACAGGTCTGTCTTCCAGTAGAAGGAATGAATGGCCAGGGGACTACTGTCACTGCTGCCCCCTCTACACCACCGAGCATCTGCCACCTGAAGTGACTGCCTCACTCTGCCTAATGGCAGAACCAGCCCTGGTTTTTACCCCTACCCCAACCTCCCTAATTAAAAATAAATTCTGAGCCAATTTCTTGTGAAGTGGGAAAAAAAATGCTGCTGAAATGGAAAACAGTGTTGGCATGTGTATTTTTCAGTATCTGACATCTGGAACTGGATTTGCATGTAGAGCAGCTGATCTGAATGACTGAATGAAACAAAGGGGTATAGTTCTCCTGGGACTGCGTAGTCCCTGGAAGGCTACACCATGATGTGCATGGGATACTGGATGTTTGATTGTTCTAAAATTCCGGGTAGCTAATATGTCACTGAGGACGAGTGTAGCCTTCTCTATTATGTACTAGTTTTATTTACAACATATACCCCAACTTTTCTCCAAGTAGTTTAGGACAGTATATATGGGCTGTTTTGCATACTGTCCACACCACAACCTAGTAAGGTAGGTTGGTTTAAGAAATTGTTACTTGGTCAGGCGCACTCAGTGGGCCTCAAGGCTAGGTAGAATTTTGAACCCGGTTTCCCTCTTTCAGATCCAACACTCTAGGCTGTGCACCACTTTGCCTTCTTACTGCTTTGCCCAGTCAGTAGAAGGAGATTCTCACTTTGGTTCAGGTTTTGGAAGGGCAAGTAAAGTATCTGTCTGGCAGGGCCTGTACCGAATTTTTAAAAGAATACTAATTCTAATACTGAACTATTCTCCACATTCTGATCCTTATGCAGACAATCAGCACCAACCATGCACAAAAGGGAGGTGTCAGCAGGCTTGTGGGAACCCCAAGGTTTGCAGAAGTCCCCCCATAGAAAAAAAAATCTAAGGAGGGACCCCAAACCAGCCCAATGAGGTCTAAGGATGCTCAGTGGCCACAGAATGCTCAGTGTCGGGTGGCACCAGGGAGAGGGGAATAGATGAAGGCAAGAACTGGTGTCTACTTGCTGTGCCTGGGCCTTTCAAAAGGGGCACTGTTTGGATTTCACATCATTTCGCAGGAAAATGTCTTGGGCTCACACTGAACAATTCATCCACCATTCTACAATCAGCTTTACATGTGAGATTGGAAACTGTAAGCACATGTATCACTATAGGTTAAGAAGCAACCAATCGCTGGCATGAGACCTCTGCAACTTGTCTCTCATTGCCAGAAAAAGCCTTTCACTAACCCTGCTAATGTTCCCATCTACTCTACAGATTGGCAGGGGAACAGCACGACTAGTAAGGGAACCCACAACCGTTGTGGGCGCAGGAATCAAATAAACTGAAAAATGTAGCCCAAGAAATCACACTGACAAATACTTCCTTCTCCTGACCTCCATGGCTCTGTTGAGACCTTGCGTTGGTACACAAGTACAAAGGAAAAAGTCCTTTATGCTCCACCTTGCTTTCCACCTTTCAGCTGTGTGTCTCCACACTGGAAACTGTGTGGTTCTATATAATCCTATTTCATTAACTAGAATGAAGAGCCACTCTTCCAGGTGCACCACTAGCACTGAATGGGGGACTACTTCCTGCCAACTTTGAAGCAACTGAGTATACATGCTCCTGATCCCATGTTCTGTATGCTAGTGTGATAGCTCATAGGATCAACCCACAAGGCAAAGGGAATGAAGGGTGGGCAGCCATGACTGTCAACATTCCTTGTCTGGCAAGGAAAGACCTGTAGTAATCATTGTCCGGAGAGTGTACACACAAGTTCCTTGCTATGTTGTTATTACTTCTGTCCTTTATATATATAATGAAGCAAACATTAAAGTAATATTATTTCAGTTGAGGGTTGGTATCTATAGCTTATACCTTGTGATGTTAATTAAAAACATAATTTTTATGTACTTATCACAAAGGAAATATCATTTCATTAAAATCCAATTAGATTCAGACAATATCTGTAAAGACTACTGAATAACTGCTGTTTGAACATGGTCTGCTTTGTTCTATTTTCATCACCCGAATAAAAGCAACCACAACAAACAAACCAAAGAAAGAGATTTTTTTTTTTTTATTAATCTCTGAGGTTACAGATCCACTCGCATTTAGAGCAGTGTTTTATGTGAGCAACATACCAAAGATGACATGTTTCACCAACTGCAGCATAAGTGACCTTTTTTAAGACCATTCTTATCCCCCACCCCCTACTATTTTCATGTAATAAAACAAATTTATTTTAGTGGAATAGATTTCTTTGTAGAGAAAATTTGGCTTTGCTACAATAGTTCAACACTCTTTTGTGTGATCCAAGGAAAGAACTATGAAGGTAATAATTAGTGCCCTCTATACAGTGAAATCTTCAGAAAAAAAGGTGCTGTAATAGAACTTGTGTGTGTGCGTGCACTACAGTACAAGTCACAACACTGGTGCTGATGAAGTTACTTGCACTGGTGCTGCACTTTCTTCCAGAGATTGCTCACAGCATTTACCAGTGGAGCCTGCAACAAAATGTTGCAGTGTATCCTTGTTTCCTAACAGAAGGGCTCCTGTTCAGGGTTCTAACAAGTCAGCCCTTTCCTCTTCCAGGGTACTCTGTTCATCCCCCCCACCTTAGTCAGTTTTCTTTTCCAACTGACACTTGACATTCGTGGCAATTGCCCATGTTCAATCCTCATTAGGTGTAGAAGATGCACTCTACAGTTAGGGTGGGGATGTATGGACTTCGTTAAATCTGTTCCATCTGTATTTTGCAGATTTTCAGGTGCCTTTTGTTCCACCATCTGCTCATTGACCAAATCAGATTTTGCACAAATGCATTCATACACATTTGCGCAACTTCACATTAGCGCAAATTCACACTTCTGAAAATGCACAACCCCTCCCCCCCAAATATGCAAATCCTCCCCAAATGCTCATTTTCATGCTTTAGTCTATGGGGAGGATGTGTTCAATTTTGGTGGGGTTTTTTTTATTTTTCATATTTTTCTACTCCTAAATGTGTGTAAAATTATGGAAGGTTAAAAAAAAAAAAAGGTCCCCAAGTCCGCGTGATCCATGTGACTCGGGAAAAGCTGGTCCACTGTGGAATCCACGGGTCAGATTCATAGAAATCTGAACTCATTTCAATCCATTGCGGATTGCTCCGACATCCCTAACTTAAGGTTAAGTATAACGCAGTTTTCTATGTAACAAAAAGTTACAGAATACTGAGTTAGCTTTTGAGGGCGGAGAAGAATAAAAAAAGATGTACGTTGCTTGTACAGGACGTGGTGGAGGCTGATCTGCAATGTGTTACAGTCGTAGAGCGCAATTGTATAAATGATATGTAAGCAGGAGTTCAATAGGGCGTACCCCCAAGTAAGGACTGCAGGTAGTTCAGGAAGCCCTATTACAGGCTAATTAAGAGCACAGTGTTATGGGTTGCTCACTCGATGATCACAAGCCTCTGAACTCGGAGGCATATGAGCATCCTATGCAGCGGCGGAGGCGATCTTCGCCTCCCCATCCTCCCACCCAGCAGTTTTTGCTAGACGGGCTTTTTTGCCCATCCAGCTGGGGCACATCGGAGGGGGAGGGAAGGAGGCTGGAGAGGCCTCAGAATAACTCATATCCTGGCCTCTCCAGCATCCTCCCCTCCCTGCCCACCAAAATGCCCCCTTCTCCAAGGTCGAGTTCTCGACCTCGGAGAGGAGAGCAGCCGGCATGGTTCTTTCCAGCAGCTGTGAGGGGGAGGAGGGTTGGAGCTCTGATTCCCTCCTCTGAGGTCATAGGACTGTCTCCGACCTCGGATCAGGAAATCCAAAATATCCTCTGGCCCTGCAGATATTGCTTCCTCCATTTATGCTGAGCTGAAAAGATGTCTCACCAAAGTATATTGGAATAAAGAAGCTATGGCTCCTCTCCCTTTGAAGGTATAAACGTCAGAGGTTTATTGATCTATCTCTAGAGGAATGGAAGAATCAGTCTATTTCCAGTCTCTCCATGTTTGAACATATTTTATGTCCAAATACACATTTCTAAATGCATTTGAATTCAAGGTACACATTTGAAGTGCATTTTGATACCCTTTAAAAAAAAGTATTTCTTGCACGAGAACTGCATCACAACATCAAGGTGCGCCTACTCCAGGCCATATACCTTTTAAGAATGTCTCCTCCCACCCCCACCAATTACTTTCCTTTTCTTTTACTTTCTCCCACATTCCCATATTTTGTTTAAAATGCCAAAAATTTCCGCCTGGCTCTAAATATTTTATGGTGTGGATAAGATTCACTTGTTTGTAGCATCCTCAAGACCAGCCCTCTGGGATGAAAGCTACAGCCCTGAGGTCTGAACTGTCCGTGTCATAAGGCAAGAGCCTCTGATTCAGCATTTAGGAATGAGTGGCACAGGAAATAAGATGCCCACACAGGAATAGCAGCCACAGCACTCCTGTCAGGAGGATCTGTAATCACCGAGGCAGAAGTGCTGATTCAAGAGCTTTCGCAAAGAAAGGCACCGGTGTTGATAAGAACTAAAACAAAATGGTTTTGTTTGCACTAAGTAACTGACATTACATCCAAATAAAAGTCTGGAAGAAAATCCAGAGAGATCAATATTGATGTCTTAGGGTTTGCAGACAACTAATGAAATATTTGTTTAATACTTTCCTTATCTTCACCTGAGGATATAAAACACACACACATACACAGTGATTTTGTTTAACAATAAATTATATTTCTACGATCGCAGTTCAGTAGGAAGAAAGAAACATTTGTTGCTAGCCAAGAGAGGAGCGTTGACTGTAGGATCAGTGTACAGTAATACCTTGGATTGCAAGCATAATTCGTTCCGGAACCATGCTTGTAATCCAAAACACTCTTATATCAAAGTGAGTCTCTGGCGGGTGTGAGCGGGGCTGATTTTGGCCCGCTACGCCCGCTCGAGGCGAGCAGTTACATTCCTACGACTACTTGTATTGCAAGATGTCACTTGTTTATCAAGTCAAAATTTATTTTAAAAAATTGCTTGTCTTGCAAAACGCTCTCAGACCAAGTTACTTGCAATCCAAGGTATTACTGTATTTGGAAAATGAGATTTGGAAATGCGAATGCCTCACAAATCACTTGTTCTGGCCTGCCATTCCACAGAGGGTTGTGAATATGAACTCTAAAGATATTCGTCATGGCCATGTGCAATGTCCCAGTGGATAATATAGCAATCTGGTCATCTAGGGTTGGGTGAATCCATCAGTTTCACTTTCTCCTGCATTTATGTTTAATTTTTTTAAAAAAAAAATCTCAGGTTCTTCCTCTCACAAATATGAACTTTGCAAATTACTGCAATGTGTTATACATGGGGCTGCCTTTGAAAATGGTCTGGAAACTCCAGCTGGTTCAAATTAGGGCAGCAAGATTGCTAACGCGGACTGGCCAGAGTTATCATATTAGGCCGGTGCTTTACCATCTGCACTGGCTACCAGTCCATGTCTGGGCCCAATTCAAAGTGCTGGTATTAACTTACAAAGCCCTAAACGGCTTGGGGCCAGATTATCTGAAGGATCGTCTCCTCCCATATATACCTTCCAGGACCCTAAGATCATCCTCAGCGGTCCACCTCCGGGAGCCCCTGCCAAAGGAAGTGAGGTGGGTGGCTATTAGGAGGAGGGCCTTTTCTGCTATCGCACCCCGGATGTGGAATGAACTTCCCAAAGAGGCTCGCCTGGCACCTACATTGTGTTCTTTCCGGTGCCAGGTGAAGACCTTCTTATTTTCCCATGAATTTTAGTCTTTTGGTCTCTGTTTCAAATCCTTTACTATATATTAAATCTCTGTACTGCTGCTAGGTTTTATTTCAACTTTTATTCCTTTATTTCAACTTTTACTCCTTTTTTACTCCTTTTTAAAACTCCTTTAGTTTAAATTTTTATACTGTATTTAATGTTGTATTTTGGTAGGGATGTCCACAGACCTGGGGGGGGCCCACCCCGCCCCACCTCTCTGTGGCAGCCCCCCCCCCCGCTGTTTGATCCTCAGCAGCACGGAGCAATTCTCCGCGCCGCTCAAGCCGGCCGCGCCGGTCCCGGAAGTGATGCGACGGGACTGGTGCAGCCGGCTTGCTGCGGAGAGGTGAGTGGGCACCGGGACCCAGTAAGGCCCGCTCGCCTCCTGCGAGTGTGAGCGGGGCCGCTTTCGGCCCACTACGCCCACTCAAGGCGAGCGGTTACATCCCTAAATTTGTTGTGAACCACCCAGAGAGCTTCGGCTATTGGGCAGTATAGAAATGAAATAACTTAATAAATAAATAAATTTTGGTAAATTCTTATCACAAATGAACTGAAATGAAATAATCACTCATCTGCACCAGCCAAATTCAATAGATACAGCTGTTCCCAGCATAGAGAGGACCATGATTACCTGCCTACCATATAGCAGTTAAAGATTAGGAGCTTGTCAGAAAAAAAGAGGTGGCAACCCTAATTCAGCACCACAAACATGGTTTAATACACAGGGAGTAAGGACCAGACTTTTAACGGCTAGGCACACAGAGCCCTGGGCTCAGATGCATGAATCTGTTCGTTTCCGTTTCTCCCACGTTCATTTTTTTTAAAAAAATCTCAATTTCTTCATCACAGACCTTTTTGTAAAGGTTTAAAACAACAACAACAACAACAACAACAACAACAAGCAACAACTCCCAAAACAAGGAAGGGAGGAAAAAATGCCCCACATCTTCTGCCCTGCTGGCACAAGCAGAAAAAGCAGTTCCTCTGCCTCAGATTATTAATTAATTAATTAATTAATTAATTATATTTATGAATTGCCCATCTGGCCAGACATCCGGCCACTCTGAGATTATCCCTCTCCAACCCTGTAGAACTGCTCTGTAAAGAATCACATAGATGATGATGATGGAAGATTAGTAAATGTATCTGGCTTTAGTATGACACAGCAAAGCCTTCAAGCAGACTTACACAGCTGTCAGGGTTAAACACATTGTGCCCACCTTGCCTAAGTGAAGCCACAGCTGCCAGCACACTAGACATGGCCCTGCCTTGGTGCCCCCCTATAGCACCCTGCCGGAGGGGTTGGTCCACTCCATTCTCCAGAGGGGAGGGGATAGGAGGCAGTCATATAACTCTGTCCCTCAGGCTACTGCCCTAGCTACAAACTGTATCAACTGCAAAGTTATATGCACTGTTAGGGAATATAGTTATATGCCACCTAGTGAACGAAGTTGGTACTGCAAACTTCAAACACAGAGATGCATTTACATTAGTTAAAATTAATTAATGCATTGTAAAGACCAAATAGCTCTGAGGTGCACACCCCATAGGGTCACCTTAGTATGCATGCCAAGTTTCAGGTGTCTAGGTTTCATAGTCTTAGCACTATGGTTTTGACAGACAGACCTACAGACACACACAGACACCTCTTCCATCATCATCATCATCATCATCATCATCATCATCATCATCATCTACTCAAGAGAAAAGGTGTTCTTTAATTTTATGTTATGAAAGGGTTGAATATATTTAGGGAGCAGCAATCCTTAAGCTCTCCAACAGTGAAGCCTCCAATCTATCTTAAAACCTGCCAGTCTTTTGCCATTTTTTTGCCCACCCCAGTACAGGGTTTTCCTTGCAATAGGGGACAAATTCCCTCCCCTTGATTTGGACCAGCTCCCGGATCCACAGCCTTTCCCTCCCCCACATCAGCCCACCGCAGCACACCCTTCCATGGTTAGTTTCCAAAATGGCTGGGACAGGCTTAGAAGGGAGATTGATGCACAGATTTTCCTTTCCAAGCTTGGAACTCTGTCAGCAGCAGGAATAGGCCATGGATTTGTGTACTTCTACAATACAAATTCTCCTCCTATAAATTTGTCATCTCTATAGGTTAGTGTAGATCTTACAGATCAGCAATTCTAGCAAGGGGAAATTCAACATTCTTATTTTAGAATATTGCTAGTTAGCATATGACTATAGCGATCAGGGCAGCTTCAGAGACACCTGACTAGTGAACAAGGATAAGCTTTATATCGTATTATTGACCTTTCCATCACAGCAAAATGGTGGATGTGCAATATAGCCTAATACCTGTCTGCAGTTGAACTCTGGTCTTTAAAACGATTTCTGGAAGAGCTTTACTTGCTGTTTGTGAACTGAGAGCAGGCAGCTTTCTCAGGAAAAAAAAAATGGAGCTATTTGAAAAAGTTGACAGCTTGGTGCAACATTGTGTCAGGGAAGGGGACAAGTAGACTGCAAAGAAGATGACTGAAATGCTGAGTAGACGGCACCAATTGCATCATAAGCAAATAAACCCCTGGACATTATTGATGGCTGCGGAAACTCATACGTCTGAGCTAGGTGGTCTTTGTGATATGCTCAGGAAAAAAAATGCTGAATTTTCTGAAGACATTTTTGGCAGGGCATGTTTTCCTCTACTAACACATCATCCGAGTGATCCCAACCAGATATTCATTCCCAGACGTCTGATCTGGCCACAGTCATGCATGCCTTAGTAACATCCCATTTTGAACTACTGTAATGTGCTCTAGGTGGGGCTGCCTGGACCAGAAACTTCAGCTGGTTCAGAATGCTGTGGCCAGACTGTTGTCCTTTCTTACAAGGAGCACATTACAACAACGCCACTGGTTACCGGCGGTCTGTTTCTGGGCACAATTCCAAGTCCAGGTTATGACCTATGAAGCCTTATAATGGCTTGGGAGCAGGCTATCCTAGAGACTGCTTTCTCCCACACGAGCCCACCCGGTCCTTAAGATCTTCTGGAGAAGCCCTTCTTTCGGTCCTGCCATCTTCAGAGGTGCGTTTGGTGGTGATTGAGGGATGTATGGATTTTGTTCAATCTGTTCCATCTACGTTTTGTGGATTGTCAGGCATCTTTTGTTCCATTGTCCTCTTGTTGACGGAACTGGATATTTTTTAGGGATGTACGAGAATTTCATTCCTATTTGCAAATGCACATTTGCTCAACTCCCCCTGCCCCCACCCAGTAAAAAAACCTGGCCTGCAAGTCTGTGTAATCCACATGACTCAGTAAAAGCTGGTCTACTGTGGAATCCACAGGTCATATTTCATAGGAACCCAAATGCATTGGAATCCATTGCAGACTTCTCTGACATCTCTGGTGGCAATGCAAAAGAGGGCCTTCTTCATGGCTGCTCCCAGGCTGTGGAACTCCCTGATGAGGGAGGCTAGGTTGGCTCCCTCTCTGCTGTCCTCCTGCCAGCAGCCGAAGACCACTTTATTCAAGAAGGCCTTTGGTGTGTAAACAGGTTTGTTCAGTTGGGTGCTATCTATATTATGCTATTGTCGTGATTTTAATTGTGTTTTAATGCATTTGTTTTATTATTCTTTTAATCAATTTTTATTTATCTATGATTGTAAGCCACCTTGAGTGCCATTTGCTTGGTAAAAAGGTGGGGTACAAATCAAATCAATCAATGAACAATAGGAAAAGCTTTCTGTTTGCTCCCATGGCTGGTGTGGCAGATGTGCTTAGTTTCTACTAGTGTGGTTCAAAGGACTGCACATAGAGGTGGATGTATGAGCAGTGGTGTAGTGGAGCACTGAAGGGGGAATGTAGAGGAGTGCAGCTCTGGGCATTTTTCAGAGCAGTAGTAATGATGTTATCTGCCAGAGCTCCAGGGTAACTAATGGACTTTTCTTATTCTGGGAAGTGAATGAGGTGATAACAAGGCTTTCAAGTTGTACTATTGTTTGTGATGGATTCGTATAGAGGAAATAATGAGGAAAATGGTCAGTGTCTGGATACTTCATTCCCTTTCTTTGATGGGGTTCCTACCTCACACAAGTTGTTTGAATGGTAGCACTTATTTACGAGATCATTTTCATTTAGAATTACAGGCAGTTCCCGAGTTAAGAACGTTCGACTTACAGACAACCCATACTTAAGAACAGACTTCTGGGTTTCCCGGCGCTACGTTGTTTACATAGAGTACCTAGCGTAGTATACTACACAATTTGAGTAATTTACACAATTTGTGTAAATGCCGATTTTAACGTATAGAACTGTTCCAACTTACATATCATTTCGACTTAAAGACATTCTTAAGAACGGAACTCGTTCGTAACCTGGGGACTGCCTGTAAAAGCTAAACGGTTTGTTTCAGCTAGCTGAAGATCTTTTTTTTAAAACTCAGTGTGTTTTACAAGTTGGACCTATGTACTCAGCAGTAAGCACCATTGAGTTCAATGAAGCCAACTCCCAGGTGGAGTACACACAGGACTGCAGTCATGCCCTGTAAACCTAAGTGTGAGATCTTGTTAGTGGTTGGTTGGTTGGTTTGGTATGTCTGTATTTTATGATGGAGTTTTAACCAGAGTATTGCTCATTTTAGTATAAATAATCTATCTCTTTTGGGAGCATGACTATGGATTCTTCTTCGTGGGGGCATAGCTGTAGGGGATATCATGATAAGCACATGCAAAATGTACCACTACGCCACTGTGCATGAGCATCCCCCAGAGCTGTTGCTGCCAAGTTGCTGCATTGTTCTGCCACCGCCAGGCCTGCCTACTTTGGCTCAACAGAACGTGAAGGGGAAGTGTGACATACCCTGTGGTCCTTCAGAGATTCTTTACCCGTCTCTGTTCCTGACACTCCCGGGAAAGACAATCTTAATTGGGAAATTAAGTGCCGCACCTTGGCTGCTGAATGTTAACCTGCAATCAGATAATCCTTGGATGGTTTTAGCTTCCACCACCTACTGAATATAGAGCAGTAGGATTCTTTAGTAGCCTAGGCTAAGAGGGCCAAAGCAGGGCCTTGGGATGAAATACTGGTACTCAGAATCCCCTTGGACTGAACAACTAGCTGTACAAAACCAATAATTTGATTTGTTAAGAATACATACAGAACACAGTACTGCAGTCAGCTCAAATAAACAAAAAGTTAGCTACTAAGCTTCCCTGATTTCTACATGCTGCAGGAATAGTGGATCCTGGAATCAGCATTCTTTCTATCTTCCTGGTAGGTGAATGCCTTAGGCTTCACATAGCCTTCCCAGATAACTCCAATTGAAGACCCTTTGCACAGGACTATGTCAAGCATTTATTGAGCTTTGCCTGGGAAACTGTCAGGTCATTGGCAGGGGTGAACTAAAGGTCAACCCTGATTGCCTCCCCTGAAGGCAAGGAAGGAACATTAGGGCCTTGTTGACTAGGTTGAAATCAACCTCAAGCCTACCACTTTTTAGGCACTACAATTAATTAACCCCCTAACTCCCCAACTCTCTGAAACCATGTCTATGGAAAAAACACACACATGCACCTTGCAGGCCCTCACATGGGAATGGTGAACTAGGGTTGAGAATATGCACAAACTCTATAGTTGAAGGATACATAGTAAGTAAAAACACAGCACCTGACATTACCTCAATCAATTTTATTCAACACCTTCAGGAGCCAAACTAAAATTCTGGCCTTTACACCCACAGAGACACACACTTGCGGCAACTGTCCCAGAGGTCAAAATCCAGTCTGGGTTGTGGGTTTTCCTGGTCAGTCAAGAACCCTATATACTAAACATACAGAACAGATTCCTTTCTCTAAATTACTGTCTGACTTGCGGAGTATTTACATCATGTGTTTTAGTGAAAAGCCTCGCCATACATGCTATTCAATAATGATACAATAACAATGAAAATATGGTTAATTAGTCAGTGGCAAACGGCGTTAGCAAACCAATGACAAAGAAATCGTGCCTCTTGTTCTAGAAGCTGCTATGGAGACATTTCACTTTGTGGATGGTATGCTCACATTGTGTGGAGAATATGCTAATATTGTTTGGCTGCTGTTGTTGATCACAGGGAGCCCAGGAACGTGGTGGGCTTTTGCTCCTTCAGGTTTCTTCTTGGTCATGCCATTTGTTTTCCAACCTTTGGGGAGGTATTGTGAAAAGCAAACAAATTAGGGCAAACAAATTTGGAGATTCCTGCTCAACTGACCACAACATACTGAGGGAAGTGAAAAGATTTGCAAAACAAGCAGTGGAAATTCTCGTAGGAGGTCTGCACATCACTGCCTTCCATTCCCAGAGAACACATTAATGCAGGCTTTTAGTCAAGCTGTTCTGGGGTGTCATCTGCCACTCACCATCATCAATCCATATCCTTTTGGGAGTATAACTCTCCACACAGTGGGTCATGGAACTCAAGCGACCATCATTTTTCCTCCCCCTAAAATTGATTTTTGAGGCAAATGTAGACGTCTGTGCTTGGGAGAAATTTCAAAGGAACTTTGAGGAAAGCAGAATAATGTAGTAATTAATACTAACAGAGTTTTCTCGATGGATTCTTGCATATCCCTCCTTTCTTTCCTGATAATGAAAAATGGACAGATAAGAAGGCTTTTTGTTTTCCCTCCCTTCACTTTCCTGGTTATTTGGCCAGAACAGATATTATGCTGGAAATGTAGAATATTTTGGAAATAATACAAATGAGGTATTCTTCTTTATAGCTTGGTAAGCAATTTGTATAATGTGCAAATCATGATGCCAGAATTAAGATTGGCACCCCTATGAAAATCTAAAATAAGTTTGCTTTAAACCTTTATGTATTATTGTGTGTGGAAAAGGCCAGAGGAGGATATCCAGGGACTTCTTAATGTATTTCAGCCTCAGGGTGCACATTAACCTTATTTTCTCCGCATAATGCTAACGCTCGTCAGTCTGGGACATACTATAGTACTCAAGGAGTCTGACAGTGCAAGTGATGGAGCACAGTTGTCTGGAGCCCTAAAAGTGCCTCCACCTCAAAAAGCACCTCAAAGTGGCCTCCACCACCCCAGCCTTCTAATTAGGATTAAAATTCCCTCCATATGTGCAGCAGCTCATTTTCACAGGCAGTGCTGACCTACATTTTCAAGGGTGTTGGGTACCCACAGTTCTTCCTGACAGCAGCCATATGTCTTATCTATGCATATACCCCTCCAATGTGTTGATTCCTGTACTACAGACTAACGGCCTAGAAGAAAAGATGGTTCTAGTTACAGTAAATCACAACCAAGTGCCTAGATAGCTGCAAGAGAAATGGCTGCGCTTGGCCCCACTTAATTGAAGGTGACCAAGGCGATTTATTGAGCATTTGTTTACAGTGTGAGATTTTATATGCTAAAGTTTTAGTCTGGTGTGAATTTTTATGACTGATTTTTAAACCCCCAGAAAATAGGATCGTGCAACAGAAGAGCTGCCTAACCTCTTATCACCAGTGCAATAGCAGATGCCAGTCTAATAATCCATGCTCCTATAGTCGGAGTCTACTTTTTTTACCCTATAGAAGTGGTAAATAATATTGGGACAAAATGAGTTAGGATACTTAGGATTCACTGTAGCAAAGAGAATCAGAACAACAAAGGCACTCTCACTGATGAAATTGGAAATGTTTTTTTTTTAATTAACACTTCTAATTAGAATTTAACATCTCACTAGCTTCGTATGGGATTTTTCGCTTCCTTAACCTCACGGAAACCTATCTATTGGTTCTAAATAGGCAGTCACTTACCATGCACCACTTGAGGATTTCAATTAATCCCAAATCCTCTAACTTTGGTGTTTGAACTTACATTTGTCTCTGCAGGCCATCCCCCCTGCCCCCTCCCCCCAGTTTCATTCCTTTTAAGAACCTGCTCAAAAAGTTTCCTACCCACCCCTCTTTTCTAATTGTTTTCCTTTCTTCCCCTTTTGGAAGAAGATTATATATATATATATATATATATATATGAAGCACAGCAATGCAATGTACGTGGCTAAATATAAATGACATGTTCTGCTTAATTTATCGCCTGGCAAACCATACAGGCAGTGCTCAAAATCTTGTACCCAAGAGCTTCAAGTTAAACTAAAGTCTTATCTATATAAGAAGTTCTGAGGGAGATTAGCTAGGGGGGCAGGGGAGGGAGACTAAATTATTTGAAGTGCATACATTCAAAACAAAATCAGATGTTTTTGTTACATCTCTGTTTCATCAATTAAAGAGAGCATTTGTTGTTGTTGTTTTTTGTTTTGGGCGAGCATTCTTACTTCCAAGGGTACTAACATCGGAAAGTATATTGCTCCAGTGCAGGTTAGTGCTATCGCGCCCTACACATTGCAGAAACAGTGCAGAGGTATAGATGGGAGCTGTTAGATGCCTCATTTATGCAACAGTTTAAGGCATTGCAGGCACCAGCCGTAGTGGTGGTGCAAACATACAAGCTTAATATCATGCAGGGAAGCCTTATTTCGGTGGGGCTCCTTTTCCATTACAGGCTTTGCAGCTTTTATTTGTAGCTTCATAGGAGCCGTCCGTGGTGGTGAACCTATTTTGGGGATGGAGTTCAGCACCATGGAGGGCTCCTATGAAACTCCAAATAAAACCTGAGAAACCTGCAATGGAAAAGGAGCCCCACCAAAATAGGAGTCACCAGCCTCCCCTGTTAATATGTCATAGTCAGGTGTTGGGATGGAATTGCCTTCTCCCTTGGGGGACATTTTATAATTGCAGCACAGCAGCTGAGACAGACTTCACCCTTGTATTTGCACCTCTGATACATGGGGCACCTGGAGATGGGGCTCAGAATACACAGGTTGATGTCGTAGCAGATGCTCCTTCAACTACTTGGGCCTCTCCAAAAAGATTGGTTTATGCTCTAATTCACCAGAGCCTAGCAAAATGCAAATAAACCAAGGCAAGAAACGAAGTTCATTGGGAAGGGGGTGGTGGAGAAAAAAAAAACAGGATGGGAGAGCACAAAAAATGAGAGCGAGAGACAAAGGGGCTACAAGGTGGTGGGGTCAGGTTGGAGCTGTCTGAAGCAGTGAGGAAGAAGAGCACAAGAAAAGAATAGAAATACAAAGGGAGGAAAAGAAGAGAAATGGCTTTTTATATTGATACTAGCTATATCGTTTCATTTCTCCAAGGAAAGGTGCAGTACTGGCAAATGTGATTGGTTGTCTCACCTAGAGCTGGAGAAGAAAGCCTTTTCACTTCATTCTTTACCAGAATTTATCCAATTCGTCAGACATCTGTACATTTCCAAGCATGCAATGCGTGCGATTCAGGCAACAAAAAAGGTGTGCTAAAAAAATACGTACATCTGAAAAATATACGGGAAAAAGCACATTCATTTGAAAAATGTGTGTGTGTGCGCGCACACACACACTTTGGTCAATGGGATTACAACTGAAGAATGCACACAAAAATCATACCTTTTGAAAAATGCACAGCAAAGTACACCTGGTGGGGGGGGGGCACAGCCACCTGCATCTTTGGACTCTCCTTGCGGGTGTGGCTGTGGTGACTGTCACTGTGAGCATCTGCATTTTGGAGTTTCCCACTACACCACTGCTGTTAATGCCTTCTGAGATAGTGGCCATCACCACTATCTTGTGACAAGCAAATTCCATTGATTAATTTAAGGGCTGTCTAAAGAAGAATTTCCATTTGTCTCTGTCCTGAATCTCCTACCAATCAGACACAGAAGATATTGCTTCTGTACCTTTAACAGTTGTGCAAAAGAAGGAATGTTGGCAGACACAGCTCGTTGTGCTCAGGGTTGAGAGAAAGGCTGCACCTTCTGAAATTCTAACTCAGCCTTCCCCAATGACTGACATCAGGTTAGGATTAGGCTGTTCTCAGGGTCGGCATCAAGGGTAGGTATGGTTGGGCACCTGCTGAGGGCCCACAGCCCAGTAGGGGCCCACTGACAAGGGCTCCCTCGGGGTTGCTCCTCTCTCTGCTTAACCATACAACCGGCTTGTTCGCCCGCCTTTCATTCTGGCCCAGACAACAGAGATGGTGTCGATGAGAAGGAGCGGTAGATGCCCCTGCCTACTTGCTCTCTGGCTCTCTGCCTGTCAAGCAAGCAAGTGGTAGCAATGATGAGAAAGAGGATGAGGAGCAGTAGCAGCTGGTGACCATGGCGGTGAAAAGGTGGACTCACTGAGTGTGGGGGAGCCCACTGAGGGCGTCTTGCCCAAGGGTCCTCAAAACCCTAGAGCCAGCGCTGGCTGTTCTAACCATTGGAGATTTTGGAATCTTCCTGTCCTTCTTTGTGTCTGGTCACCCTAACATTGTAACCATTTCAGACAATGAATTTTCCCTTGCCATAGAAAATTAAACAACTTGACAGCTGGGCAGCAGTGCATAGTCAGGACTGTGAATCTCATGGAAATTCATCACCTGATGCTGGGGGCAGGGGGGGTGCAATTTCAGCCTTTTGTCTGAAGAAGAAAGGAAGTCTGTACTTAGTAATTTAAAATTTAACTCTTCCCAGTTTTGTTGAGTAGTTAATGAGAAACCCTGGAACTACTATTGTTAGACTTTTAAATAAAAAATGGCCTCTGATAGTATATATTTGCAAACATAAGTGGGAAACAGCTCCAGCAGGCTGGCATTCGAAGTCTTCAAGTTGGAAGCTATTCACAAGCATTATTTACAAGTCTCTGCAGGCTAAATTGCATCTCTTTTGAAAGGGTCATTGAATATGGTTGTCATAGGAAGCAATTTGGAAAGGCAAATAAATTGCAGATATTTTATACACAAACAGTAAAATAGCTATATATAACACAGAGCAGGTATATGTATATGGATGATATAACCCCTAAAAAGTGTGGAGTCATCACACATAGCTTGCTACATAACATTATTCAGCAAAGCTGAACTGGAGAAGTAGACATACACCATATTGATGTTAGCATTAGACATAGACTTTCTGAGAGAGTATGGATAATCAGCTTTCATTTGATTAGAAAAAATGTATGTTTCTAGCCATTAGACGAGAGCCAGTGTGGCGTAGTGGTGAGAGTGTTGGACTGGGACTTGGGAGATCCAGGTTCTAGTCCCTGCTCGGCCATGAAACTCACTGGATGACTTTGGGCCAGTCACTGGCTCTCAGCCTGACCTACCTCACAGGGTTGTTGTGAGGATAAAATGGAGAGGAGGAGGAGGATTATGTAAGCCGCCTTGAGTTCCTTGCAGGAAAAAAGACAGGGTATAAATGTAATAAATAAATAAATTATAGCAGACACAGGTTTTAAACATTACAACATTGCCCCTGAAGGCATATAAAAAGACATTTCAAATCATGTACTTGTAAAATTATTCTTTCTTTGTAATTTTAATGAAATGATTCCGAACATTTCTACACTTTCTAAAAAATATTTGAATATATTTTAAATGGCTTTTATATTCAAATCTGTGAATGTTCCATGTATCTGAATGCATCTCACAGCAGGAGCTAGCTTTCTGGCAGTTTTGGTTTTCATCATTTAAAAGACAAGTTTCTAAACCTCATGGAAGCCTAGAACAGGGGTAAGCAGAAGGTATATCTCCAGATGTTTTGGACTTCATCACCCCAGCCAGCATGGCCAATGGTCAGGAATTCCAGTCCAAAATATGTGGAGATCTACTTTCTGCCCACCACTGGCCTAGAAATATGCTAAATATTTCAGGCAGCTTCTGTGAAACTCACAGAATCCAGTGGCAACAATAGACAGGGCTTCCAGTGAATATCTGCCTTCCATTGATTTCCACATAGTTTGCACACAAATATTCATAATTTGCAATAAAACATTTTATGACTTCGGACTAGGGTTCCAGTGTCCACATGTGCCTACCCGGCCTCCATTGGAGGCTCTTCTCCAAATGCCCCCACTAAGTGAGGTGTGGAGAGGCATTTTCAGTTGTGACCTAACTCTGGAATGCCCTCCCCAGCCAAGCTCACCTGGTCCCTACTTTGATGTCTTTTCAGTACCAGACAAATACCTGTTTATTTTCTAAAGCCTTTTTAACATGTTTTAGCTTCAGGTAGATTTTATCTCCACTCAGTGCTTTTTAGGCTGCATTTGTATTTTTAACAGATTTGTGCTTTATGTTGCCTCTTGTATTTTATGTATTTTAATTGTGTATTCAATTACGTTAACTGCCCTGTGAACCCACTGAAGGGCGGGATATAGCTGCAATAAATAAATAATGTAAATTTATGTAAATCCTTTTGCACAGGACAGATATCACATTTTACTGCATAATTTGGAGGGGAAGTTGGCATACAGCACCACCAGCCCAACTAAGACTGAAAATAAATGATTATTTACAGAGCTTTATGAAGTATTTGGTGGATTATCTCGAAACAGGGTCTAACAAGCACTTGTCAGGTGCAAGATCTGTTAAATTGAATGGGAGATGTACAGGAAAAAGATGTCCTGGATATAGCCCTGGGAGAGCGAAAATAATTAGCAGTTATTTCACGGAACAAGAGTAACAGACCTCCCACCAGAAGGACTTTTTCACACAATGTATACGTTACTTATGGAATTCACTGCCACAAGATTTCATGATGATTGCTAGTTTAGATGGCTTTTCAAAAGAATTAGATACCCTCATGTAAGATAGGTTTATCTGTGGTTTTAAAATTTAAATTTATTTTATATTGTATTTTATGGTTTTAACTGTTGTAGACTGCCCAGAGAGCTTTGGCTATTAGGCGGTATAAAAATGTATTAAATAAATAAATAAATATTAACAGTTATTAGCCAAATGGAATTCAGAGGCAACATATGTCAATATGAGATGCTGGAGACAAACAGGAAGGAGAAGGCTGTTGCCTTCATGCCCTGCTTGCAGGCACTTGGCAAGCTACTAGAGCAGGGCTGTTGTACCTCTTTCAGTCCGAGGGCTGGATTCAATTTCGGAGAAGCTTTGGGGAGCCACATTCCAGTGACTAAGCATTAGGAGAGGCATCTCAACCTTTTAGAATGGGGGGGAAACTGTGCAAAAGCCACCAAATGGCCATCAGTGGTCAGGGGAAAGAGGATGAGGCCAGGGGATGGGGGCATGCTTATTGAGGGAACCGTGGTGGGCCAGATTTTGTCCATGGACCTGAGATTCAGCACCCCTGTCCTAGAGGGAACTAAATCCTGGAACAGATAGCCTAACCCAGCCAGTCTCTAAATCGTTGACTCTGCGCTTACAAATGGGATCAGTGTTTTTATTAGTGGTACACTAACAAAACCATCCCAGTTGCAAGCAACAATACCCAAACTCTCTGGCATATCAATCACAACTGATATCTGTTTTCATGCTCCTACCATAAAATGTAAAGACCTCAGGCACAGTGTAGAAAAGTATTTGAGATTGCCTTTTTCATAATTGCGAAGTAGAACCAGAGTTGGACCTCTCTCATGAGGCTCAACATTCTGGTTTGCCTGAGGTTGTAACTGTGGAGGAGAACTGTTTGCTGCATTCTATTTAGCAGGTGATTTACAGAACTGCAGTTTTCTCAATGACTGCAAAAACACCCAGGGCAAAGTAATGTTTATCGCACACAGTGATGCATAATAGCAGAGGTTGACTAAGCTGTAATCGTGTCACAAAAATCTTACCAATCTATCAGACCTTAGTGCTGGGGCACATCTGTCCACTGTGTATACTCAAATAATATTTATAGGGTGCTCTTTAAAATGGAGCACAAAGAATGCCTGTGCATTAAGAAGAAAACCACCACGGCAAATTGTATTGTTATCAGCCCCCCTATGACAGTTTGATTAGAGGTTTCACAATCACTTTTAGGGGTGGGGGTGGGGAGCTTGAGAGCAGGTCTTCCAACAAGCATATACACACTGCAGCAAAACAAAATATTTGAGGAAGACTGGAAATTCCTTGTCAAAATACCCACATGTAAGCTGGGCCCAGGTCGCATAATCTTCAATGTGTATAGACTATACAGAATAGGGAAGGGATCACTCCCCTACCTCCTCATCCACTGGGTGTGCTGGATATGATGTGTGAATATATTGCTTTTCTAGGGCATGGGTGAATAAAGTCCAGTGGCCCTGCCCCTGAACCACATGTGGGTGTTTACCCACCTAAAATCCAAGAAATAATTCTATGGTTCAAGGTTACCTACGAGAGAATTTCAATGCATATGCCCTTTGCTAATGCTATGTCCATTGCAGGGCTGTCTCCAGGTTTGAGGGGGCCCTGGGCTAAGTGCCCTCTGATGCCCCCCTCCTCTGTTGGGTAGCCCTATTGGGCTAAGCTGGCAGCAGCAGTGCTCCGAGCAGCACCAAGTGGCTGGGGCAGACATTTTAATTTCCCATGATGCCCGAGCATGGCACTACACCAGGGGTCTGGTGAGAAATTAAAATGGCAGTTAGACCCAACCACCAGGTGATGTTCAGAATGCCAGGCCACTATTTTTTTTAAGGGCCCCGGCAGGTGCCCAAGTATGCCAGGTGGTGATGCCAGGCCCTGCTGGGGATTTTTAAACCTGGTTTGAAAGCTAAGGAGGAAAGTCAGTGAAGACTAGTAAATGTTCTCCAGTGATGCAATCTACTTCTTTTATTCTGTTAACTGTTCGTAGTTGGCCCAGCGAATGTATGTCATTGGGCAGATTAAAATATAATGAATAAATAAATTTTGAATTAAAGAGAAAAAAACAGAGCCTCAGCTGAAGCTGTACATTAGGGTTACCAAGGGTAACTGAAGGTCCCTGGAAGGAACATATCTTGGGTGGTGCCATGTGATTCTCAGTTGCCAATATCAGAGAGAAAAGTGGGCTATGGGTTAGCACATCTGCATTTGAGGAGGAATGAATGGACCTTTGGCCCTTCACCCACCACCCCATCTGTCTTGTTGTCAAAGTGACTTCCAGCAAAAGTGTAATTTTTGATCACGGTGTGGTGGTTCACATAGATATCTCAGACAGAAATGTATTGCATAAGTTAGTATATTGCATTGTTTGTTTAGCAATTCAAGTTATCTAAGCAAAGTAGAATGTCCACATTCAGAGGTAAGTCCCTGGTCTACACACACAGAATCCTGGCATGCTAGAATGGGATGAACCACTTCCAGCTGAAGGTGGTAGCGGTGGTGGGGCGGCATTTGTGAATGCTCTCTATGTCAAAAACTCTAAACAACTAGAAAACCAGGGTGGGTGTGCATCAGATTTGGCCAAAGCCTAAATGCAAATGTTATTTTTTAAATTAACTGGAAAAGCAGGCCTTAGCAAGAAAGATCTTGCAGTGACTACTACTTCTGCAAGTAGAATTATGAATCTGACAACAGAAAAGATACTGCATTAGCAAGAAAGGGTTTGAATTTTGGTTATATGTATCATATGATTATTCAAGAATACAATTTTTTCCAGAAAGTCAAGCAAAGGCAGGCAGACATTATGTGTTCAATATATGACCTACATAATATATTTCAATGTCTGCTAGACTAGTTTTGTGTTTTATGTGTACCACCCTAAATTACATCTATGAATCTATTGTGTTTTACATAAACACAACTGAATTCATAACTAACAGGGTAATCTTATATATGTCTACTCAGAAATAGATACTAGTAGACCTTTTTTAGCACTGTACTCAGAAGTAAGTCCCATTGCGTTAAGTGGGGTTTATTCCCAGGTAATTGGGCATAGGATTGCAGCCTAAAATTGGAGTAATTGTTATCCACAGCAATGTGGTATGAATTGATAAAACAGTATTAAAAGAGGAAGTGTTAATGCCTTAAAGTGGGATTAATTAGTTCTACCTTTATTAGGGTGATAAACTTTGGTAAATACTATGCCAACTCTGAGCTGCAAACTCTGGTTACGGTATGTTTCAAAGCCCTTTAACATTGATTAATGTTGGTGTGATTTACAAGGCAGTTAACCTGGCGCACCCAAGATTTCAGCCAAGGTAGATGCATTAGATAACATTTTCAAAAGCTCTGCCTCAACCCCTCTTAGGCCACCTGTATTAGCCAACAAGCTCTTTAGGAAAGTAGAAATCTCCTATGTGTTGGTGTAACAATGACGGTGTCATCATAAAAGGCAGCACTTAACATTATTTCTATACTTCCAAGCATGTCAAATTAGAATGTGTCTATTATCAGTGCTCAAAATATAATGGATGATGTGGAAATAGAGAATGGAACTGAATAAAGGACACAGACAGGCAAATAGACATTAATTTGGAATTCAGAGGGCATCCTCAGTCCCATAAGTGTGCATGTATGTTTGTATATGTGAATGTGTGCAACCCCACTGAAATCAACTAACTTTTGAATACACTAGAGTTTACTCAGTCGGGGATTATGCTATGTGTAGAAAACGTGAAGATAGTGTTAAGTAGTAGTAAAGATAAATCATCTGTATAAATATACAATTCTCTATCATACAAGTATTCTAGTGTCATTTGTGAAAGGAGGATCATTTATGTAGCTCCAGCTGGGGATGATAAAACTCTAGTTCTTAATTTGATACAAAATCAGTTTGGAGAATGAAGCTTGCAAACATATCTACATCCATTTTCTATATATGTGAAATTCTCACAATAAACCAGAACAATAACACTTGCAAATTCAGAAGACAACAATTTAACCTCTATAACAAATGTCCACTAGGTTGGGTTTGCTTTCGTTGTTGTTATTTTGCTCTGGACAGATGTGTTCATCATATAGATCCTGCCAAAGTAGAATATGAATAATGGTTCAAATGTTTGTTGCAATCTCACCATGTGATACATTGGTTCATTAACTGTACTGGGTATGATTAGCAGGATAGGCTCTTTTGAACACTCCCTCGCAGAGGCCTGGTTGTCAGGCACATGGGAAAAGGCTTTGCCCTGTGTTGTTCCCAAACTTTGGAATCCACCCCCTTTGAAGTTGCACTGGTCCTCACTCTCTCCATGTTCAGGAAGGGGGTCAAGACACATCTTTTATCCTGGCTTTTAAAACTCTTGTTATCGTTTTTAAGGTAGTTTTAAACGTTTTACTATGTTTTTATTGAATTGTGTTTTTAATTTTCTGATATTTTTGTAAACCGCTTGGTTGGCTTCAGAAAGGCAATGTAGAAATACAATACAATACAATACCATAGATAGATAGATAGATAGATAGATAGATAGATAGATTAGCACTTGTAACTCACACTGACTTTAATGGGAGAGTTACACTTATGATTAAATCTGTCCCAGGAAACTTAAGTGGAACTCGAAAATTGCTTAAATTTGGTACAATTAAATTTGGCTGGATTGGATTGTGCTCAGTGTTCTGTTTTGACAAAGCCAAGCCTGTACATTGTGTGACCCTAGAAGCTGAACACAGACCACCAGCTATGTATGACAATCTACCAGGTGCCTGCCAGGAGTTTGAAGTGTTTTGCTGAATTAGGAGCCACCAAAATCAGCAGGCTTATCCAGCCTTTGATAGGCTACCATACATCAAAGTATGTGCTGGGAGGTGGGATTGTGGATGACTTCATAGTGGGTCACAGGGTGGCCATGTGTCCTCTTTTACAGAGGATAGTCCTCTATTTGAAGGGCTGCCAGATTATTGTCCTCCATTTTGAAGATGTTTGAAGGGCTATTTGAAGGGCTATTTGATGTTTGAAGGGCTATTTGAAGGGCTGCCCAATCCAAGTCCAGTATAAAGATAAAGAACCAACAGAAGGAAGAGCTGGGCCCCACCAACAGCACCTGGACAGCAGACTGAGCAAGACACACAGATCACCTGGTCACAATCTTCCATGCTATTGAGAGATGTACTGTATTTCTATTTAATTTATAAAGTGTACAATTATACATATACATTAGCATATGCAAATTTTATGCAAATTGCTGTCCTCCTTTGCGGTGATGCATGCCCTCTTTTTTGGTGATTCACAGTGGCCACCCTACAAATTGTACAAGCCTGGACTGGACTAAGCACACAGGCATGGTTTCAAAGGTGTGGACGGTACAAAATTGTCCTCACTGATAAGTTATGCATACGTAATTTAAAGTAGCAAATTTGATCCACAGTGCACACTAACAGAGATCTGAGGATTTTATGTAAGAGTCCTGCACAATGCTTGGCAGCTGCGTCACTGATTTCATCGGGTTTGGCTGTACAAGACAAAATGGAGCACTAGAGATGATCTATACATGCAGCAGAAAATCATGTGATACAGCTCACATCACTCTTATCTTATTTAAACATTTAGGTTTGCCTGTTTGTTACATGTATTTATGAGGGAAGCAAGAGGAGAGGGAAAAAACCTGTAGAGGTTCCAGCCCCTTATGTCTAATAGACTATACAATAAATTAATATGCCGTGTTGACTCATATTGAGATTTGCAATTGCATTACCAGTTTGGCTGGTGCTTCAGAGCTGAGTGCCCCTAGGTACTTGAAGTCATATGAGCAGTCTGTCCATCTTTAGCAAGACACAACAGTTCACTATGTTCTTGGCCAGACCCCTTGAAGCAGAGACTCCTGTCATCAGTTCTAGACAGTTTATATAGAGTTACAGCTCCTCCCTGGACCATTTCTTCCCATTTGAAAAATTGCCACTGTGATTTCCCCAGCCTGCCAAGTTGGCAGACTCTATTATGAAATCTGGAGATGAGCCAGGAATCACTACAGCATTCCGAACCACTGATCTGAGTCAGCCATCAACTTGATTCAGCACTCCCACTTGTATAGACAGAAAAACCTCTTGCTCGTATTTTGGGGCTCAGCAGGGTGTCTTGGACTTTTTTAGTTTAGGAATTAGGTTCTATTAGGTAGTGAGCATTCTGAGGTGCAAGAATGTATTTATACAGCAATACCTAAACTTTTGGTAGATTTTCTAAATTGGAAGGTCGTCATAAAACAGTATGGCTTTTGACATGCATCTCACCATTCATTGGATGCTCCTGACCTCTTTGAGGTCAATGGGAGCTATTGTACAGATTCTTGTGGCATACATGTGTCTACTACTTCTTGCTCCCGCTAAATAGACATAAGAGGAAATGGAAAGAGCTGTCTTGAGACAAGAATGACCTACTGTGGGGCAATCTTTCTTGTGTCAATACTGTTCTGCATCCAGAGAGCTGGTTGCCGGGTAGGTCAACCATCATGGGTCGAGCTCACAGCTACAATGGGGTTGTGGATCCTCTAGGGTAGGGGTGAACAACACCTGGGGGTTTGGAGCTACATAGACCCCCATTACCACCTGCGGGGGCACACACACACTTCTGAAAATGCTGCTGCACCCCCTCACATGATTCACCATGGAAACAATGTACACAGGGAACACATTCCTTGTTTACGAGCAAAATCACATTCCCTGGAGGCTTCCGGGGAAGCAATTCTACTTGTTGTCGATAAGGTGTGCACTCCCTGCGCAGCTTGATTTCAAGGGAAAACTTGGGTGTTTTTCAGGCAGGGCCCCCTGCAGAAATAGCCAGGGGACTCATCTAGCGCATGGACTGTGTGTTGCTCATCCCTGTGCTAGGATGATGCTTGTTTTCCCTGTGGAAAAGCCAGGCAGCCATGAAGGAAGGAACAGATCAGCACCCTTTGAATTATGCAAGTGCTTAACTCTTAATCAGGCGTGTCATTTCAAGTTCCAGTAAGGTGCAGAGCTACATTTTAGTATGGGAAGCACCAAGCTTAAAAGTCATCTTAAATACTGTTGATTGCTCTGCACTTTGCTGAGTAGTCAGAGGACATTCTGGGGGAAGCATTACCTAGGTTAGGTTTCTTTTGGAGGAGAGAGAACTAGAGACTTGAGACTTTTTTGTGATGTCACTAGCTTTATTTACAACTAGATCAGAAAGCAAGCAACAGGCGCCCCACATCAGTTCCTCAGCCCCATGGAGGAAACATCAGTCAACCATCCTGGCCTAGAATAACTAACAATCTGTCTTAATAAGTGACATGGTCAGTCAGGTAACAATATATTCATGATTTCATTTCAAAATAGTATTTTAAGGGCATTTGTTGTGATTACTTTTTCAAGCATCATCACCACCACCATCAATGGAAGGGTTCTCTCCACCCCCACTGGCACACTGTTTCACATTGAAATCAATGGGAAAGTGCTTGAGTCTGCCCCTTATTTTTGCCTGTGCACAGATTCACATCAAACAAACCCTATAACCCACTTCAGGATCCAAAGTGCAATTGGGCAAGCTGAACTACAGATTCTTTATTTTATCTCTTAATTAATCAAAATGATGCCTGTTGATTATAACAAGTATTTGTTAAATGTCACACAGGAAGTTTGTGATGGAGGCAGGAGTACTCAGGCCACAAGAAGGTTGTAACTCCTTTTTGTGTGTGTGCTTTGCAGCTTTGTGCTTTGAAGAACCCTTACCTGTTCCCCAGGACATTTGTTTTTCTTCAAATACTCCTTTACACAATCTTTTCACAAACCTTGCCCTATCTATGCAATCTGCTAGTTATCTCTGAGATGGAATATTTCTTGTTCCTAGGCCAGTGAATGAGTGTTGGAGTTGTTCAGTTATTTACCAGATTTCTTCCATCATTTCTTTGACATTTCCATCTGCTTTTGGGAGCAATCCCACTGTTTCATGCCTGCCAGTAGTGTTCATTGCACAAGGATCTTGGCGCCAGAGCCACTGATGACACATAATAAACTTTGGAGAAGAAATCTTAATTTTTCAGTATGTTTTTCCCCCTTTCCAAGATTTGGATGTCCTCCCATAACATCATCAATACAGTCTGGGCATGCTGAGGGCAAAGAAAACAAGAATGAAAAGTCAGGCGAAGATGCTTTTGCAAGGTGCAGAAAAGCAAAAAAGAATAACTGAGTTGGAAAGCTTAATCTATTAATACGTATGAGATGCCACATGGCTGTGGATCGTCTGGCATCTCCGTGCATGTACACCAGCTACTCTCATATAAGGGGGCCAAGAAGCAACAGAAAGGGTTCAGGGGAGGAGAGGCAGTGCTGAAATTGGGCCAACAGGAGAGCAGAAAGAGCCCACAGGGTCTGGGAAAAGACAGTGCATGTCTTCTCTTATTTCTCTGATGTGCTGTCTGAGGAAACTCCTGCATAAGTGTCCTCCTCCTTTTGGGGACATTTACTGGTAGATCTTCACAGCTTTAGGACTTGGAGAAAAATAGAGGCTGCAGCAGTCAAAGAAGTGATGAGAGAGTTCTCACTTCCTGAGTGAACATTTCTGTTTGCCCAGGGGCTTTTGGGTCAGAAAGCAGGGTTGGGCAATCTGTGGTCCTAGGGCTGCATGTGCCCCTCAGCCTAATTTCATGCAGCTCTTGGACTCATTACAAAAGCCCTCTGCAAGTGAATAGTTCAGACCTCTGGCAAGAGAGATCTTTCTCTTCCCTGGCAGTTTGCTGGGTGGTGTGTGTGTGTGTGTGTGTGTGTGTGTGTGTTTGTGTGTGTGAGAGGGAGGGAGGGAGGGAGGGAGGGAGGGGGTGTCAGAAAGGGAGAGAGAAAATGGGTCACAGAGAAAGAGAGAGAGAGAGAGAGAGAGAGAGAGAGAGAGAGAGAAGGAAGCAGCAGAAAGAGAAAGAAAAAATGGGGTGGCCCCACCACTTTTGGATCTGGTCCTGCCCACTGCTGGCTTCGACCCCATCCAGCAGCATGTGGCCCCTTTGGGTATTCTGCCCTTCAACAGGATTTTCAACAGGGGCTAAGACTCAAATACACAACTGGCAGCACAGTCTAATGCATGTCTATGCAGAAGTAAGTTTCACAGAGTTCAGTGAGAATTACTGCCAGATAAATAGGGACAGTAGTCTTAAAATACAAAGAATATAAAATACAAGATCAAAATAAAAATCCATAAAAATATGGCAGCAGCCTCAAATCCCACGATGGAGATAACACTGTTTTAAGCTGAGCAATAAAATAAACTGAAAAGCCCGGGACAATAGAAAGGTCTTTGCCTGGCACTGAAAAGACATGGAAGTCAGAACTTCTCTGGGGAGGGCATTCCAAGCTCAGGGCACCACCACTAAAGAGGCACTTTCCCACAAGGTCAGCACCATGTCTGGTGGGGGCCTTGCTGGTGCTCTTCCTGACCTTATCAGCAGTGTTGCAGCTAGGACTGGACCTCAGGGCCAAAGTCCAGGGCCCCACAACCCAAAGGTCCCACAAATGACCACCCAGAGGATGGCAGGCGATGGGGTAGAGGCAAACAGGCTTGGCTTCAGCACCTGGGCCATCATGGTTGCCACAGCACCTTCCCAATGTAGCAGTGCTCTGGAGTGACACAATGTCAGGGCCCAAAAGGCTTTGTGCAGGAATTAAAATGGTGCACTCTAGCCACAGCCACCTAGGCTCCAGGCCCAGGTGGCTGTAGCCAGCATTTTGGGTCAGCAGCAGAGTAGATGGCTGGCCCTTTTGAGGACTTGGGCTGTCAGCAGCTGCCTGGCAGTGCCAATCGCTGATGCCAGGCATGCTTCCCCCCCCCCCCGCCAGCCTGCTTCATCTCACTTGGCAGGGGTGTGTGAAAAAGGCCTCTGATGAAGATCTCAGTGCCTGGGTCAGTAATAATAATAATAAAATAATAATAATAAATTTTATTTCTTACCCGCCTCTCCGTCTAGATCGAGGCGGGGAACAACAAAAATATAAAATACACAATACATACTATTAAAACATCTTAAAACATATTAAAAACATCATAAACAACATCATTAAAACATCATTAAAACATCATTAAAACATCGTAAAAACATCTTAAAGGCAACCTAAAATTCCGCCGGATAGGCCTGCCGGAAGAGATCAGTCTTTATGGCTTTTTTAAATTCCAAAAGACTGGTGAGCTGACGAATCTCCTCCGGCAGGCCATTCCATAATCTGGGAGCAGCAGAAGAAAAGGTCCTCTGGGTAGTACCCGTCAGCCTAGTTTTGGCTGACTGAAGTAAATTCTTCCCAGAGGACCTGAGTGTGCGGGGTGGATTGTATGGGAGAAGGCGATCCCGTAGGTAGCCTGGACCCAAACCATGTAGGGCTTTAAAGGTAATAACCAACACTTTATACTTCGCCCGGAAACTGATTGGCAGCCAGTGGAGTGCTTTTAAAACTGGTGTGATGTGAGCACCCCTAGGTGTACCAGTAACCAGTCTGGCGGCCATATTTTGCACTAGTTGAAGTTTCCGGACTAGGTACAAAGGTAGCCCTATGTACAGTGCATTGCAGAAGTCGAGCCTCGAAGTTACCAGTGCGTGCACTACTGTCTTTAGGTCCTCCGGTTCTAGGAAGGGGCGCAGCTGGCGTATCAGCCGAAGCTGATAATAGGTACTCCTAGCCGTCGCATCTATCTGAGATGTCATTTGGAGCGACGGATCTAGAAGCACCCCCAAGCTGCGAACACAGTCTTTCAGGGGGAGTGTAACCCCATCCAGAACTGGTTGACATACCTCCAAACCCAGATTGTGGCCTTTGACAGCAAGCACCTCCGTCTTGTCTGGATTCAGTTTCAGTTTATTTTTCCTCATCCAGCCCATTACTGCCTCCAGGCATTCATTCAGAGGAGACACACTATCCTTAGCTGACGCTGTTGCTGAAGGCATAGAGAAATATATTTGGGTGTCATCAGCATACTGATAGCACCCCGCCCCATGCCCCCGGATGATCTCTCCCAGCGGTTTCATGTAGATATTAAATAGCATTGGGGAAAGAATAGCTCCTTGTGGCACGTCACATAGCAGCTCCTTTTTGGTGGAGCAGCTATCCCCAAGCATCACCCTCTGGAACCTACCCGAGAGGTAGGACCGGAACCACTGAAGCACAGTGCCCCCGATTCCCAGTCCCCTCAGGCGTTCCAGAAGGATACCATGGTCGATGGTATCAAAAGCCGCTGAGAGGTCCAAAAGCACCAACAGGGACACACTCCCCCTGTCGGTACTCAGGCGTAGATCATCTGCTAAGGCGACCATAGCAGTCTCAACTCCATATCCTGCTCTGAAGCCAGTTTGAAATGGGTCTAGAAAATCAGTGTCATCCAAAACTGCTTGGAGTTGGAAGGCAACTGCCCTCTCGATCACCTTGCCCAAAAATGGAAGATTTGACACTGGTCTGTAATTGTTAAGATCCAAGGGATCCAGGGAAGGCTTTTTTAGAAGCGGCCGTACCACCGCTTCTTTCAGACATGATGGAAAATTCCCTCCCTGGAGAGATGCATTAACAATACGTTGTAGTTGTAATCCAACTGCATCTCCTCCTTGGACAACCAACCAGGAAGGACAGGGATCGAGAGGGCAAGTAGTCCTCTTCACTCGACCAAGCAGTTTGTCCACGTCCTCGGTACTCACCAACTGAAACTGATCCAGTGTAATCCTACTTGCGGAGTTACTGGACACTCCATTGTCTGCCTCTGCTACAATGAGGGCGTCTAAGTCGGCTCTTATCCGAGAGATTTTATCTGTGAAATGATCGTTAAAGGCATCACAGCAAGCAACCGTAGGCTCTAAAACCGGGTTCAGGGGGGAAGGTGTCTGCGTTAGACCCCCCACCACCCTGAACAGTTCTGCTGGACGCGAATTCGCAGACGCAATGCGTGCAGAAAAGAAAGCTTTCTTCGCTGCACGTATTGCCACCCCATAGGAGCGAAGATGCTCTCTATGTCGTGTCTTATCGGATATGAGTCGAGTTTTCCGCCATCTGCGCTCCAGTCGTCGTCCTTTCCGCTTCAGCTCCCTGAGATCTTCTGTATACCAGGGTGCCCGGTTAGAAGCGGGCCGGAGAGGACGTTTGGGGGCGATCGTGTCGATAGCCCAAGTTAGATCTTGATTCCATCTGTCAACCAGGGCTTCAACAGGTTCGTCGACGGTACCAGCCATAGACCCCTCTAAGATTCTCTGGAATCCAAGAGGATCCATTAGCCTTCGAGGGCGGACCATCTTAATAGGTCCGCCACCCCTGCAGGGGCGGATAGTAGCTGCGATACTAACCCTAACCAGAAAATGATCTGTCCATGACAATGCAGAGGTATTGATAACCTCCGCCCACAGATCTGTCTGTTCAGAACTGAAAACAGCATCGAGGGTGTGACCTGCTGAATGAGTGGGTCCAGAGACCAATTGGGATAGGCCCATGTTTGTCATGGATGCCATGAACTCCCGAGCTGCACCTGACAAACTGGTCCCAAATGGGATGTTGAAGTCACCCAGGACCAAAAGCCTGGACGAGTCCAACACCAGCTCCGAGACCAGCTCCGTGAGCTCGGCCAGGGATTCTGTTAGGCAGCGGGGTGGCCGGTACACCAACAGAATCCCTAGTCTATCCTTGGTCTTCAGACTCAGGTACACACACTCAATGTGATTCAATTCCCGAACAGGAAGTCTGGTCAGGTTGAGATTGTCTTTATAGACCACAGCTACTCCACCCCCCCGCCCACTTTCCCTCACCTGCTCACTAACACAGTACCCAGCTGGGAGGGCCTGGGCCCATGTCGGGCCACTGTCATCTCCCAGCCAGGTCTCTGTGAAGCACGCCAGGTCAGCCTCCTCATCATGAAGGAGGTCATGGATGATACTTGCTTTGTTTTTAACTGACCTGGCGTTACATAGGAGCAAGGAGAGGTTCTGTGGGTGGTCTGGTTCGTTCTCCAAGTTCCCCAGGTTGACAGGGCGATTGGAAGGTAAGATGGGTATTATATATCCATCTCTCCTTCCCCTGTAATGGCATTTCGCCCTGCCATCGCCATATCTCCCTCTGCCCCGCACAACACATATTGCTGCCCCCTTACACATTATGCTCTGCTGGCTGCAGGCTGCCTTCAAGTCTCTCAGAGGGCAGGGTGGAGGTGGCGTTCAGGAACGTTCTTCCAAGCACAGGCCCCACTCTTCAGGCTGCCCCTTCCCGGTCTTATGTACCTGCTGCAGTAGAGGGTGGGGGAGGAGGGTGGCAGTGAAGGCTCCCAGCAGCTCGGAGATGGAACACAGCTGCCGCCCAAACACAGCGTCCTTCCAGCACAGGCCCCACTCTTCAGGCTGCCCCTTCCCAGTCTTATGTACCTGTGGCTGCGGCTGCAGTAGAGGGTGCAGTAGAGTACATACGGAGACATAGCCTATGCTCAGTTACTTGTCCAGCGCCAGATATAACAAGACTCAGACCTGTATCTTTTCACATTCCCAATCCAACACTTGATATATCGTACTAGTTTAAAAAGCCAATAAAATGTTAGGAGCACTGTCCATGCAGTAAATTACACTTTGAAGGCCTCTTTTAACACTCTCCCTGCCCCTACCTTGTCCAGCTTTGGCCTCCTTTAACCAATATTCCTCTGTTGTCATATTTCTGCTCTCCTGCTAACGCCTCATCGATTCGTCAGCCCTTGATGTATGACATATGTGTGGTTCCATGGGTAGGACAGGGAGTGCCGGCACTGGGGAGGACCGTCCGGCCTTCCAACAGGCCTTGATCCCCTCCTGCTCCCTCACTCTTCACCCCCTGCTCTTTATTCCCACCCGCACCCCACTCACCTCCAATGCACTGCCTGCCTTCTTTGTCATCTTAAAGCTAGTTCCCAGGTCTGGGAGTACTACTGATCTGCCGTGTTTCCACTGAGCTCACTTCCCCAACTCCCCTTTGGTAGTAAGAAAGGAACAAATGCAAATATTTTCCCCTCCCCGCATCCCACTCCTGGGCACACACTGCTCCTCTTCCTCCCACACTTCAGTCCTTTCTTAAACAAGGGTGGGGCTTAACATTAATCCAGCTGCCTGCTTTCTTTCTTTAACTTGCTCTGAGTGTGACAACTCAGAAAGTGATCGCTACCACAATACAGGTCTATAAATTTCAACAGAGGAATCCTACTCTTTGGTAGCTGAGAGAATCCGTTTTAGACAGAACAGAGCTTTGCACAAATGCCAAAGATTTTTCTCTTCGAACTGGTTAGTACATAGCCCAGACATGCAGTGAATGAAGTTGGCAGAGTATACTTGTTGGCAGTACTTCCAGAGCCAGAGGTGGCATACAGTGCAAAGTGCAATACACAGACTCTTCAATGTAATGTGAACTGTAAGATCAGCTCCAGAAGTCCATGTGAGAACAGGAATAGCTGCTGTGCTGTCATAGCAGCAGGTTATTAACCTTTGGCATCTCAACTCAGACTGTGATTGTGGCCAGGAAAAAAAAGAAGAAGTATGGACTCCTTTATTCTTAGATTGCAAAAGAGTATTGGAACCTTCCAGTGTTTGTTGTATATACTCTGATACTTTGGTTGCCTCTCTGCTGACAGAGTCTGATGCAACAATTCTGTGTTATCAGCCCTTCCTTGTAACACACATTTATTTACAAAAACAATATCACAAGATAGACTCAATCTGACAAAATTAACATGTAAATCTAACTTCTTCCCTTGACAAAGCTCCCCTGGTTGCTCTGCCATAATGAACTCTTTATAGATTTTCCCACTTAGTCACCCACGTTTGTAATAATGAGTGGAGACCTCCCCACACCAAGCTGCACCAGAAATAAGCAGGAGGGTGCAGATTATATTGCTGAACATCTGGAGGGAATTAGAGAGACTAGGGGCCAGTTCACACAACACGGGAACCCCGGGGGAGTGGAAGTCCCCCGTGGTTCTCGTGTCATGCAAACGCCGGCTGGGGGCGCCCCCATGGGACAGCCGTGCACGGGAAGCACCCAAACTCACCCTGGGTGGTAGAAGGGTAAGCCCTCCCCGCGTGTGTGGCCACCATGTCATGCGGACAGCGGGCGACCCCCCCCATGAGGGCTGCCCCTTGCCGCACAGAAACGGTGGCCCAGAGCGGCTGGAGCTGTGGCCGCTCTGGCCCGTCAGGCTGAACCAGAACGGCACACATTTAAAGGGACCTTACCCTGCAATGTAGGCCAATGCAGCTGCACTTGCCCACCTGGACCCTGGATGGGGAGAGATGGGGTGGGGTGGGGTGGGGGTGGAGGGCGACGCAGGCCCCAATCACGTTGGGAAATGGAGGGACCCGCCAAAGGGGGGCCAAGGCCGATGGGGAGGAAAGGGGAGAGGGCTAGGCGCCGCCACCAGCCAGGGCTGGCCGCCACACGCTGGCATCCCTTGGAGCCCCTGCCCCCCCCATTCCCTCAGCCCCACGCCTAGGACCCCTCAACCGCACGGACACCAGGGGTGCCTTGACCTAATCCTAAATGGATCTAGGGGGAGAACCTACCAGCAAAATGCTACCCATGTCTACTCAGAAGAAAGTGACACTGAGTTTAATTAGACTTATTCCCAGATAAGTATGTATAGGATTGCAGTGTAAATTTCATAACCTGCCTTCAACATTTCTCAGCTGAAAATGGAGATGTGACTGACTGACTGTAGCACCCCTATGTTCACAATAGCAATCATTGTCTGAGACCCACTTTCACTATTACACCTTTCTGAATGCTCAACCCTGCCAGCTGCATTTATTTATCATGCAATAGCCTTTCCTCCACTGACTGAAAAACCAACATGGTGTATGTTCTTTTGGTAACAGATATAATAGAAAAACACAATTGTCCTACTATATTTATCATTTTTGTTTTGCTGTCTGTTCACACACAATAAGACTTAATGGAATAATCCAAAACATGTGGAACAATCCAATCTAGGCTGGTGAAAAGGTAGACAAAAGGCTTGACAAAAGCATAAACAAAAAAATGTTTTAATGGAAATTCTGATAAAGGATTTTCATATCTGTGAATCCTTGAGAGCCATTATTCATAGAGATGGCAAAGCACTGGGTCTGAATATTGCCCTCTAATTATGATCATGAAGCATAACGTTATACATCCGTCCTTCCATTCATTTCCCACCACTCCCTAAATTCCTCCTTACACTTAGAGCTTTTCTACATGAGGCTGTTAATCCACTGTATCTATTTTCTGTTTCCTTGCAGAGTGGAGATCTGAGCTCTAGTCTACACAAAAAGCTTTTCCTTTCCTGCTTTTCTGCCAGATAACCTGTCAGTGGCGATGTGGTGCTGTGGTATAGCGGAATGATGCAATTACACAAGTGGGGAAATGCATTTTCTTTTGCTTTCTCAAATAATACTGCATTCTTCCCATGCTACCCCCCCCCTAGAAGTGCTCTTACAGAACAGAAGCAAAATTGGAGGGTCACAACTTTGTCTAATGAACCCATAAATAACTGTGAGTGAGGAATGACAAGCACACAATATATGCCTTGTGTGGAAAAGCACTTCCTGCAGTGGATATCATCATCATTATCATTTATTCCCTGGCTCTACTTTGCCATTTAAGCACTGAGTGATCCAAATGTACTTTTGGCCTACTAACGCCATTATTCATTTCCACTAATAGGCATGGATTAGGAATCATGTGACAAGCAATGTAGCTGGCAATGTAGAGTAGAATGGCATTTGTCAGAGAGTATAAGCGTGGTGATCACACAGTCTATGAACAAATGCTAAGTCAAAGTACTGCACTGGGTTTGGGGGCCATTTTAATGGCTGGCTATTTATTTATTTATTTATTTATTTATTTATCTATTGCATTTATATCCCTCCCACCTTTTCTTCCAAGGATTTTCAATTTGGCATATATGGTGTGTGTCCCCACCCCATTTTATCTTCACAACAACCCTGTGAGATAGGTTAGATAGCGACTGGTCCTCATTCTCCAGAGTGGGGATTAGAACCTGGATCTCTCCAGTCCAGTCCTTGTCCAACATTCTAACCATTACACCACACTGACTTTAAAGTTCTTTACCTTTATTACCCTAAAATTACCCTATAGGCCTATTCTCAAGATCATGTTTTTGAGTTATTAAAGTGTTCTGGTTTCAGACCCATAGCCAGAAATGTTGTGATGTGGGGGCCTAAGTGGGTGGAAAATTGTTACAGAGCAGCCAGACCATCAATACAGTTATTTAGAAAAAAATGAAGTAAAAAGTATTACATATTAAATATTAATAAAATATCAATATTATTTTTTTTTAAAAAAATATCAAATTATGTACAACAAAGCCCTGTCAGCTATCCCAAAGCCTTTGTTCTCATTGGCCAGAACACTGGAAGGTGGAACACTTTACATCTTACTGGCCAATTCAGTAGGCTGTAGCCTACATGATTTTCCTTTTATCTATATGAGGAAATGGGCTAGAGTCTTACTTTTTTGAATCAAAGCAAAAAATTCAGAGAGGGGGCTGGGTTTTGTGGTTTTGTGCTCTTTGCCATGACGTAGAACAATTTTTAGGTAAAAGTTGAATGAATAAGGGTTGAACCATTAAAGATGGCCTAAAACTAATTCTAAATAAATATTAGAATTAAGGAACTTTTGAACAGAAACAAAAAGTTTACAAAAGCCAGGCAATAACTAACTTTTTTTGTGTGTGTAGCTTGAGTGTCTTTGATTAATTGGTCTATAATACAATTTAAATCTTGCTAAGAAATGAGATTTTTGTCCAGCCAGAAAGGACGATCGCTGACTGATGTTAGTCAGCATAAATACTGATATGGTGCTTAATCCGAGATTAGTAGATGAATAATAATTTATTGATTATTGATTTATTGATTTAAAATATGTCCAGGCCACCTTTCAGGGTAGGAGCCCTCCCAAAGAGGCTTACAACAATAAAATAGATCAATACAGTAATAAAATAGCACAAATTCCATAAAAGCAACAAACACTTCTGGAAGACTGGGCAGCCAATGTGTGCAGGCCTCATGCGGGGGGGGGGGGGCTTCCACACCATTCTTCTACCACAGTGCTACACATCTGATTCAAGCTGTGTGAACCAATCACTCAGGTTACACTGTGGCCTGGCTTGCACATAATGCTAAACAACTATAGTTTAGCATTACATGTATGAGCCTCGGGCTCACGTGCCCCATCTTCTCCTCTGGTACAACCACAAGGAGAATATCAGAATGAAGTGACCACTCATGAATTGCCAAAAAAAGAGGAAATACATCACCCCCGCCCAAAAGAGTATATCAATCTGCATATGCCCTTCATATGCCAATTTATATGTATAGATGCACATTTAGAAATTGTTATTATAATTTAGATAGTAAATACAATACATCTCACCACAGTGAGGAAGCCTGTGACCAGGCGATCTGTGTACCCACTCAGTCTGCTGTCCAGTTGCTAACTGGAACTGATGGGGAACTTCTTTCTTCTGATGGTTATCTTTAAACCAGGCTTGGACTGGGGACAGCCCTTCAAACAGGGCCGGATTAAGATAGGGGCTATTGGAGCTGCAGCTCCAGGCCCCTACCCCAAAATAGGCCCACAATCAGGACCGGTGCAGGGCAGTTTGGCGCCCCAGGCGAAATAATATTTAGCGGGGCCCCCTCTCCAAAGCAGCCCTGCTCTGCAAAAAAAAACAAACCCTGTGCCGCCACCACCAACCTACCTTCCCCCCGCCCTGGCTGCTGCTGCTGCTGCCGCCGCCGCCGCCAAAGGGGAGGAGGAAGTGACGCGACGGGACCCCCGCGCTGTTTTTTGCCGGGGAAACCATGGCAACAGGGCTGTTTAAGCCCTGTTGCCCTGGTTCCTCCCGCCAAAACAACGCGGGCGGGGCTCCAGAAGCGACACAACGCGGAGAAGGTAGGTGGCGGGGGGGTCGGGGGGGTGATGACGGCGGCGGCGGCGGGAGGTGCAGCGGCAGCGAGCGGGAGGGCGGGGGGTGGCGCAGCGGCGAGCGGGATGGGAGGGTGCGGCAGCGGCGGCGGCGGGCGGGTGGGTGGGGAGGTGGAGGCCTGGCAGGGGCAGCGCAGCGGAGGCAGAGGCCTGGCGGGGGCAGCGCAGCGGCAGCGAAGAGGAGCGCAGCGTTTCTGCGCCCTCTTCAGCCGCGTGCCCTCCTCAGCACCAGGCCCATAATGCTCTTAATCCGGCCCTGCCTTCAAACAGAAGATGTGTTCAAAACAGAGGACAGGTCTCTGGCAGCTTTCAGCTAGAGGGCTGTCCTCTGTAAAAGAGGACACATGGCCACCCTAATTTTATTTCTGTTTTCATCTAACCATGGTTTCTCATTATGTATGAACTGGGAACATGGTTATTGAAATAAGCCATGATCATTCACCTCAGTTTGAAATGGGCTTGTTTCAATTAGCCATAGTTAACACTAACTGCAGTATGTCTGGGTTTGGACAAAGCGAGAACTGTGGTTAATTGAAAATAATGCAGCCATGTTTGGAGGAGAGGGGAGGGGGGATGTACAAGCCCCGGGTTTGTGCATGCAACACTAAGTTATTGTTTAGATTACATGTGAATGTGGCCTCCGTCTTAAGCATACATCACAAGATTTTAAAAGTCCGCATATTCAATACATGCCTGCTTCTGTCCTAAAAATCTGTCCTAAAAATACCCTGAATCAATTAAGTTGCCACTACATCAGAAATACTTGGCACACACACAGCAATATCTTCACAGGAAGGATCAGGACAATCTAAGCATGAAATATACAAATGCTGGTCTTTGTCCTGACTAAATAATATCAGGACACTTTTATCGATTTAAGTGAAAGGACTTTATTAGTTGTAGAAGATGTTGTATCAAGGATTTAGCCACATTATTACTTTTAGCTAGACTAATTTCATTTTAGAAAATAAACTCAGTGATTGCAGTCTGGCTGATTTGTGCACACCTTATTTGTAATGATTTCAGTGTCATGTGATTCAATTTATTTTGTTAAGCGTAACAAGAATGCTTGTTTCAGTCTGATAATCTGCATGTGCCCCTAAAACAACAACAAAGTTTCCATGTAAATCTGATCATACACACACATTATAATTGCTATTTCCTTGAAAAGAAAGCATAAAGGTAGCAGGAAGTGTCACAGGCGGGGGCGGTGTTTATTGATTGTTTCTATGCAAGGACGGAGTTCATTCACATTAAGAAACTCTGCAATCCGATTTTCACTAATAGAAGACTACTGAATACTAACTTCTCCCTTCACTGACATTGGTTATATAAATGCCCTTTATATCAGAAACTCCTTGCAATAACATTTTAATTCTGTATATTTCAAGAACTATTGATTGGCAATGGGCAATCAGTTGGTGGGTTGGGGAAAACAGATGGCTATTGCAAAACATTACTTCCAAGGGTTCATCATTCACCTCTGCATATTTGAAGAGAGTGGTTCATCTGTTTTTAAAAGCAAATAATAAAAAGGCAATAGAAAGTGAAAAGAAATGCCAATTCAGAGTTAGATGCTTTCAGTACTTTTGTGCTTCAGCATCCCCTGCAATTAATTGTAAAGTTACATTAAGCTTTCCACCCTTCTATCTCCTGCATAGCTGTACTAAGCAAAGGCCAGTTCACATGTCCAAATTGTGGGAGTGACGTGAATTAGTAGCAGCCCGTAACATGTAGTTCCGGGGAAGTGGAACATGTGGCCTTCCAGATGTTGTCAGACTGCAATTCTCATAATCCCTCACTGTTGGCTAAGCTGGCTACAGTTGATGGGAGTTCAGGTATTATTCAGTGGGCAATTTTTTTATGCAGCTATGTGTGTATGTGTAATGTGTTCGGGAATGTAAACAACATGCATAAATGTAGTGAAGTGAACAAAGGGCCACATTTTCACACCTCTCCTCCAACAAATAAACTAGTTAAAATTGAAATCCAACCCTCATTTTCTTTTCTTTCTTTTTGCAGAAAAGCATTTTATACTTCATGTATATTAAGGGAGGGACTGTTCAACTCCAATTGAACAAAATAGGATTCTTCCCATTAATTTTAATGGGTGAGGAATCAGGACCGAACTTTTTTTGAGCAGTAAAACCTTCAGGGCTATTAAAGGTTATCATAGTAATAATCCTCTCAGAGAGTCCCTCCTCTATGTATGGCTTTCACAGACTTTGCAGGCCCTAAAAGCTCCAAGAGTTTTTATCATCTTCCCAGCCTCCAACAGAGCTATTAAGTTGTATCAAGTCAAAGAGCTCCTTTGGAAAGTGCTCCTAAATACACAGGTGCATAAAAAATTGACAGTTCCTATCTTGGTTCATTTTCAAAATGCCTAAATACTGTATATATTTAAAAGCTCATGCAGCAAAGGAGCCATAAATGTCTATCATCAAGTAAAAAATATAAGCAATTTTGGGTGAACTCTTACAGGTCAGGTCCAGAAAAAGGAAATTTCATACACAGAAAACTATGCAGAAGTAAATTTAAGGCTTTGACCTTGCATCTGAAATCAAGGGCATTTGAATTCATTCAACCTGCATTATTTCAGGCAACATGTCAAAGCATTCCATTGTGATTTAAAACATACGTCAGAACATCATCATGATGGTGCCACAGGATTCATGCTAGAAATGCCCCCATGGGATAGTAGGGACAAGGTAACACATCTAGAATAGGGTTTTGAAAATGCCTGTTTATAACGTATTAACATGCAACCTATACCCCTACCTCCCATTACTGAAGTGAATCTTTTTTCCCCTTATGCCAGTAGAATCTGTATTTCACTAATTTTGCACTTCACAGATAGATTCTTACTTTATTTCACAGTAAAGTAACTTCACAGATAGATTCTTGCAGGTCAGGCTTGCAAAAAAATGTTGCAGTGTGGAGTGCTACTGTTCAGGGTTCTGGGCAGCCTGCTGCCATACCCTCTTCTAGGATACTCCATTCCATTTCCATCCCTCAGCCAGTATTCCCTATTTGCTGAGCATGCTCACTCGTCATTGGGCTGTTTTTCAGATTTCTCCCCCTCCAAGGATTACCGGTATTAATAAAGTTATTTTGAACTGCAAATCTTGGGATTACCCTCACTCCGCTGATACTTCCCTGGTGGAAAGCACTGTTTTAGGTAAATAAGAATCCACACTTGGAGAATTAATTTGCTATTAGTTTCTAGGATCAACATCAGTCAAAACTGTGATCTAGAGGAACTAGTAGAGTTACTCTTTCAAGGAGACAACAACATGTTACTTACTTATTGCTCATCTATTCTCAGGGTGATGCACAACTAGGCTCAGAAGAACGTAAGAAGAACCCTGTGGGATCAGACCAAAGCCCAGCATCCTGTTCCCATTGTGGATAAGCAGATTCTTCTGGGAAGCCCACAAGCAAGTCATGAAGGCAGGCCCTCTCCTGTTGTTGCACCACATCACAACCACCTCAGCAGTCACACACTGTTTCTGAACATGGAGGATCTATATGGCCATCATGGCTAGTAATGACTGATAGATATATCGTCCATGAAGGACACAATTCTATGGTTCCCTGGAGGGCATCCTAAGGGTCATAGGATATTCTGTACTTCCTCTTCATAGAAAGAGAGGAAGGTCTGCAGTCAGAGGAGGAGGTTTTCCACTGGAGGCTTCTTTGTCATGGTGATGGATGTTTCCACCACCGTTGTTCTTCTGCCATTGGTGCTTCGATAGCACTAGGAAGAAAAAAAGGGGGCATGCTGGAGGTGACTCAAAAAAGGCTTTTGATCTACAATACTGAAGCTCCCTAGTTTCTCCACATGCCCCAGCAGGGCTTGGATGAGCTATTCCTCTGCTGTGGACTCTGCCTACACAACCTCTGTAGGACTGTTCTTTAATCTTCTTTTAAATCCATTTTGCGAGGGGTCACCACCACGCCTAGGCACAGTAAACTGAAGTTAATTATATATGCTGTACATATATACAAATCAAGACAATGCATGAGATGCAGAGTTACTTAATTAGACATGGATGATGTATCTAATATAATATCTTTAAAAATTAGCTAAAACTTTGAAAAATAAAATTGTACATTACAGTATATATAGGCTATTAAATCTGTGAAAGCTAATACATTATGACCAGCTTATAGTACCTTTATCTCAACTTTCTCTTTCCTTATATAGTTTGTTAATTTAGCCATAAGTGCAAAGTCTCACATTTTGTTTAACCGTTCTCTTAAGTAAGGTGCAGCTGGTAATCACCAGTACCGTATTTCACATGGAGGATCCTGGCTGCAATAACCATGTAAGCTGTTAATTGATGTAGACTAGGCTGAGAGATACCAACTGGCCCAAATTCTGAGTGGTGATTTGAACCTGGGTCTCCCCTTTCTTAATCCACTATCCACAGAAACCCATCTTAAAAGATGTTTGTATTTGTTGATATATTTGATTAAAATTTGCTTTTATCCTACATGTCATGGCTATGCCAAATTCTTCAGTTTTGCTTTTCTGTAGAAAACTATCAGTGTGTAGATAGTATGAATATTTGCCTTTTAAAAAATTCAGCTTATCACCATTGTTTCCCCTGATGTTTGTTGCTTTGGTGACATTCCCCCTCCCCTATGCCACTTCTTCCTCCTTTCTCAATTAGTCACATAGGGGATCACAGGCCAATCAACAATGAACAGGATCATCACATGACACTACTTACCCAATCAGGTTTAGCAACATGATAATGTCACTGAGATCAAGTAACAGCAATGCAATTGAAGATGTGAACATTTTCACCAAGCGTGCCAGGAAATCACCCAAACAAAGAATTTCCCAGCACTGCCAAAAAAAGTTCATGGGAAACAAAGCAATTTCATTTCAGACCAACCAAATCCACAGCTACTAACCAATGGCTGACATTTCCCAGATCACATTCCAAACGTTGCTTATATTAAATTTATTTTGCTAATTTAGGCCACAGTTTGGAAGAGAATCAACCCTTCCTGGGATACACAGCATTGCCAAAGTGTATGTCACTCTGACTCTTAATTTAAATAGGGACGTCGGAGAAATCCGCAACAGATTCAAACGAGTTCAGATTTCTATGAATCTGACCTGCAGACTCTGCAGCGAACCAGCTTTTTTTTTTTTAGTCACATGGATTCTGTCGGCTTGCAGACCATTTTTTTCACTTTGGGGGGGGGTATTTCCACTAATGTGCATTAGTGCTAATGTGAATTAGCACAAGTAGAATGAAATTCTGGTTTAAAAAAATCCAATTCCGTCAATGAGCAGTTGATGGAATGAAAGATGCCTGACAATCCATGAAACACAGATGGAATGGATTTAACAAAATCCGTACATCCCTACCACCAAATAGATTGAAAGGAATGCTTGATAAATTACAATGGAGCAACAGTGAATGGATGCTGTGTCCAGCTTGTCCTATTAATGCTTTGTTTTATAATCCTTTACTTGTGCTCTGCTTTGTACATCTCCTGTACAGCTGAATAAAAAATGTTATCATATAAAGGCAAACCATTAATCCAACCATGACAAAAATTAAGATATATTTGTCCTTTAAGGCTGACTGCCTCAGTTCTGTTCAGCTATGGAGGTCAATAACCTGTAAGTGTTTAATGAATATTGCTATAATGTTGCTTTCATTATTGAATTAGAAGAGGCTTTGAAGAAGACATAAAATGGTATGATGTGTTTTGTTTTATATTTATTAAACATCACAAAACGTATATGAATTATTTTCCAGCTAGTTAATATTTTGAAAGAAGCTCAGTATTTACATAAAATTTGCATAAGAAAAAGCCTATCAAAATTAGTAATAAATAATAATCTTCCAGTTGCTTACATGTATCAGTGAAGATATGCTACACTTTTAAACATTCATAACAAATCTGAAATAGATCACTGAAATAGATCACAGTTCCTGCAGTTTGCTTGTTATACTGTAATTTCATGTGAATATTATATACATACATTATTTAATGTTTATTATTCCTTTTGTACTGATAAAGAAGGCCAGAATCAATTAAGAACTAAAAAGCTAGAAAATGACACTAGAATAATAGATGTTCTAGAGCAAAATTCTGGTAATGTCCCTTCAATATGTGGAAGCAAAGCCTTCAGTGCACATGTCTATAGTACAAGTGCTGACCAGTTTCAATCCTGTTTTAATTGTGATGTGCCCCAGCCAAAGCATCTTGAGAATGGTAGTGCTGTGAAATGGCTTGGGGTCTCTAAGATGTGACGGACATTATGGTTACTATTTTTTAAAGTTCCTGAAATATTTAAATTATTTCTTTCATCCTCTTATACATTATAGATGGTCAGAACTGGGAGGAAACAGTGGATGGCGAAGACGAAATTATGAGACATGTGTTCAAAGCACAGAACCAGGGACAGAACAACAGGTCTTGCTCTCATACTCAGGCTCTAACATTATCTATTCTGCACTTTCACCACAGTTGGAACATGATGACGTCAACCATATCATGGGACTAAGTAGTAATGGTCTCACTGCCCCAATCAAGCTGCCTCAGGGACATTTTTCTTTTTTTAAAACAAAAATCATTTTAATTTTGCACATTTTTTGCAAGATAGGGGTATCCACAGATAATACAAAACATAAGTGTAAGAACAAAGATATAACAGTTCATTCAATCAAATCACTTCAAAACACATATGTAAATTAGGAATTAAATTAGTTCTACAAAATCCAATAAACAGTATCCAATTGGCCCTAAAATTGTCATGTTTGCCTATTTTATTTTGTCCTTATATATGATATAAGTTTGACCATTGTTGTAAAATCCTTGCTATCCATTCTTTTAAATCTGGAATGTTAGGCAATGTCCCATATTTTGCATACCCATTATATTAAATGTTCCTCCTGTTTTTATTTTATTTTACACCTCATGTATATATGTATTGTGATGGCCATTGGCTATAAACAATAAAATTCTAAGAAATTCTGAATATTTTGCATACATTACCTAGTGGATGCTATCATGTAACCAGTCAATTCATAATGCTCTTTATATATAAAATATTTAGTATAGGTTAAGAGAGAGAAAAAATAAGGATCCACTCTTATAGCATAACCCAGTTTTTTTTTTCCAATTATACTTTTTATCTTTTTCCAAAATTAAATAATTTCAAGTGGGCCTGTTTACCACATGTCAAATTGCTTTGACTTTTAGAACATTTCCATCATTAAGGATTATGATTTGCAATTTTGCTTATTGTCACAAGTGTTACATACCATTTTAGAAGAGATAAGGAGGAAAGGAGGATGGAGAGCCAGTGTGGTGTAGTGGTGAGGGTGTTGGACTGGGACTCGGGAGATCCGGGTTCAAGTCCCCACTCGGCCATGAAGCTCACTGGGTGACTTTGGGTCAGTCACTGTCTCTCATCCTAACCTACCTCACAGGGTTTTTGTGAGGATAAAATGGAGAGGAGGAGGAGGATTATGTAAGCCGCCTTGGGTTCCTTGCAGGAAAAAAGGCATGGTATAAATATAATAAATAAATAAAATACCATCATTTTGAAATGATTTTTTCCTAATATTTATACATAAATAATTTTTCCCCTCTCAACCACAAGTACTCCCAATCTTCCATATAAATATTGTCTCCTACAGCCTGTGCCCATCTTACCATATATTCTATTGTAGATTACGCCTAAAGACCAGCCAGTCAAAAATCAAAAGCATCGTCAAGTCCTCAACGCACTGTATTATTAAAGGTGGATGTTTGTCCTTCCAATGTTGTAATATTAGTCCTTTAGCTGTCAAATTTAAAATTTAAATTTTCCATTTCACATTTGAATTTTAGAAGTATTTGGAGGGGTATGCTTCAAGGTAGAAAGGCAGAGTATAAGTATTTTAATAAGTAACTATTCTCAGTTGTGTGTGTGTGTGTGTGGGGGGGGAAACAAATAGTTTGCTTGTTAATTGAGATGCATAAGGCATCTTATGCATAATAAGCCCTTTGCCCAAGCCTTAGACATAAGCCTGCTCTCTTTTTAGAGTTGCCAACATTTTGTTCCCTCATCCATCCTTGCAATATTCCTATGAATAATATGTCACTATTGTTTGCATGTTTATGGAAAAGGAAGTGATGAGAAAACATCCCAAGGTTTAATTTTGTATCATCTCAGTAATTACAAGTTCTCAGTGAGGGGGGGAGGGGAAAGAAGAAGTATGTGTTTTCTTATTTGGCTCATGACGATGTTGCACAGCATACTGGCCTCTGGGAGCTATAGTTTCATATCCCCAGCCATGGAAATTTAGCCTCTCCCAAACACATACAAATAAATAAATGCTGTCAGAAACAAGAACATGTTTTAGATCTGGATAGGGAACAAGCATATAAAATGATGGCCATTTTCTTTTAAATGAGCAAATGGATAGAGAGAGAGCAGATACTCACCAAATCAAGTACGGCTTGGTTCAGTGGTCTGGCCGCATGGTTCACAGGCACAGCAACGAACTAGGGTTTCCTGCGAGAATAAGGGTTTCATATGAAGCTGTAATAACAAGTAGAACATGCAAAAAAAAATATTGCAGGGCTTTTTTCATCAATTTTTTATTGTGAGTTTCAAAAAATCAAAACAAAAACAAAATAAAAAAACAACAAAATAAAATAAAGAATTACAGGTTTTTATGTGAAATTTGAATAAATCTCTTACAATGAATACAAATGTACTATGTACCCCTACATATTTTATGTATAGCAAAATATGCTACTATTCTTAGGCATAGTTATGCATAGACATCAACAAAGGCAGCCCAAATATCCATATAATTATCCATTTGTAGATTACGCCTAAAGACCAGCCAGTCAAAAATCGAAAGCATCGTCAAGTCCTCAACCCACTGTATTATTAAAGGTGGATGTTTGTCCTTCCAATGTTGTAATATTAGTCCTTTAGCTATCAAAGGGGCATGGAGGATCCATTTACGTTGACCTTGCATTAAGTTCCACGAGACGGGTAGATAGTTAAGAACAAGTGTGTCCATAAATATTAAAGAACTTTCCATCACAAAGTTTATCTGCATTGTTACCTCCCCCCCAAAAGAAGCAGCCATTGGGCATTGCCAAAACATATGAGTGAGAGAAGCATTATTAGCTATATTACACCTCCAACAATTAGCCGATTTAGATAAACCCTTATTAAAAAGTCACTGTGGTGTCCAATATACCTGAAACATCAGTTTTTGCTGAATTAAACATAACCTGAGAATAGATCCATTATCCCTTCTGAAATAGATACCAATGAAGAGATCCATGAAAAATGTTGCAGTTTTGAGTAGTCTTATTCAGGGTTCCAGCCACGTAGCCATGGCCTCATCCAGAATACTTAATTCCATTCCCCTTCCCCCAACAGTCAGTCACCATTCCTTGCCCCTGGAGCATGCTCAGTCCTCATTGGGCTGACTTTGGGGTTCCTCCTCTTAAGGTTTGGTTTGGTTTGGTTTGCTATTTCTACAAACCTCAACACTGTGGATACCTCCCTTTTGTATGTGTATCACACCATTTTGGCTACATAAGAGTCCACAATCAGAGAATTTGCTACTAGTATATAGGATGATTCCATACATGTACCCACAATTGCTTTGTAATTCACATAGTTTCACAGCAACCAATGAGCTTTTTAATGAAAGGAAGGGGTTAAATGTTAAAAGCCAGAGCTTTAATGCTTAAGAACATTTGAATGTGTGCCTATAAAGCAGTCAGCTGTGGGCACCTAAGGTAATGAACGCTGATTGCACATGTGCAGAATCTAATTACGCAATCTGATCTGGCGAATAACTTTTGGAGGACATGCTGCTCAATTCCTAAAATGGGTTAAGCATCATGAGCTTGACAAATTTGTATTCCAATCCAAATCAGGTCATTGCGAAGTTTGACAACATCACTAAATGAAACTGGGAGGAGGTAGTGATTTATGCAGAAGCACCTGATAAGCCCATGGGGGATATGGCTTGCACTGGGCTCTCCTTCCCTCCTTAGTTGGGCATACATACTTTCCATTTGCATTAATTTTGTGGCCTCCTATATTCTCTATGTCCTCCAGTCTAACACTGTTTACTTAGATCGTGACAGTGCATTTGCCAGTTATGATAACATCAAACAGGTGTAAAGTACTAGCAACTAATGAGGAAAACATTGGTTCCAACTAAGGTATAGACTTTGATATATTGCAGGGTCCATCCCCCCCCCCCAACCTGTTTCCTCACTTAACCTTATCACATAGACTGTCCTATACCTCCTCCTGGCATCTTTTGAGCAAGTAACTCCATGTCAGATATCTTTCAATGTTACTTTTAACAAGCACTAGTTAGTTTCCTTTCATCTTCATCTTTTATTTAAATTCCCAACAACTTTCTGAGCTTTTTGTACATCTCTTTGCTGAATTTATCTGCTGAGAGTTTTTAAAAACACCTGAGGGATTTGCTCATTTAGTTTCTATTGAAAGTCAATAGGATTCCTTTGCCTGACAAGAATTATTAGGGTTTTGTTTTGTTTTTTCACACTACTTTCTTCTCAGCCACTTTCCTTTTCCTGTTTAACCATGTAATTCTGGGCATGTCTTCTCAGATGTTCCACAGATTTCAGTTTGACTTACTCCCAAGAAAGTGTGTACAGGATTGTAGCCTAAGGCCTAATATGGGGCTAGGGAAAATGTGGCCCTCCAGATAGTGTTGAATTCCAATTTTCATCAGCCCTAGCCAGCATGGCCAATGGTCAGGGACGGTAAGAGTTGTACTTCAAAGCTTCCCTATCCCTGAGCTAATATCTGAGTAGACCTGCATAAGTCGATTACACTATAACTGTCTATTTCAGATCTTTCCTCTTTTCTCAGTCACTTCCATGGGTCTAAACATTAGCAATATCTGTGCTTGATCACATGGAGACCCTTTTCTCTCCCCCACCTGCCATTATGGATAGATAACAACTTTGGCTGTCAGGCAGTATAAAAATGTAATAAATGATCCTGGTTTTGCAACTAATATTGATATTTTACCCAAAGGGTTATGCTGAGTTCAATCATCCAAGCCATTTGTAGGACATAAATCATGTATGTGTCCAATAACCCAGGAATGTATAGCATACCCTCCAATTGCCCGGAATTTGCCAGGACAGTCCCACAAACACTTAAGTCATCACGGCTTCTTACTTTGCTATGCAGATTCCTGATTTGTTATGCAAAGCCCCGAATTTCCTTGCCTCCCCCCCCCCAAGCTATTTAGCTCAGCTGCGATTTTGCCCATGAACCCCTTAAGCAGGAAGGGAACAGACTGAGGATGTGTGTGTGTATGGTCTACCTGCTGCCTCTGACCAGGCCCCCTGGTAAGTAAGAAAGGGCCATTGAAGACATTTGTACTTACTCCTGAGTAACCGTGCCTAGGACTGCAATGTTTAACTTAATTCAAGTTAAATTTTGTAAGATTATTCCAGTTTAAGTGTTTCTTTAAATTTAAATTGTGTGACTAGGACATAAAATGTGCTTTAAACTGGGGCCTTTCCACAATAACAAACAACAACAAAGCTGTTCAGCCCCTCAAAGTTACTTAAAAACCAGAGCTCAGTAGAGGTGTTGGAGCAAAACGCTGAAGGGGCTCAAAACCCCCAGTGTGTCTCTTTGCATTTTCCCCCACCCCAAAGCTCCCCCTCCTCTGCATCTCCTTCTTTTCTTCTCCTTCTCCAGCTGCCCTGAAAATGCAGGACCAATCCTGACAATTTTAAAACAAAAAGAAAGAGATTACCCTGCAAGCAGACACACACACCCATGAAAAACACCAGATATCAACAATTAAGGGTTTAAGTAAGGTGAAAACAAAATACAAACGCCACTAATAAAATATTATAAATTTATTTATTCATTCATTCATTCATTCTATTTATACCCCACCTTTTTTCCTGAAAGGACCCAAGGCAGCTTACATAATCCTCCTCATCCTCTCCATTTTATCCTCACAACAACCCTGTGAGGTAGGTTAGGCTGAGAGTCAGTGACTGGACCAAAGTCACCCACTGAGTTTCAAAGCCGAGCGGGGACTAGAACCTGGATCTCCTGAGTCCCAGTCCAACACTCTAATCACTACGCCACACTGGCTCTCACCCTCTTGATCACACCTTCATGTTACTTAATCATACCTCTTACAAATTCAGATGTGCGTCCCTCCCTATTTTCATCTGTGAAATTTTGGAGGGTATGGAATAGTGGTAACAGATCTAGTGGAAGCAAGTCCAGTTTATTCACTGGATCCGAGTATTTGTAGCTCTGCTTATCCCACAAAATACGAGATATTGAATAGGCAAATCTTCATTATGTGTTGCAAGTTTTCTGGCTTGCATGGCCTTCATCAAACATAGGTGGCCATATCAAAAAGAAAGTATGCCCAGAGTCTTGTCAGGGTTTGCTGCTCTTAGCCCAGGGCTCTCCAACCTTGGGTCCCCAGATGTTGCTGGCCTACAGCTCCCAGCATACCCAGCCAGCATGGCTGATGGCAAGGGATTCTGGGAGCTGTAGTCCAACAACATCTGGGGACCCAAGGTTGGAGAGCCCTGTCTTAGAAGGAAAGAGTTGTGATCGGGCACCCCTAGGCACAGGCACTCTGCAATGTTCTCCTTCGAGGGTCGGAGGCCAGCAAATATGGGGAGTAGCCCCGCCTCCGGGGCTGGAAGGCAGACTTGTTCTGAGCTTCCGGTGGAGGAGGGGCCTCCCCAGAAACTCCAGTTGTTCTTCCTGCCTCACAGTGGGAGGCAGACTTTTCGCGCTCCTCTGAGCGCGAGCAAAGAACAAAGAAAAGAAGAGGTGGAAAAGGAAGAAAACGAAGCCTCTTCGCCAGACCTACCAACGGTAGGAAGGAGCCAGCCCCTCGCCCCCGCCTCTTGGCGGTAAGACAGGCGGCTGGACTCCGGGGGGACCCGAGACACCTTGCTGTAAGGGAACCGGCCTCCCCCCATGGAAGCCAGCCCCGGGGGGGTGGGAGAGCCCGCTGCAGTCGGTGCCCTTCAATGGGGGGGGAAGGAATCGCGGCCCAGGCGTCCTGGACCTCCCCCCTCCCTCCCAGCCCCCCTCCCATCTCAAGATGGGCTTGAGCAGCTTCCTCGGCCGGCAATCGGCCGGAAAGGCACAACCCCCCAGGGGATTACTTGCTGCCTCTTCCCTTCCCCTGCTCTGCTGCGCGTTTGGCCGTCGGGAATCCCAGCCTCAGTCCAGCTCCGCCGGCAGCAGCGTGGGCAACGATGGCGGCCGCCATCTTAAGTAAGGGCAATGCCCTGTTTAAGTCAATCAGCGAAGCTGCGTCCACCATTTTGGTTGTGAGCACGGCCATCTTCGGGTGCTATGGGCGCCGCCATTTTGATTAAGGGCAAGTCCCTTGTTATATCGGGCTGTGAGGTTACATCCGCCATGTTGGTTGTGGGCGTGGCCATCTTATGAGGCCACATGGGTGCCACCATTTTGGTTAAGGGCAAGACCCCTGTTAAGCCAGTGAGTGAGGCCAGGGCCGCCATCTTGGATGAGGGCAAGGCCATTCCGGAGGCTTTCTTTTGCAATTTCAGCTACAGCTCAGCTGTTTGCTGGCCATCCAGCCACAATCGGGTTCCCCCCGCGTTCCCTCCTCACTGGCAAGCGGCAAGCCCTACAAGCCTTGCGGTGGGGACACCCAGAGGCTCAGCCCAGCCCAGGCCTTTGACCGGCTGGGCAAGTGGGGACCTGGAGGCACCACAGGGGTCCTCAAGTCTGCCAGATTGGGGGGGATTAGGCCCCCCGGCCAAGACCCCCAAGGACCCACAGCCCCAGCGTAAAACCAAGCATACAATGGCCCCTGTTCACGCCACCCATCTCTCCTTTTTTACCAGTGCTCATTCCATAGCAGCCATGGATCCTGCGCCCACCACCAATCCCTCCACCTCTCCAATGAAGGGCAGCAGCATGCTACCAGACTCACCTTCATGTGTGATCCCAGTTACAAACCCGGTTCGTCAAGAGGGTGTGTCTGAATCAATGTACCTGCTAATGAGTGAAATGTGGCGTGATATCCAGAGCCTCAAAGGGTCCCGGGGCAGGTCGCCAAACCGCCACAGCTCCGAGCATGCCTCAGTTTCCCAGCCGACCGTGTGCCAGCTGAGGGCCTCACCTGCAGGCTCAAGCAAAAGTCACAGGTCAGCAAGCGTGCTCTCGAAACGCGCCAGCGTCAGTCCCACGGCTGTCAGCAGAACCAAGCGCCGCCGCCCTTCTTCTGATTCTGATGACGGCTCAAGAACGGCATCCCCAGCCAGGTCACAGCGCACCCAGTACAGCAGTAGAACTTGTACAAGTGCAGGGGCCTCAGCTTCCGATTTTGAAGATGGCGAGCTGCCTGAGGACAGCAAAGACGAGAGTGAGGCCCCACCCAGAGGCCGTCTGTTCGCAGCGGAAGCCTTCCCAAAGATGATTGCCAAGGCTCTCTCGCATGTAGGGCTGGTAAGCAAATATAGCACCCCAACCGTTACTGACCCGGAATCCTTGGGAGACTCCATGGCCTTCCCTCCTATCCAGCTTCAAGCCAGTCCTGCAGTCCCGGTTCCGTGGAACCTTCAGGTGATACTGCAGCAAGAGTGGGAAAAGCCAGCTATTCCAAGGCCCCCACATCGCCTTTGTGACAAGCTATATCGCATCGCTGAAAACACCATGCAGGCCCTGACAGTTCCTCGAGTAGATGACCCGGTGTCAGCCCTCACCTCAAAGTCGTTGTTGCCAACAGAGCGAGAAGAACTTCCCGATCACCACGACAAGCGGGCAGATGCAGCACTGCGCAGGGGCTTCGAGACCGCCGCCACGGTAATCAAGATTGCTAACACGTCAACCATAGTGGCCCGCGCTATGCATGTAGGAGCAAAAAGGCTCCTTCAAGGCAATCCAACACCTAAAGAGATGAAAGAGTTCATTAAAGAGTCGTCCTCTGCGGCAGCCTTCCTAGCAGATGCATCTCTCGATTCCTTTCAGCTGGGAGCGAGAGTCACAGCTACCAACGTGGTAGCTAGGAGGAACCTATGGCTCCGCAGTTGGGGGGTAGACGGAAAGACTGAAGTCCAGCCTGGCAGGCGTCCCCTTCGCTGGCAAAAGGCTCTTTGGCGAACCCCTAGATAAAGTCCTGGTGGAGAACAAGGACAAGAAGAAAGCCTTGCCAGTCCCCCACAAGAAAGACACTAAACGTCCTTCTCAGAAATACGGCTCCTTTCGGAACTACAAACCCCAGCAGTCTTCCTCATCACACGGCGGCTCCTCATCCTCCACGCGCAATTTCCCCTCAGGGGGACACAAGCCCCGCTGGCAGTGTGGCTCGGCCCAGAAAGGAGGCCAGCACAAAGGCTCATCTACCCAGGGAAAGAAATCCAGCTCCGCCTGACGGTCCTCCTCCCCCAGTGGGGGGGAGGCTACGCGAGTTCTCAGAAATTTGGAAGAAATACTTCTCAGATCGATGGCTCCTAGAGACAATTCAGCATGGCTACTCCCTGGAATTCAGGAAGAAGCCCAAAGAAAGGTTTTTCAGGACCCACTATCTCAGAGATCCTGCAAAGCACCTGAGAACCGTAACAGCTATCCAACACCTCCTTCAGATACGCGCAATAGAAAAGGTTCCCCAGAATCAAAGAAATCGTGGAACATTTTCGGTGTTTTTCACTGTTCCCAAAAAAGACGGGAAAGTGCGTCCTATCCTAGACTTGAAAAGAGTCAACCGCTCCCTCAAGAAGCAGAAGTTCCAGATGGAGACACTCAGATCCATCAAGGAGTGCCTGCGGAAAAAAGACTTCCTGTCATCGATAGACCTGACAGAGGCCTACCTCCACATACCAATCCGCCCTGCCCATCGGAGGTTCCTGCGTTTCAGCTATGGCATCAAGCAGTTCCAGTTCAGGGCCCTCCCGTTCGGTCTTGCTACAGCTCCAAGGGTCTTCTCCAAAGTCCTCCTGGCACCGGTGGCGCTTCTGCGTACAAGGGGCGTGCAGCTACACCCCTACCTGGACGACATCCTGATCCGTTCCCCATCCCTCAGCCAGAGCCTCAAAGACACCTCACAGGCAGTGACACTGCTAAACAACTTGGGGTTCCTCATCAACGAGAAGAAGAGCTCCCTGGTTCTGTCTCAGACACTCACTCATCTAGGCGTCTCCCTGAATACCATCAGGGACATGATGTTCTTGTCATCAGACAGACAGACCTCGACAAGCCGACTGGCGGCACATCTGCGCTCGAAGGACAGAGTACCACTCAAGGACTTAGCCAAGCTCCTGGGGATGATGGTCTCGTGCCAGGACTCAGTGCAGTGGGCCAGGTTTTACTCCAGGCCACTGCAAACCTTTCTCCTGGACTTCCAACTAGAGATTACGTGCAACCACAATCCACTTCTCACCATCCCACCCTCTGTCTCTCGCTCCCTAAAGTGGTGGTCTCACCCAGCACACCTTTCCCAGGGAGTTCCGATTCAAGCACCGACACGCATCACGTTGACAACAGATGCCTGCCTGTCCGGATGGGGAGCGGTTTGCCAAGAAAAACACACACAGGGACTGTGGTCCAAAGAAGAGACCAAGCTCTCCATCAACCTCCTCGAGCTAAGGGCAGTGAAGCTAGCCCTCAGAGAGTTCAGCAAACTCCTGGAGGATCAACATGTGCTGGTGATGACAGACAACGTCGTAGCCAAGGCATACGTGAACAAGCAAGGCGGAACAAGATCCGAAGCCCTACAAAAGGAGGCGATGTCCTTGTTCGGATGGGCCCAGCAACACCTCCGCTCCATCAGAGCAGAACACTTGAGCGGGGTAATGAACGTTCAGGCCGACTGGCTCAGCAGGACAACAGTGGACCAGAGCGAGTGGTCCCTAAACCCAGAGGTCTTTGTCCTACTGACCAAGCATCTAGGCCGACCATGCATCGACCTCTTTGCGACACCACAGAACACGAAGTTGCCACGGTTCGGAACGCGATACCGAACAGAAGGGGCACAGCTCACCGACGCCCTCATCAGCCAGTGGCCAGTAGGCCTCCTCTACGCCTTTCCCCCGCTACCTCTGATCCCGAGGGTAGTCCAGAAGGTCAGAGACCAGAAAGTCCAAGTCATCCTGGTGGCTCCGCACTGGCCACGCCGTCCCTGGTTCCCAGACTTGGTGAACCTCTTGAGGGAGAAGCCGTTCAGACTCCCCCTCAGGCATGACCTACTCAGTCAGGGTCCAATCTTCCACCAGGACCCCAGCTTCCTGAAGCTAACCGTCTGGAGACTGAGCGGAGCCTCCTAACAAGACGTGGTTATTCCGATAAGGTAATCTCCACCTTGCTGGCCTCCAGGAGGCCGTCCACGCACAAAACATACGACCGCACCTGGAGGGCCTTTCTCCGATGGTCCAAGGCCACTGAGAGGGACCCTCTAGATGCGGAGACACCAGACATCCTAGAGTTCCTCCAAGAAGGCCTGTCCTCAGGCCTTAGTCCTAGTACCCTCAGGCGGCAAGTGGCAGCACTAGGGTCAGTGTTAGGCGACTCCAAGGGATCACCATTGGGAGCACACCCACACATCAAGAGGTTCCTCAGGGCAGCCACCCTCGTCAGCCCCCCTCCCACCCGGAGGTTCCCCACCTGGAGCCTCAACACGGTCCTTAGGACCCTCACAAAGCCCCCTTTCGAACCACTAGGGGCTGCCAGCCTCAAGGTGCTGACCTTGAAAACCATCTTTCTAGTTGCAATCACCTCAGCTAGAAGGGTTTCAGAGTTAGGGGCCCTCTCCTGCAGTAAAGAACTCTGCACGTTCCACAAGGACAAGGCGGTGCTCCGCACAGACCCGTCCTTCATGCCCAAAGTCAACTCTCCCTTTCACAGGTCCCAGGACCTGGTAATTCCTTCCTTCTGCCCTCATCCTGCCACACCTATAGAGAAGGAGTGGCACTCACTTGATGCCATGAGGGCACTCAAATTTTATCTAGACAGGACCAAGCCCCACAGGCAAGCTAGTTGCATGTTTGTGTCCTTCAAGCCCTCCTCCCTCGGGAAAAAGGTTTCCACAGCATCCCTGTCTCGCTGGCTACGCGACTGCATCGCGCTGGCCTACACTTCAGCAGGTCTGACAGTGCCTGAGCGCATAGTTGCTCATTCAGTGAGAGGGATGGCTACCTCAGCGGCATTCAGCGCAAGGGCGCCCCTAGATGAAATCTGCAGGGCAGCCACCTGGTCTTCGGTTCACACCTTCACCAGGCATTATAAAATTGACCTGATGGCCTCAGCAGAGGGCGCCTTTGGGAGGCGCGTTCTGCAGGGAGTCATTCCGTCTCAGTAGGAGGCCGGCTGGGAGGGAGGTTTTTTCCCACCCAGGGGATGGACTGCTTTTTTACATCCCCATATTTGCTGGCCTCCGACCCTCGAAGGAGAAACGGAAATTCTTTACTTACCGTGAATTTCTGTTCTCCGTGAGGGGAGGAGGCCAGCAAGGCCCGCCCCGGGCCGGCCTCCTCCTGGACACGCTCCGAGCAAGTGGGAGGGAGTCTCTCTCTTTTGTTCCCACAGGCTTGTGACCAACGGACCAGACAGAGTCCCTATTGTAGATAGCAAGGACGTCTACACCTAACGGTTCGTTTGGAAGTGTCAACTGGAGTTTCTGGGGAGGCTCAGAACAAGTCTGCCTTCCAGCCCCGGAGGCGGGGCTACTCCCCATATTTGCTGGTCTCCTCCCCTCGCGGAGAACAGAAATTCACGGTAAGTAAAGAATTTCCGTTTCACAGAGCCACTGCAAAATCAGGTTTCCCATTCACCTCAATGGAGGGCATAACTTGATGTTTGCAAATGAATCACATTATAGGCGTCTGTCTACTGTCCTCACTGAAGTGAATGGCAGAGTCCTGTGTGTGCATTGGGAGCTCCTTCCAAGCAGAGAACAGAGGGATAAATCCAACGTCACGCTAGCAAAATGATGGGACTTTCTTCCTCTCTCCTCCCCACTGTAGCCCTCCACACCCAAAAATCTGCTCCGCAGGGGGTTGCAGGAAGGAGGTGGAATTGCCCCCACTCCTGGTTCTGCTAATGCAGGGCTCTCCAACCTTGGGTCCCCAGATGTTGCTGGCCTACAGCTCCCAGAATCCCTTGCCATTAGCCATGCTGGCTGGGTATGCTGGGAGCTGTAGGCTAGCAACATCTGGGGACCCAAGGTTGGAGAGCCCTGTGCTAATGGGACTGCTTCTGTTTGCAGGATTACAGCATTCTCTTCTCGGCCATCCCAGTTTGCAGGACACGGAATAATGGGCTCAAGTTACAGGAACCCAGATTCCACCTAGACATCAGGAAAAGTTTCCTGACTGTCAGAGCAATAAGACAATGGAACCAACTACCTAGGGAGGTGGTGGGCTCTCCCACTCTGGAGGCATTCAAGGTGCAGCTGGACAGCCATCTGTCAGGGATGCTTTGACCTGGATTCCTGCATTGAGCAGGGGGTTGGACTCGATGGCCTTGTAGGCCCCTTCCAACTCTACCTTTCTATGATTCTATGATTCTATGAACACCCAGATAAGGCAAGCCCAAACTATGGAAATACTATAATTAAGGTCTAAACTGATATAAAGGTGGTGAATAAAGAAAGGTTCCCCTTGCACTGGTTAGTACAGAAGAAGATAAGTTGTTCAGATTTTATGCCAATCAGTCGCCATTTTCACCAATGCTAGTTTATTTTACACTCCGAACTGTCTTACAATTGTACACATGCCGTTTACAACAGTATGCATGTCTACTCAGAAATACATCAGTTCAATGGGACTTACTCCCAGATAGGTGGGTTATAGGAATGTAGTGTTAATTATTTTAAAGTCTTCATGATCACCTTAGTTGCAACTTTAAAATGTAAATAAATGCCCTCCCCTGGGCCTCTTATGTTTCCTGTGGATATCTTGCTGTTTGCTTTGGCATACGGATGATCTCCAGAGCCCTGGGAAAGCTTGCTCCTCTTCAGCAAACTTAGCACTTTGCTGCCAATATTTGATCTCCAATCTCACATCTTGTTTGTTTTGTTTGTGGCAAATTATATTTATGGCAACATGCCCCCAATGCAGTTTTCACTGCTGTGACAATGTGCTCTCATCTGGCCAAGAAAAAAATGCTTAATCCTTTCTAACAATGATTCCAGGGAGATTTCTGTAGAGGTCCTTGAATAAAATAATGAGATGCCCCTCATACCCCAAGTCAATGCATATTCAATCGGTTCAACACTTCTGAGTAAAAATATAAAATAACCTGATGCTGGTTGGGAAGAGCGAGAGAGAACGTGCTTACAAAAGCAGTAGGGAATAAGGCCAATATTATCTGATCCAGAGATGTATGAAACCCACTGAATAAATTTACTAATTTCATCATTTTTTATTTTATTTTATTTTTGCTTCCCTCAAACATCTCAGATATTTTGCCTATGCAGCCCCATCCATATTCACTTCAAATTTTACTTTGGATGGAATTTGGTGGCAACTTAAAGAGTTTCACACACACACCCTGGGGAATGTTGCTAACAAAAGATAATTTAATCTCCCTCTAAATTCCAACGTATGTATCACCTGAGCAGGACCATTCAATATTCATTTTGAGTTTTGTTTCAGGAGAATTTAAGTGGCAACTCTCTTTCTGATCCACCAGGAAGAAAGTGAAGCCCAAGTGCCACTTGGCTGGACAGAACTAGGTAGCCCTTAATCTGTACAACACATGCACAACACATACTTTATCTGTAAGTGTAAGAAAGTAGGCTTACTAATAACCGCTTAGCAATATTACAAGGATTTAGATGGGAGCAGAATGCACTTGGGTAATGTCATTGTTTGCAATCGGAAAGTGAACTTTATTTTTATTAAGTACCATGGCATATTAAATACAGGTTATTAATAACATTCTTTTCCACCCTAAAAATGGCAGAACAGTCTTTCTAAAGGGGCAACAATAACTTCAACAATACAACTTCATTCTTTTTTCTCTGGTGAAATTACTAGTGATTGCAGTGTGTGGTTTGCCTTTGAATTGGGCCTGCATATAATTTCTTCCTCCAATTTAAGCTCGAATAAAAATTTGAACATGACTGAGTAAAAAATAAAGCCTAGAGGCCACAAGGTCAAAGTGACTAGTAGCAACATTTGTTATAATTTGAAATGATATACAAGAAAAGACAGAAATTCCAAGGGCATTTCCTTTTTTAAAATGCATTTTACAAGTGCTGAAAACAAAGTTAGTGGGACAAAATATAAAATGGGCTGTGTTTCATTATTGCAGCTACTCAAATGTACAGTACTATATTGCAGCAATTGTATCAGTCACAAAAACAGAAGATTCTAAAATTTGTCAGTGGGATGCCTATGGCGCTCTTTTATCTGACACACTTCATGCAGCCAAAAAGTGGCATTTTCCCCCCAAATTAGTTTCAACTTAAATTCCATAAAGCAAAGATGTAAGAAAGCAGTTAGAGTGCTTACACTGAAAGGGAGGTAGCACCTGCAGCTGTCAGGAGCCTTTGCCGCTGCTATGAAGATTTGCTATGTGATTGAGCTGACTCACATGGAAAGCCCAATACAAACATTATGTCCTATCATGCTGACTTCTGCCACACAGTAGCACTTTTTTCATTCACGTGTAGTGTGTGACTATGCATTTGAGTGATTTGTGGGGGGGGGGGGAGTTGCATTTTATGGCCATTCTCACACAAGGCAGCTTCTAACATATAAAACACAATGGTCCAGTTCGCACATAACAGCAACTCATAGTTAGTTGGGGTGATGCAGTAGCAAATGAGTGCATTGCCTCCTGCTCATTCACCACTGACTTCTGCTTTGTATCAGCTTTCATAAACAACCCAGGAATGGCCCATTCCTGAATTGTTTGATGCGATGTCAAAAGCAAAAATTCCGGGTTGTTGAGGAACAAACAACCCAGAGCTTTAACCCATGGTTTATTGTTGGGTTAAAACTCTGGATTGTTTGTTCCTCAACAACCCAGAATTCCAGGTTCAGACATCACATCAAACAACTGAGGAAAGAGGCATTCCTGGGATGTTTATGGAATGAGATGCAAAGCAGAAGCAGCAAGTGTACAAGAGGCAGCATGCTTGCTCATTCTAGTAAAGCCCTGCCAATTCATGGATTAAACAGCCAAGGAACTTGCATTACATGTGAACCAAGTCAATACATCAAAATATCCAAACATATCTAAATACCATAAAACTTCATAAAACACCATAGAACACTAGAGTCTGACAATAAAGTTCTCAGTAAAATGATCAATAGCTGTCTAAGGGAAAGTGATTAAAAACAAATGGGCCTTTAGAGCCAGTTCGAAGGCCTGAATTAATGAGGCTATACATATTTCAAAATTCAACACACATGGGGCCACAGCCAAAAAGGCCCCATCCCTTGTGCCTGTTGGGACATGTAACGCAACAACAGCTGTGCCACAAGTGTTTTCATTTGGAAAGGTACAGGATGGCTAGAGAAACAATCTTGTTTAGTCTGACACCACTATTCTATTCTCATGGGAAAAGTGGGTGGGAAAGAAATATGAGCTGATCACATGGTTTGTACTTTCTGATGACGTAATATGATTGTTAAGTTTCGTTTCCTGTAACTTTGTAATAGAGAGAAGGATTGCTTTCTGTATGCATCTTCTTGTCTTCTCTCTGATGCTCTGTCTGCTAGGGTGGACTGCTTGGTCCACTGGACTTTGCTATGCAATGTAGACTGTACTTAGGAAATTGTATTTACTCTGATATAGAATAAACAGGTAGAAAAAACCCTGGTGATGGATTCTATTGGAGTTAATTCCTAGATACGGTGCAGCTGCGAGCAGCAGGGAGCAGGTTGGCTGAAATCCGAGACGCTTGGAATGTGCTGTGTGAGGGAGACAAAAGCCCTGAATCTCTATGTGAACTACATGGGCCGGTTACACATGGGACAGAGGCTGTATCTTCCATCTCACACTCTGCTGAATCCACGTAGGCAGACAGGCCTACAGGGTGGATTATGAGCCATCAAGGCTGGAGTAATTAATAGCCTTTTCAGTGCCTACCCTATCCTTTGCTGTCAGTGGTGGACACACAAGAGGGCCTCCATAGTTCTAAGATCAGAGATGGCATGCTGTACCATTTCAGGTCACAGGTCCTGCTGTGTATGGGGGTTAACTCAGTAGAGGATACTATTACACCCAGGTTCTCTGGAAAACAATCAACAATCAAGGGTTCAGATCCAATAAGCAACACCAGATATAGCAAGGGTCAAGTTGTAGGATAGTCAGTACAGGGGAGATTCCAAAAGCAAGATCAGACAAATAAATCCAAAATTCAATACCAGTTATAACAAACAAGGTGTGAATAACAGCACAGAGCTCTCCAAGTGGGACTGGTCAGGAAGCAAGTCAAGTTCAGCTTGTATGTTGCTCCAACAACTGGCAGACTATACTACTTGGGCTTCTGTGAAGAAATGCCATGTATATAACTGTTGTTGTTCTGTAATGTTTATTTTGTGTGGCCTTGGAGAGGTTATAATATATCTGGGTAGGCCTAAGACCTTGCTTTGTTACTGTCAAAGGCCTGTGTAGTAGTTGCTTGGTGATGTTCTGAAGGGAGAGAGAATTGCTTTGAATATTTATAGAAGGGGGCTGGATAAGGTAAATTCAGTTTTGATTGGCTGGGGATTCTAGCTAGGTGGAAGAGTAGTTGGGAAATGACCCTTGGTGTAGTGGTGAGAGTGTTGGTCTGGGACTCGGGAGATCCGGGTTCTAGTCCCCGCACTGCCATGAAACTCACTGGGTGACTTTGGGCCAGTCACTAACTCTCAGCCTAACCTACCTCACAGGGTTGTTGTGAGGATAAAATGGAAAGGAGGAGGATTATGTAAGCTGCCTTGGGTTCCTTGCAGGAAAAAAGGCAGGGTATAAATATAATAAATAAATAAATAAAATAAATAAATAAATAGGAGTTGACAGTTAAAGAGTCAGTCCATGGGTATTCAGAGAGAGAGAGAGGAGGGCTGCTGGTTGGTGGGTGATGTTTTAAGAGGACTAGGAGAAAGCTGAAGAGAAAGTGAATAGCTAAGGCCTGGATATTAAGCTATTCCTTCTTTGTGGGAGAACCATACGTGGCTGGTGAAAATCAGGAGTAGGGAGCAGGTGGCTGTATTATGCCAGGAGGCTGCCCTAAGATCTTGCTAGAAGAAGGTTACACAAGCAGGCAGTAAAAACCCAGATAAACTGTCCAAGCAGTCAGAAATATAACGGGACAAGCTTTGGGAGTCATAGGAAGACTGTACCCAACAGCTAGACCTGTTTCTGACTGTATTTGGTTGGGGCGGAAGATTATGGAATTTGGCCTGAGGTAAAAAGTCATTAAGAGGCTTGTAGTAGCAACAGTGTCCCTTGAGTCCTTAAGAACTGTCAGTAAGCAGTATTTTGAAAACCCCAAAGTAAATATTATTAATCCCTTATGAAGAAAATATCCCTTTAATAAATTAACTTGTTTAATAGTTTAACTTGTCTGTAGTGTTGGTGCCCATGGCACACCTAAGTCTCTTATACCAAACTACTAGGAGATTTTAAAGTATTCTGACAGAAATCGTGGCAGTAGACCAAGGTCAACTTGTGGAACTCTGAGTTAGAGTGGCAGAGAGTTCCTTAGATCCCAAAATATAAGTGTTTGCTAAAAGGAAGAAACCCCATAGGTGGGATTGCTCAATAAAGGAACACTTTCCCCAAAGATGGTGGCAGCGCTGAGGAAAGAAAATCCCTCACAGCTTCCTCAAAGCTGCTAGCTCCTCCCACACACTGCATGAGATCTTCTCCTTTAAAGGGGTTGTGTTTGTTTCTGAAGCCTTTGGCTGCAATGGGATGGAGGCAACTGGTATGTAGTGGAGGCTACAGAACTGGAGTCTTCAGAACCTGGAAATACTTCTACCAGAAACAGGGGAGCTAGTCCCAGGGGTTCTTCTGGGGCAGAGGGCCCTGAGGAGAGAGGGATGCTTTTGTGACCACATCTTCTTCTGGGTCTGAGATGTCTCTATCAGAGGCTTCTCCTCCTGAGGAGGGGGAATTGGAACCCTGCGTCATGGCACGTGCTCCCTTACCGCCCTGCTGTCAGATTATCCAAATAGCTAGTGATCATCCTGAAAATCAGTATGTAGTGGCTCCAAAACATCAGTCTCCACTACTAATGTTCATGAAAATCCACCCTAAGTTACTCTGTTCATGCAAGTTTCACATCACTGATGCTTGTACAGGGCATTGAGGACTAAGGCAAATGCTGGCCGGTCTCCTGAGGCTTAGGGCCAAACTACACGTGATGCTAAATGTGTCACTTGGAATTATAGTAGGGTTTTAAAAAAATAAATTTTAAAAAGGTCAGTGGAGGAGGGCTTCCAGTGGGACCACAGTGCATGGGAAGGTTTAATCCTTCATTTCCCAGTTGTGATCCCAATGAAACTCACCACACGTGCTGCTATTAACCCTAAGCGCGAAAGCTACCATTGGCACCATTTTCCCATTAGCTTTAAAAATATATATATCTAAGACTAATAGTAGCAGGGATACAATTTCCATCAGCTGGGGAAGGAAGGGTTAAACCTCCCCTCTCATGTGCTGCAGCCCCAATGAAAATGGGGACCTCCATGTGCTGTTACATTTGGGGGGGGGGGGAAACAACTTGATGTGCTTCCAAGTTTAGCGCCACGTGTACTTTGGGCTTGAGACTCTTGAGTTTCCAAAAGCAGAATGTGGAATCTCAGGGATAATGCTTTCTGGAACAAAATGTGTGTGTGTGTGTGTGTGTGTGTGTGTGTGTGTGTTCAGAGACAGAGAGAGATCTCAAGTTTCTCATTCAAACTGATCTACAGTGTAGGATGACTGCCCTCTTTTACTATCTATTTTCTGAATATATTTGTTACATCCCTTTTGGCGTCACTCTCTCCCCTACACAAAGAAATATACTGAGACTGGAAAAATATGTTGTGATAAGGGGGAGGTTTAAAAAACTTTAGAACGGGGGTTAACACTGGGGGTGGGGCCTGTATAAAATAGCTCTCCCCGTAGCATCTTGCCCGTCTCCCTGAAGTTCAGTCCTTCTCCTGTAGACCTGAGGAGGAGGTTAAAACCCGGAACCAAATCATGAGACCAGGCAACTCTAACTTCAGCTTTAATTCATGAAGTATAACATAGTCTCCAATTGCCCCGAAAATGCCAGGACCATCACAAAAACCCTTAAGCCATCACGGCTTCTCACTTTGTCATGCAGGGTCCCGAATTCCCCTGCCTCCAGCAACTGCAAGCTACTTAAAGGGGCCATGAGCTTGCAGTTTTAGCTTAGCTGCAGTTTTGCCCATGGCCCCTTTAAGATAGCTCTGCTTAGGCTCGAACAGCTGCAGTACGCAGGGAGGGAACAGATGCTGCTAAGCTGGGAGGGCCAGTTGAGGATGTGTGCAGGTATGCATGCTCTACCTGCTGCCTCTGCTGCACATTTTTTTTTTTATTATTATATTTATACCCCGCCTTTTTTCCTGCAAGGAACCCAAGGCGGCTTACATAATCCTCCTCCTCCTCTCCATTTTATCCTCACAACAACCCTGTGAGGTAGGTTAGGCTGAGAGTCAGTGACTGGCCCAAAGTCACCCAGTGAGCTTCATGGCCAAGCGGGGACTAGAACCCGGATCTCCCGAGTCCCAGTCCAACACTCTAACCACTACGCCACACTGGCTCCTACACTGGCACTCTAACCACTACGCCACACATTGCTGTCAGAAAGGGATTAGCTGGGTGAAAGCCTGGATCAATGGAGAAGTGAATGAGGGAATTTATCACATGATTCCTATCTTTATATTGTCAAAGTTTTTATTTCCTAACGGAGCTGACTCTTTGCCTCTAACAGGTGAGTTTAGAGAAGGAAATGCAAGAAACTTCCCCTTCTCTCTGAAACTCCATGTTTGGGGGTGTGGGGTGGGTAAGCTTCACCTGTTGAATTTGTACCAATCCTGACAATTTTAAAACAAAAAGGAAAAGATTGCTCTGCAAGCACTGAACCCCCCCCCCCCATGAAAAACACCAGATATCAACAATTAAGGGTTTAAGTAAGGTTAATTTTTTTTTTTACAAAAGCCACTTATAAAATATTATAAAATAATATATAATATAACAATGTAATAATTAAAATATATAAGATTTTGTGTGTTTCCTCAAATAACTTTTCTACTTGACCATGCCCTTTGGTTGCCTGGCCATGCCCTTGGCCACGCCCTCATATTGCCTGGCCACACCCTCTTGATCACACCTTCATGTTGCTTAACCATACCTCTTACAAATTCACATGTGTGTCCCTATTTTCATCTGTGAAATGTTGGCGGGTATGGTATAATCTATCTGGCAACTTCAAAGGCTGTCAATTTCCTCTGTTCCATTTACACATTTTTTCCTTAAATGTTTTTAGTTGAAGTATTTCTTGGGATAATTGGTCAACTCATGTCACATTTAGATGCTCTTAGGCTATACATGGTTGTTAGAGATGGTCTTTGCATGTTAGTGTATGTTGCTGATGTTGTTTTTTGGATTTTATTGTAGTTTTGTAAAAACAGGAGGGTGGAAATATGGCTGCAATCTCAACAAACCTAAACACCTCTCTGAGGACCATTGAACACAATGGGAGTATTGAGCATGTGCTTAACTCTTTCCCAGGGAAAACTGGGTCTTAAATGCATTTCATTTGGACTGGATTAATAATAATATTAGAAGGAAAAAATTGAGAGTGAGTGGCTTCTGTTGAAATGCTATGCATCAGATACTGTGTTTTCATAGGTGAATATTTAAAATTACATAGTCAAAATTAGCTCTCTTCAGCTCTTCAAAGAAATGGGGGGGGGGAGAAGGTAGTTTAAGATATAATTGAAGGGAAATTGGAAGAAGAGTGAGAAAAAGGCCTAGATACAACTACATAAAGCAAAAAAGGAAGGGAAAAGGGGGAAGAAATCTATGTTGACATGAAAAGGCTTTCATAAGGCAAAGAAGAGTGGAGAGTTGTGAAATACCATTCCGCTGATTGAAGCCCAAAAAGAGAGGCGATTTGTCTATTATTTCTGATAATATTTGCTTGGAAATGGACTGATTCAGTGAACATTCCTGCTAGCAAAATTAATAATTAGAGTATTCATGGCAAAGAGAGGCCAAAACAGCCAGTGAAAACCCCATTCTTTTATTCAGCTAGATAATCAGGGAAACATTTCCGAGGTTTTACTCCTGGCTGCCTCGAGAAGTCTAACAACATGGTGCTTTGTGGTTTTCCTTGCCAAATGGTTTAAGTTTTATATTTCACGGCTCTATTCATTGATGCTGGAATCTGCCTCAATCCCAGTACTAAAATGGTTTAGAAAAAGTAAGCCAGCCCTCTAAAAAGTTTGAGCCACATTTTCATAATTTTTTAAAAAATGATGATTTATGGTTATGCAAATGAGGTTTAATATGCATTAGGAATTCAAATGCTGTTGCAATAATTTTTTAGTAAAAGCTGCTTTTTGAACTACCTTTGCACATTTCTCTCCACGAGCCATAATTCTTCATCTATAGAGTAATTTATTTCTTCTGGTTTTAATATGTTACAGATGAATGGTTGTATGTCTTTCCTGTTAGAGCATTACAAGACAGGCCACTTTTGCATTAGGCTGGTACTACAACAGATACCTGTGGTGCTCTTCATGGTTCATGTGGTACTAATTTAAATGGGAAGTTGCACATATTTCATTGAAACACTTGGTAAAGCCAGCTTTCACAGAAGGGTGCAAATGATGGACTGTTCTCCGTGTGCAGCTGAACTGCTCTAAATGTGTCAGTGAGGGTTATGGATCATTTCATTCACCCATCAGCTCTGGTCCGCTGTGTGTACAAATCACAGTCTAGTGTCATCCAACAGAACATTCCTGACAATACTAGAACATTTATAGTACTGCCATTTTAATAGGAGTTCTGCAACCCTGTTAAACAGTTTTACTTCTTTTAACTCTTTCAGCCCCGTATTGGAAGTGTCGTAGGGTTTCACTTGCCTTTGGTGGAGAGCTTGCTCCCTTGTCCCTGGAATGCTTTAGCAGTGGTGCTACCAATGCTCAACATGAAATGAAGGACAGAATTAGGTGTTACCAAAACACTGTGTCTAGTAGTTGCCCCTTTCCAACTCTGTTATATGTAGCAGTGAAATGTGTAATGTGTGACATCATTATGCCATTCATTCCACCCCCTTTCTTCTGCAGTAACCAGTGATGTGGAGTGGGGGGTGCAGGGAGATAACACACGATGTCACCACTGATGGCATCAAACATTTCATTACAGTAATACCTTGGATTGCAAGCATAATTCGTTCCGGAAACGTGCTTGTAATCCAAAGCACTTGTATATCAAAGCGAAATTCCCCATAAGAAATTTGTACACATATTTTTAATTTACACTGTCATTCTTTATTGCAGCTTAAAGTCTTCATTTTTCTCGACCGTACTACAGTACTTGTATTGCAAGACGCCACTTGTTTATCAAGTTAAAATTTATTTTAAAAATTTGCTTGTCTTGCAAAACACTCACAGACCAAGTTACTTGCAATCCAAGGTTTTACTGTACTACACATTGTAGAGGAAAGGAGGGGAACTAGAGGGTGCTATTTGCAATGATGGCTCCTTGTTTTTGGTAACATCTAGTTCTGCCCTTAGGAATTCATTTTATGGAGTACACAATAATTTTGTATGGCATGGTTTGCAATATGATTGGGTCTACAGTCACTTTAAATTTCCGTAGACCACCCCCTTTCCCCTCTACTACTTTCTTTCAGCGATGGATTGAATCAGTCACAGTGAGTTCTTTTTCCTCTTCCCCCCCCTTTTTACTGCCAAAACAGGAGGAAAAAAAATACTTAGCAGTCTAAGAATAATATTTTCCCATTTCCTTGCACCATGTGTGAAACTTTGTGCAAAGAGTAAAAGAATATTGTCCGTGGTTACTCCTTTCTAAATTATAGAACTGTGATGGAAGAGTTTGCACCTGAAATCTAAATATATTGACTTATCCTAGTTTAGTTTAGTGTAGTTTGTTATTTCTTTACCATGCTTTTCTAATAAAAATAATCAAAGTGGCTTACAATGCAGGTAGAAAAATTACAATAAAACAAAACCATTAAAACAATGCATCCATTTATACCAGGGCGGACTGGGAGAATCTTTTTGGCCTAGGGGCCAAATTCCGATTTGGGAAGTGTCTTTGGTGCTGCATTCTAGCAGTGGGTGGGGCCAAGGACAGAGTAGGTGGGGTCAAAGCAAAGTGGGAGGGGCAAGCTGTAATTGCTACCAATTTAGACATTTTCTCACCAAGCATACAAAGCACTTCTCAGTTCTATGCATGTTTGCTCAGACATAAGCCCCAGTACAACAGTTTTCAGGCATACAAAACAGAACTCATTTCTCTGCAGGTCTACTCAGACGTACGCCACAGAAACAGACTTTTAGGACACAAGCCTACGGTTTCCACGTCTTCTCCTTATAATACCAGTTTAAATTTTAAACGTATTTAAAGAGTATTTAAAGAGTAGGGTATTTAAGGTTTGAATATTCTTTAAAGAGCAGGGTTTTTAAACCTTAAACATTTTTAAATCCCTCCTATCTCCGATCACTGAGTGGAGGTAAGAGTAGGGCTTGCCTGCACTGTGTCAAAGAAATCACAGCTCTTACCTGCAATCAATGAGCAGAGATAGGAGTGGGATTTCCTGCACAAAGTTGGAGGGAGAAAGTGCAGGGCCTACAAGAAGAAGCTTGTGGGTTGGATGGGGAGATCCTGCAAGCTGGCTGTGGCCCATGGGCTAGAGGCTCCCCAATCCCTTATTTAAATAGTAAAATGAGAATTGATAGCCATCAAAAAGGTGCCAGTGCTAATTTTTTCAGCAATTGAGTTTATAATGATCAAGGAAAATCACCAGTCAAAAAACCATCTGGATTTATATATTTTTTAAAAAGCCTGTAGCAACTATCTAACAATGGGAAGAGAGGGAGCATAGTGAATCCTCACTGGGAGTGCGTTCCACAATCATGGCACCTCCACTGAGAAGGCTCTGTATCTCATACTTGCCTATCTGATTTCACATATGGGATGCACAGATAGCAGGTGCTTCAGTACTGATCTTAAAGTATGACCCTGCCTTAAGATCCCAAACAACTGCTCAGAACGTTGTCTCACCTGGTTTAGATGGGGGGGGGAATCAAGTTGGGTGTCGTCAGCATGTCATCACCCAAAATCCACAGATGAGCTTCATGTAGATGCTAAAACAGCATGAGAGATTAAATGAAACTTTGCGGCATCCAGCATAGTTACTGACATGACAGACAGCTGGACCAGAAAGGTACAATGGTTGATGGTATGATTATGAAAACTTGAAAAAGTCACCAAAAAGTTCAGGAGAATCAACAGAGCCACACTCCACCTCTCTATCTCCCAGCATAGGTCATCCAACACAATATTAAGGACAGTTCCTGTGACTGTCCCAAACCTGAGTTAGAGGCCAGGCTGAAATAAATCTAGATAATCACTGCATGCTTTAATGGCTCTGGACTGTATCATGAATGCAGAACTGCAAAGAATATGCAGCTGCTACTGAAAAAAGCATCCCTGTGTCTCAGTATGAAATGAAATGCATTTCCCCACCCATACCCATTGGCTGCCTCTGGAAGGAGTGGGAAAACACATCATGATCATCATCAGAGCAGGACTTTGAGTAAATTGCACTATATATTATGGAAAGGGGAAACTCAGCATAGGTTTGCAGCCTTGTGTGCTTCGTCATGGGTAGTTCTGCACTGAAAGAATAATAAGCACCTTCTCATCATTTCCTCTAATAGCAAACTCAGGTGGTGAGTGACGACAGGCATGGGGACCACTGAGAAACTGGAGGGAGCATGATTGAGGGAAACTCCTGGTTTACAATAGAAATATTTAAAGGGCCAACCCCCCCCCCCCCGGAAACTAGCCCAGTGAGGAGGACTGAGCCACAGAATGTTGAGTGTCAACGTGTGTGTGTGTGTGTGCGTGTGTGTAATGGAGTATCCTGGAGGAGGACATGATTGACTACCTGGAACCCTGAAGAGCAGCACTCATGTGAGAAGGTGAACATATTCCACGACATTTTGTGGCAGGTCCAATTTGTACTAATCTGTACAGTAATACCTTGGATTGCAAGTAACTTGGTTTGAGAGCGTTTTGCAAGACAAGCAAATTTTTAAATATTTATTTACCGTAATTTTTTAAAACTTGATATACAAGCGATGTACTTGCAATACAAGTACTGTAGTACAGCTTAAATTAAAAATCTCTGTACAATTTGGGGGGGGGATTTCATTTTGATATAAGAGTGTTTTGGATTACAAGCACATTTCCAGAACAAATTATGCTCTCAATCCAAGGCATGACTGTATTAGTAATCCATAGGAGTGAGTAACAGTTCAGACACATGATATTTAATTTCAGAGGCTGAAGATTATGCCAGTAATGCATCATCTGAGCTGCAACTTCAGCTTGATTTAAACTGTACAGATAAAGTTCAGAATACAAATTTTGCTGGCTCTTGTACTCCACTGCTATTTGCCTTGCAAAGGACGTTAAAACAAATGTAGACCTTTCAGAGGGAAATCTAACCCACTCTCTAACACTCACTTTGAAATGGCAAATTGCCTGAACATTTTAAAGTCCAGAGAGCATTCTGAGCCCCTTACACATGGCAGTCCCACTTTCCAAAACGTTATGCAACGTGCAGGCTTAATGGAATTCCTTAGCAATGAGAAAACCACCAACTCTTTCCTCCATTGACATTCCACAATGGAACAAAACTTGGAAACCAATGTGGGGTGTTTTTTTTTAAGGAGAAACCTGAATAGAACCCCTCAGTTTTCAGGAGTTGGCATGTTGTTCAGTTTGGTCCAATTATCAATAAATAAGGGGATTAGCTGTTGGTAATGGCGTAGTGGACAAAAGGTGGAGGTCACATGCAGCGAATTCAGCGAAGTGAGAGTGTACTTGGGGGGGGGGGATGACCGCTTTTCTAAATTAACAATAAAAAGAGATGATTAGGTTAACTGTTTAGTTTCTAAATCCTGCTGATATGAATTTGCGACTGAATTATACCCAAAGTGCTATGTCAAGGTTCATCTAACTTCCATCTTCTTACTTCAAAATAACAATTTAGCCCTTTGTGAGACTTGGTACTGTAGGGCGGGGAAGGGAGCATAAGTAGCCAAGTATTTGAAAAGGATTGAAAATGACCTTGACAGATGAAATCCAGCATATTTACCTAGACTGAACCAATACTAAGATAACCAGTTCTTCAAGCTCAGATGATGCAGAAAACAAGGAGTTGCCCACCTGAAAGTGAGTGATCCTGGAGCTTCAATTCTTTTCTATTTTAATTGTGTCTACCACTTGCAGCAATTGGATAACCAAAGTGAATTAAAAAGAAAAAGTTGCATGTGCAAAGAAGAAGTTGGGTGTGCATTAATTAGGATGATGCCCAGCAATCTGAGAAGAATTAGCTTATAAAACCTGATTCTGTGTAATGCAATCAGCATGGTGCTTGGCTATGGAAGACCAATGCACCAGGCCCGACTGAATCATAAAACTCACTGATGGGCACAATAATTAAATAAAATAAAGTTTAAAAAGAAAAAAAACTTCACTGATCTCCACGGGCAAGTTACTATCTCTTAGCCCATGTCTGTTCAACACAGTCCAGGTGCCCTTCCAGGTGCCCTTCCAGGTGCATGATACCTATCCCTTTTTTGTCCTCCCAGGCAGAGGTTTATTAAACGATTGGTAGGCTACTTACATGGAGAGTGGGCTGTGAATATTGTGCAGGCCTGTTTTAGCCTAACTAGCTCCAGTGTGTTTTTGAAGCTATTACAAGGTACTTTGTGCATTTAAAACCAAGATTGTAAATATGTATTGTCCTTTTGTGCAGTTATTTTAAACAGCTAATTTCATTTCATTTTTATTTTTTTGCCACTCTAGCTGCCTAACAACATAGCAGAAAAGTCCTGCTAAAAAATTGTTGCAGAAATTTGGCCAGTGCAACAGTTTCTTACATTATATAAGATGAAGGACACCAGAAATCCAGTTTCTTTAGAGTTGTCAGATATGACAGTAGTAGCTGCAATCCAGCTTAGTGTTCATCTGAATGAATAGTATGCAAGAGGAATGCAAACAATGATAGTATTTATTTTTATTTTTAGTTGCCATGTTTTCTGCAAGCTCAACGTCTGGACAGTCCACAGCCTTGCTTCAGTACAGAGAGGTATGTTTTTAAGCTATAGCTAACTTGTCAGGTAGAGTAATGCCCAAAGCCCAATAGTAGCTGTATCTTTAAAATCACGAGGCCAGGCAGACTGCAGTGCAAACACACTGCTTAAGCTTTCAGAGTTGAATTAAACTAGTTTAGCAGATTGATTTCAGCAGAACTACAAGAGTTTAAAGTAGAGTTGGTAGGAATTTGGCCTGCAGTAAAATGTAGAGGTTCTTGCTTAGGAAAACTTATGAGGAACTTGAGGGAAGATGGAACAGCAGCTTAAATATATCCTGGACTGCCCTTATTCAGTTGCAATGGAAATGAGCTTTGCATAAGTTCAGAGGCACTTTTCATTAGGATTTCACATGTTCCTATACCAAATATTGTTCCAGGACTGAGCCCTGTCTCATATTAAGCTTGAAGCCCTTGAAATGGTGTTTGAAAAAATAATGTTTTCTTTATATTTCCTAGGATTCTAAGTGTTTTCTAAAATATATATATGTGATTATGTTTAAATAAATAATAGCAAATCCCCCACACCCCACCAGTAAAAAAACCAACAGCCTGCAAATCCATGGAATCTGCACGACTTCGGAAAAGCCACTGAATTGCAGAATCCATGGGTCGGATTCATAGAAATCTGTACTTATTTGAATCTGTTGCGGAATTCTCTGACATCCCTACGCCCAGGTAAATGTATTTAGGATCGCAACCCAAGCCTAGCCATGTCTCTCTGGAATGTTCTATTTAAGTAAAACTAAGATTCTATTGCTACAGTCAAAATCAAGCGGTATGATCCAAGTTTTGAGGGGGAATAAACCACTTCAGGCTGCAGGTGAGAATTGTTAGTTTGGGTATTCCCCTGTTATAAAAAGCAACAACACCATAACAATAATTAAAAAAACAAAAACAAAACACCTGGACTCCTTGCATATAGAATAATAGCATGGAAGGAGAAGGCTAGGCAAAGTCCTCCTCCTGAATTGTTCATTTTTTAAAGCAGTGGTTCCCAACCTTGGATCCCCAGATGTTGCCAGACTGCAGCTCCCAGCATACCCTGCCAGCATGGCTAATGACAAGGGATGCTGGGAGCTGTAGTCCAGCAACATCTGGGGACCCAAGGTTGGGAGCCACTGTTCTAAAGTCTTCTCTTTATGGATACCGCGCCCTTGCTTTCTGCCTAAGGTGGTACAGTTCAGGAAAAGCTTTACCACTTGAGTCTACCATTATTTCACTAGGGCAATGGTAAGTGGGAAAGGAGAAGGGCTGATCTGTCAAGCATGATTCCTATTTGTAGTTCTTGTGATTATATGTTTCCTGTTTGTAGTTCCTGTGAGCTTCTCCATTCATATAATCTTCTGAGTTTAAGCGGCTTGTGTTTCACTTGCATAACATATTTTCATGCTTCCCAGTAATGCGAATCACCTGGGGAATCAGCCCAAATCTGGGAACTATGTCATGTGAATTGGTGGTGAGAAGCCTTTTTATCTATTTACCTCGAACCACTTGACAGGTTGTCTCTGGATTTCACCCAGAGGGTGTTAAAAAAGGAAATGACTAAGCTAAGCCATTTTATAGATTCCCACTGTTTTAAAACAGATTTTAAAAGCGATATCAGGCTCAGACCTGAACTTCCAGTGTTTCTGCTGAAAAAGTGATAGCTGCTGTCTAAGTATTACACACACATACATACACAAAAAAACACCCCACAACAACAACCCTCCCCCCCCAACCATTCCTCTCTAGGAAGGCCTACCATTATGAATGGATGTGCACCTGAGGGAAACATCAAAGCAAGCATGTCCTCCTCTTTGAACTACATTCTCTTTCAAGCTCAATTTTTCTCTCACTTTCGCTTTAAAAAGATATTTTTTCCCAATGCCATTAGTATCCTCCTGGTGCATTTCTGCCAGTAAAGCCTGTTATTCCATATTGCTCTTGAAAGCTGAAACAGGTGATGCTGTGAGGATAGATTGTACGATAGCTGTAAAGTCAGAATCTTTTCAACTTCAAACGCCTGTAGTTGCTCAGGCCAGGGGTCCCTTGCAACAACCTAATCTAAAAATCAGTGTAACATAACTCTGGTCATAGAATTTAACCCACTGGATTCTTCTCTCCTACCCATCCCCTCAGCCCAAATAAATTGGAGTTAACAACATGTGTGCTACAAAAGTAGTACACACTGAGTTATACGCATCTTTATATATTTTAGTTGGTATTTCTCGGCAATTTTCTCCAGTTTGCGCAGCCAAGTGTGGAGAAGGGGACGGAGGGAGACAAGAGGACAGAAGAAGAAACTCTTTTCTCCAGAATATCCCTTTCTTGCTTCCTAGTTAGGGTGGCCACTTATGCATCACCAAAAAAGAAGACAAAAGAGGACAGATATACATCAGCATATACACATTTTATGCACATGTATAAATGCAAATTTAGAAGTAATTATTATGGTTTAAATAGAAATACAATTTCATAGTGGGGAAGACTGTGACCAGATGACCTGTGTAGCTGTCTCTCCAATGAGTTGCCCTAGTGCCAATTGTTCATGGGTAACGGCTGGGCCCCTGAATCCCTTCTTATAGTCTGTATCTTTAAACTAGACATGGACAGGACAGCCTTCAAACAGAAGAAGAGGACTGGCAGCCCTTCAAATTGAGTACTGTTCTCTGTAAAACATGGTCTCCCTATTCCTCATTCATGTTGTGGGAGAACCAGGCTCACCTCCGCAATCCAGGAAGCCAATCCTTTCTATTCCCATTTATTCTTCCTTCCTGTTTTGGCAGGGGTGGTGCTTCGAGAGTTGCTAGAGTGAGGGGGAAGGAGAGGGATGAGCCAGAAGAACCCCTGTCCTACAGATACCTGCCCATCCTTGGCATAACCTGCTCATACTAGAGCCAAATAAACATGCTGAAGTGAACACACACTGTTCAATCCAAACATACTTTTTTTTCTTCTCTGCTGTGGCAAACTGAGTTAACATGATGTTCTTCAGCTTTTCAGAGCAGTTCAGTTTTGGGGGTAGGGCAGGGGTGGAGCCAGCTGTGGCCATTGGTCTGTGATGTCACCAACACACCTCCCCCACCATTCTTGCAGCAGTTTTGCAATTTTTTGTGATGTTTGTGGGGTTTTTTAAAAATGCAGTGAATGATGAATGTGCATATGCTACTTAAATTTTGTATATAAAGGAGGACAGTCTTCGAGAAGCCCTAAGGGGAAGCGGCTCGAGCAAGGGTCGTCAACCTTTTTGAGTCAACAAAAAACAGGACAAAAGATGCAATATGCTAACTTATATGCATAGATGCAAATTTAGACATGATTATTATAATTTAAATAGGAATACAGTACATCTCACCATAGTGTAGAAGGCTGTGACCAGGTGACCTGTACTGTACGGCTTGCTCAGTCTGCTGTCCAGGTGCTGTTGATGGGCAATTTCAAGGCCCCTTTGCTCTTCCTTCTGATGGTCCTTTATCTTTAACCTGGACTTGGACTCGACGGACCTTCAAATAGATGACACCATCAAAATGGAGTACAGTCCTCTGGCAGCCCTTCAAATAGATGGCTGTCCTCTGTAAAAGAGGACACATGGCCACTCCTCTGGCAGATCCATGGCTTATCCCCTCTCTGCCTACTGCTTACCCCCATTTCCTCACTTCCAGAGGTCAGAATCCTGAGCTCAGAAGGGGGAAACACCATGGAGCTTTCCAAGGCAGCTGCGAGCGAGGGGCTGGGGGGGGGGAGGAGATCCACAACCTGATCTCTTCCTCTAAGGTCTGTCTCCAGCCTCAGCAGAGGAGATCCACTATCCTCTGGCTCCTCAGATGCTGTCTAAGGGGAATAAAATTGCTCCCTTGGGAATATATTCAATCATTTTTAAAAAATAAATAAATATTGCATTGTAGTGTATGGAACTAATCTATGTGTCTTACATGCACAACATCCCATAAATTGATGTCTGTTTGTAGGAGGCTGCTGATGGAGAAAAGGCTTGGGTGCAGCAGGCACTTGGATCAACCTTTTTATTATTTTAGGTATTGCATTACCTAAACTATAGGGATTTCAGCTGCTCCCAACCAGTATATAAATGAATGTCGAGCAGGAAATTACCATGTTTATACTCTTTCTTCTTGCCATTTTTTTTTTACACAGCACATACACAGTGATGTATATTTTCTGCAGTCTACAAAATACAGTGAAACGAGAGACAACCATGATGCCTGCGGCAATTTTTCTTAATACTGAGCAGTTCTTTAAGGGGATCACCTGCACTTTAATCTGAAAGATCACTTTGAATTGTTAAGGATGAAATCTGTTGCTAGGAGAGTTGTCAAACCACTGTGGTAAATTTTATGTGTGATAAGATTATGCCCTTTTGTCGGCATCTGTACTGAATTCCTGGATCCTGATCCTAGTAAATAAATTCTCTCCCTTCCCTAGTGATTATCTGCTGCTGTAACCCCAAACCCTATACCACGTGTAAAGACACTTTTAGCAGAATGCTCTTCATCTAAAGCACACATGCTGTCAAGGTCTGACCTCATCGCTGATTGCCTTGGGCTATCTCCTGTATGCCTTCTGTATTCTAGATTTTCTCTAGAGGTTGTCGTTTCCTAGCATTTGTAAATATTTCAGCTACTTAGAGCTCAAGTAATCATTTTCAAAAGCCACCTACAGCTATTATACCTAGGTGCCATAGCATTTAGTCACCATTATTTTCTCTATTACCCTTCTCAGTGATTCAGATCCTATAATGCATGATTTACTATAATTTGAAATCACAGTCTATTTACAGCCATTCTAAACAGAACAGCGGAACTGAATCTGGCAAACAAATAAGCATTAGGAGACATTATGATGAATGGCATTCTTTACTGTTTGTCAGGCAAGCATATGGATTTTATTCAGGAGTCCATGTGAAAATATTGGTCCCCCTGAATGTATTAATGGCAATAGCCCCCATTCTCTTATATTTCTTAAACAAAAACAAGACTGAAGAGTATTTCACGATAGCGACCGTACATTATATATTATTAAAAGAATTATATTCTGTGTGCTTTGCTCCCTAGTAAATCTTCCCCCCCCCTCTATTTATTAAAATAAACATTTTTCATTGACTCTATATGTCTATCTATACAAATACGAATGTATGTATTTAAAGCAGTTTTACCCTTCTCTTCAGCCAAGAAGGCTCCCAGAGCAGCTTTCAGATAAAAACAAAACAGAGCAAAGCAATTCCTCCCCTCAGGTTTACAATCTAAAAGACATGATACAAAAGGGAAAGAGACTGGGAAGGAGGAGGATAAAGTAAACTGAGGCACCCATTCTGAAAGTTACATAGTTCTTATAATAACCAGCTAGGATGGAAATACTTCATGGGGAAGAGCAAAAACAAACTAATCTGTCAACAGAGCTGATGGAATGGCCCACCTTCTCATCTCTTCTGCTGCTGCAGAAAATAAATTATGTATATAACACAGAACTGCAAAATGGTACCAAATGTTGTTGCTAAAATCTTGAGTCGAATGGATCTTGGGAATCACATCATTATATTCCATCTAATTCAGTGGGACATATTTTGAGTGACTGCAAAAAAATATGCACATTTACTTGGGAGTAAGCTCCTCTTAAGGAATCATCAGTTTTGACTTCTCTGTAAACATGCACAGAATTGGACCACACATTATAAATGTATGGGGTTTGTGTAAAGCAGGCATGTTGAATATCTTTCAGCCCAATGGACTTGATTTTGGAGAAGCTCTGGCGGGCTGCAATCCAGTGGTGGGTGTGGTCCAAAGGCAAAAGGGGATATTGCCCAAATACCAAAAATAGCAGCATAGTTTAGCTTAAAGCTCTTACTGCCATTATTTAAGCTTTAGGAGAGGCATTTCAACCATTTAGAATGGGGAGCAAAAGCTGGGAAACCAAACGATAGGCAGTCACGGGAGGGGTGTATGGCCAGATTGAGATCCCCAGGCAAGCCTGATTTGGCTTCAGCATTCGTGGTATAAAGGATTGGATTGAATTCCTTAACACACACATTCAATAATACCATAGTAAATGGGTTTAGGAATGTGGCCTGATCTTTTACATCTAAGGCCAACTGTGAATCCAAATGAAATCGACAGGACTTACTACAAAATAAACAGGTTTAGGGTCACGATGCCAGGTAATGAATACCTCTCATGTACATCTGACCCTCATGATACAGGCCTGTGGCTCACGCTGGCTCAGCTTGTCTAAGCAGGGTCAGGCCTGGTTATTACTTGGATGGGGGACCCCTCCTCTAGTTTCCTGCACTGAGCAGGGCAGGGGGTTGGACTCGATGGCCTTGTAGGCCCCTTCCAACTCTATGATCTATGAAATCTATGAAATCACACTTTTCTCAGTTGTTCTCTTCTGTACCTTCAGTGAGATTTTTGTTCTACCACTAACCATTTATGGACTGTAGAAATTGCATTTCTAAAAACTTTATCTGATGTACCTGTGCATGCCTTTTGCAGCAAGGTGTCTAGATGTCGGCCTGTCAGAAAAAATGGCAGTCATACCCAAGCGAGGGGTGATTAAATCCAGCCCTCCCCACTTCCATGCCTAAACAGCTGATCAGCAAAATTTCCTGCTTTTTTGACTTGGACTGTGCTCTGAAGCCCCAGTAGCTGTTTCAGGGGAGTAACAATGCAGTCAACACCCGTTTGAACATATGGTCCAACTATGCACAGAAAACTGCTCTCTATACATGTATACCCTCTAATTGGGTGGGGACTTGGGGCATATTGTTAATAAGCAACAAAAATGGGAGGAATGTATACACTGACCTACTAATGATGAACGTCTTGTGTAAATAAACCAGAGGCGATAGTTGGTATTCAGTTCGTGTCCCTCTACTCACAAAGGCATCCATCAATGGATCAGGGACGGGTGTGTTTTGGCCATTTCCCTTCCCCTACATCCCCCCAAATACGAACATAGGAAACTGCCTTATTCTGAGTCAGACCACTGGTCCATTTAGCCAGGGGTGGGCTACATGCATCCCCCCCATGGCCTTGAGTGCGCCCCTCTTGCCAGCTCTGCTGCCACCCATGAACTGCTGAAATTTGGTGGTACAGCATCAAAAACTGTGGCAGTTTGGCAGGAAACCACTACAGAGACTCAAAAGTGGCAAGTTTAGCTTGTTTTCAAGCTAAATCATGTGGTTCTTTCCTATTCCCAGGGCAGTTTCTGCAGGAAACCACCATTCTTATTCATGTATGTATTTATTTTGCTGCTGCAGGCAGGGCAGGGCAGTGGCAGAAGTGTGGCTTGCAAGGAAGTCCAAGGGCAGTGGAAATTGGCCCCTGGACTGCCTAAAATTGCCCACCTTCTGTTTAGACCAATAGTGTCCACACTGATGACTGGCAGCGGCTCTCCGTGTTTTCAGACAGGAATTTTTCCAGTCCTACCCTGAGATGCTGCCAGGGATTAAACCTAGGACTTTCTGTATGCAAAACATGTGCTTTACCACATGTTTTGGGACATTGTGGGGGTGACGCTGGAGGCGGAGCTACCACAGAGTTGGGGAGGGAATCGCTGAAAATCACCCCTTTTCTGTAGACGGTTTCCATTAACAGAGGAACACCAATTGGATACCACACTAAGATTTTAAGTCAAACCACCTCTCATTTCTGTTTACCAGTGTAGCGTAGTGGTGAGAGTGTTGGACTGGGGACTCGGGAGATCCGGGTTCTAGTCCCCGCTCAGCCATGAAACTCACTGGGTGACTTTGGGCCAGTCACTGACTCTCAGCCTAACCTACCTCACAGGGTTGTTGTGAGGATAACATGGAGAGGAGGAGGAGGAGGATTATGTAAGCCGCCTTGGGTTCCTTGCAGGAAAAAAGGCGGGGTATAAATATAAATAAATAAAAATAAAAATAAATTTACATTTTAACACTAACAAATAGCATTTAAATTGTCACCGGGACTGAGATCAGCAGCAGGTGAGGTTCTTACAATTCTGTGTCGTTGGTGGTGTTCTTCTTGCAGTTTTTTGGCCTGGTAACATGGATCTGCCCCCTTTATATATAAACCAAGTAGAGACAATAATTTGTAAAATGACAAGGGGGGAAAAAAGAAAGAAAGCAAAGTATTTTTCCCCCATTTCAAAATATTTAGTGACTCCAATTCATCTGTGAACCAAGTAAATCATGGCTTCGTCAAGTGCAAGGATCGAAACCAATTACCATTAGTGACCATCGGGTGCAGCCGATCCTTTCTGTCCTGTGTAGCCTGAATCTCAATGATCTCCCAAGTGTGCCCATGCAATTTAACAGAAAGATCAATATGCCACAGCAGTTAGCAGCAGCTCTCTTGAAGTGCCTCAACAAAACATGCTACATTTTCTCTACCGAATAAATGTCAAAACATTCCAACAGCTACAATTCTTGGGAGAAATTGTTCTTGTGAAACATTATTGACATACTTTAACCCACATTTCCCACTGCTCTCCAGCTTCCTGCTGGCCGGTCAATTCTGGTTTGGCAACAGCTACATCGACACATGTCCTCTGCTGACAGACTCTGTAGGCATGAAAGATATCACGGATCTCGGTGCCAAACTCCTGGATGTCAGGGGTCAGTAGTCCGGCTTTGACCCAAGGTCAAGGTGACAACCACCTCTCTCCGGAGGCCTGTCTTCATCTCTAATATGGCCTTGGAGCCAATCAATACTATTACGGAGGCTGCCCTTCGAACACACAGTGCCTCCTGATCTAAGCACTCCTATGCTCTCCTCCTTGAAAGCGCCTCGGCTTTACAAATGTCTTCATTTTCTCATTGTGCTGCAAGGGAAGCTGTATTAAATTTGGCACTGCCTTTGTCTTGTTTGTTTAATATGGCAAATTAAATTGACTTCTTTCTCCCTTTAAAAAAATAAAAAGCACCAACCTTTTTAACTGCTTTCTTTATCTGGGGTGAGTTTCTTTGACCTCCCCCATTTTCCTACCAAGGTGGCTGGTGCATGCAGAAGATGCTTTACACTACTTAGCTCTTATTTCATTGAATCTTTTCTTTGAAGTGGCATCACTTAACTTCCTGAAGGAGTCCCCCCCTCCCCTTCCTCATTTTCTTGCTGAAAAAGTATTGTCTCTTTCTGTTTCCTTATAATCACTGGAGGGATTATAATCATGTTCAGGGAATAAATGATTACTACTGTCAGACCAAGGATCCAGGTTTGTTTACTTATTTATTTATTTTAAACCCTATAAAATGCAACATTATTCCCAATTTTCTCAGGCCATTGAGGATTAGAGCATTGTATGAAGCAATTACACACATGAACAACCTGATAACCAAGGAGATAACCAAAGCCTTTATCATCTGTTTACAAACACCACCAAAATTTCCAGTATGACCTACTACTACACAGCATGCAGATTGCTGCGCACTGAAATCTGAGCGTACTGATACTCAGTGTATGCCTAATAATGAATTTTGTTCCCCTTACTTAATTATTTTCTTCCAGCAGACAGTTTTAGCAGAAGATATCTGAGATACCTTCCGCTAAAACTGCTTTGCACCTGATTATAGGGTTGGGAGGTATTTATATCTACAAATATTATGTAAGTTGCTCTGAGAGTCAGGTCACACAAGATGCTTGAGCTATTTAGGGATACTTTGTTTACTCATAGGAGTCCTTCACATGCATGAGCAATGCTGCATACAAGGCCACAGGTCTCAGGTACAGAAACCTCTGAGATCTCTTAGGTGCATTTTGAACCACTGAGACTGCTGTGCTGTGGTTGAGATCCGTGAGCAACCAGCTCGCATGTTCATTGCTCATGTGAGTGGATGTTATGTGAACAGCGTTTAAATACTAAATTAAAGATTCTAGGGCTCACGCTGACCTGAAAGAAAGCCATACATCTGGGAGTCCTGCCCCTTTCTGAAAAATGGGAATGTGAACCTGTGGAGAAACAGCTTTGAGTGATTCATCATAAATGTATGACTAGATTATTGCTGTGCATGGGTGGAGACAATAAACTGATTCATCTTACTGTGTTGCTTCTTTTCCTTCAAAGGAATATCCAGCACTTTACTGCCATAATTATCCTGTCTTTCTGGAAGTATTTTTATTTGCATATTTATGGGTTATATATCCAATGTTGGTCAAATTTTAATCCCACTCATTTCAATGGGACTACTCTAATTAGGACTAACGTTGGATACAACCTTATAAGTTGTTGGGGGTAAGTGGATGGAAAGCAGTTGAAATCACATCAATAGCTGTGTAGTTCTGGCCTTGAGTGCAAATTGACCACACACACACACACTGTGGCCTGGGTGGCCTGAGCCAGGTTGGGACTCTAGTATGGGAGGTGGGGGCTCTAACCCTTTGCTCCCCCTGCTGCAGTCCTGATCCAGACGGGGCTTCCCGTGCCATGCTCACAAGTTGCTTTTTGCCTCAAAGGAAATAAGGGTACTTATAAAGATCAGTTCACAGCATCCTTTTGGGTGGATCACAAGCAGTCCTGCCATGTTGTCAGTAGGGAAGTATGGATTCTGTTAAATTCATTCCGCCTGCGTTTTGTGAATTGTCAGGCGCCTTTCATTCCATCGTCCGCTCATTGACAGTATTGGATCTTTTCCCCCATTTCCTGAACTTGTATTTGTCACACTTGCACAAATTTGCACTTCTGAAAATACTCAAATCCCCCCCCCCATGCATATTTTCACACTTTAGCCTATGGGAGGAAATATGCATTTTTGGTCGGTGGTTTTTTTCCCTTCATATTTTTCTATGACTAAATTTGCATAAAATTCCAGAAAGTAAAAAACTGGTCCACAAGTCCGTGGAATCTATGTGACTCAGGAAAAGCTGGACCACTGCAGAATCCACAGGTGGGATTCATAGAAATCCAAACTCATTTGAATCTGCTGCAGATTTCTCCAGCATCCCTAGTTGTCAATCACACATGAGCTCACACTCACTTGATGAAACCTATTTAATTATAACCCAATCCTATGTATGTTTACTCAGAAGTAAGTCCCACTCAGTTCAATGGAGCCTACTCCCAAAGAAATAGGCATAGGATTAAAGCCTTAGTTAGTTAGTTAGTTAGTTAGTTAATTCTACCATCTTCTATTTCACATCCCCGAGTGCTCAAGGCACTTTATATACAATAGGTTTCTCCCTGTGACTGCTTGCCTGGGAATGATGCAGATAGCACAGTGATACTCAAGAAGTGCTGTATGCCCTAGGGTAGGGGTGCAGAACCCTAGGCCCATGGCCAAATTCAGACCACCTCAGGTCCCAACCCGGCCTTCTGGGGTTCCCCAAAAGGCCACACCCCCTTCCCCTTTCCCCAGACCACCAATCATTTGGTGGTCTCCCATGTTTTCTGTGCTTTCCCCCTCATTCTAAGACATTAAAAACCATGGATAATTGTTGAGTCCTGTCCATTTTAACCAGCTAACTAACCTGACCACTTCAGTCACTGTCATACTATTTCTTCCCTATGTATGTTCTTCCAAGCAACTGTTCTGTAGAAGCAATTTTCAGTGTTATACTGAGATAGAGAGACTGGAGTGTCCATAATCTCTGTGCCAGATGGTGCTCTGATACAGAAGAGACACTAGAGAAAAAACCCTGAAGCATCAACAAAGTGGCGGAGAACTCATCATAAGATATTTGAGGAATGTTATGAGCAGCGTTAATTCCTTCTCATCACCCCAGCCCCACCCCCCCACACACAAATGAAGCAACTTCATTGTTGCTGCTCATCGTCCTTTTATGCCATCCCAGCTCAGTCACACAGTTGGAAAACAAGTGCATAACAATTTGCCTAGCTAGCTCCCATTTAGAATGTGTGTGTCCTTTCACTGTCAGTAATGTTTACACCGACCGCATGTGTGGAATGGGATAGCACACCTCAGTCCGTATATATGTCATCCAGTTTATAACCCACACCGAAGAAAGTGCAGCACCACTTTGAGATAAGCAACTAAATACAGTAATACTTTGGATTGCAAGTAACTTGGTTTGAGAGCATTTTGCAAGACAAGCAAATGTTTAAATATTTATTTTTAAAAAATTGACTTGATATACAAGCAATGTCTTCCAATACAAGTACTGTAGTACGACTTAAATTAAAAATCTCTGTACAATTTTTTGGGGGGGAATTTTGTTTTGATATAAGAGTGTTTTGGATTACAAGCACGTTTCCGGAACGAATTATGCTCTCAATCCAAGGCATGACTGTATATTGACTCGGGATGAGTGAGAATTTAGTTTCAGTTTGGTTTTGATCAGAATTTCATGAAGTTTTCCATATTTGGGAGAAAAAGAACTTGAGATTTTAAAAATACAAACATGGGAGAAAACAGAAAACAAAACTGACAGGTTCATCCATTCAAGCCCAGGACTTTAAGTGCTTTGCTCTTAAAAGTCTGGAATTGAATTCTGGGGTATCCAACCATGTTTGTGGTGCTGAATTAAGGTCACCCACTCTTTTTTTTTCCTGACAGGAATCTTTTCTTTAACAGCTACATAGCAGGCAGGTACATTGTGGTCCTCTCCATGCTGGGAACACCTGTACCCATTGAATTTGGCCAATACAAACGGGTGAGGATTTTGTTTCAGTTTGTTATTTGATAAGAATTTACCAAAATTCACAAAATACTTCATATTCTGGAGAGGGAGGGAGAGAGAGAGAGAGAGAGAGAGAGAGAGAGAGAGATTTTAAAAATTAAAATGTGGAAGAAACCAAAACTGAAAGATTCTCCTATTCCTAATATTGACAACTTTAATAGTGATGAGCTCTGCCAGGTGAAGCAGGCACACAATCTGTTTAGTTTATTAACTGAGGTTGGAATAAAGGAACCTGTATTCTTGCCCAGTTGTACAACATGCCAATTAGCTTCTGGGTTCAATTTAAAGTGATCATGCCGGTTGGGGATGATGGGAGTTAAGAACCTAAGAAGAGCCATGCTGGATCAGACCAAGGGTCCATCTAGTCCAGCATTCTGTTCACACAGTGGCCAACCAGATGCCCACAAGAAACCCACAAGCAGGACATGAGTGCAATTAGCACCCTCCCACCCATGTTCACCAGCACCTGGTGTTAGGGGTGGGCGATCTTCCCAGCACCCAACTTGCTGGGCACTCGGCAAGCACTGCCGCTGCACCTGCCAAGCCGGGCGAGGCGCTCGCTGGATTCTGAGTTCCTGGCAGTATGCTTATTATGTAGAAAATGACATGAGATACATTAAAAGTGGCAGCAATTTGCATAACTTGTGCAAATTGCAGTCGTTTTTAATGTATCTTATGCCATTTTCTACATAAAAAGCGTACCGCCAGGAACCCAGAAGTTGCTTCCCCGGCTTGGCTCACGAGAATGCAAGCTGACCCGGGGAAACAGGCCAAGCAGAGCTCGGGGGGGTCGAGCCTGGCAAGTTTGCCAGACTTCTACCTCTCCCCCCCCCCAATTGAGCTCTGCACACATCCCTACCTGGTGTAGGCATACTTCCTCTGAAGCCACTGACAACCTTATCCTACATGAATTTGTCCGACCCCTTTTTAAAGCCCTCCAAATTGGTGGCCATCACTACATCTTGTGAAAGTGAATTCCATAGCTTAACTATGTCGCAGTACAACACATCTGGAGATCCCCAGGTTGGGGAAGGCTGTCCTTATCAGTGCAGGGCCATAATACCTGAGGAAACCTCTTCTCGCCCATGTGCATCTCTATGCCCGCTGAGCTCTCCTAGAGAGACTATGCAGCATGTTCCATCTGTCAAGCAGGTATATACTGGGGATGGGTATATCAGTCAATTTCGGTTCTGCTAAATTTCAGCCCAATTTCATTTCAGTGTACCTTTTAAAAAAAAAATCCCACTTGAAAATGTGTATGCATTTGGAGCCTGTCTGTAGCAAGGCCTTGGTTGTTTCAGCAAGTCTCTAGAATTCTCTTCGTAGAAGCTCTGCCTGTGTGCCTATCTTTCCTTGAGCTTTTGAGGGAAGTAAAGGCACTTCTATTTTGTATTACTTTGTATTAGGAATTTGGTATTAGTTAGAGGAGTGATCTCACACTGCTATTAATTAAAATGTATGTTGCGTTAAAGAGGAGTAGAAATAGAAATAGATATTTACCAGAGTGCCATAAGATATATTGAAAACATTTTTAAAAATATGTTGAGCTTTCTGAAGGGACCTTTTTGGGCCTCTGTGCCTAAGATCATATCAACAAGGACAAGATTTAATAGAAATTGTGTGCATCATACCATAAAATGCACAACCCATATTCCAGTGGAATGATATTCAAAGTCTCTCTCTCTCTCTCTCTCTCTCTCTCTCTCTCTGTCTCCCTCCCCCCTCTCTATATATATGGTGTGCTATGTAGGAGGGTGGAAAGGAAGGGGAAATAATCTAGTATTTTATTCACTTTAGATATTCCTTTTGTTTGATTTTGGTTAATTAAGGGAGTTTGTATGAAGAGATTGTTATATTTTTCTCTCCTTTATTTATAATGCCATATGTAAGGAATATAGGGCTGCAATCCTATTACCTGGGAGTAAGCCCCATTGAACTCAATGAAACTTACTTCTGAGAAGACATATGTAGGATTGCTCTGGTAAAAGACTGGGAGGACTTCCATCCAGGTAACTTCCCTCATGAAGGGACTCTGTGCTGTTAACTCAATTGATCTGAACCATACTGAGGAACCAAAATGCATTGAAAGGCACATATAAAGAGCTGGAAAGTATGAGAAAAGGGGAAAGCATCCAAAATAGATCCAAAAAGAGAGAACTAGTCTCAAGATACTGAAAAAAATAGTTTTATTCTTTAAGAAGCCCAATGTGTTTTGGCCCAATATATTATTTGGGACCTTCTTCAGGGGCTATAAAAAGAGACAATACATCATACATAGTTTGGCCCTTACCTTATCCCATGCTCCTGTAGTACCACCCTTCACCACATATGGCCCCTAAGTGTTCTTCTGTGTCTTTTCCCACTACTAAATTATCCTGCTTTTGTCGTCATGGGAGGCTTTTCCTGGGATGATGTGGCCAAAGACCTTCCTCACAGGAAGGAGCACTACCACATAAATCAGTATAAACGGAGAACTATTTCACTTGACATCCAAACATTTTGATGGTGGGAAATTTGGCAGGGCAGGCCACAAGTTGTGGCATTTCTCCAAAACTTCAGCCTTATGCCAAAAAATTCCTTTTAAAAAATTCACACAACTAAAGAAAATGTTGAGTGAATCCATCAGCAGTATAAAAAAAAATTCCCCCCCCCAAAAAAAAATCAGTTTGCCTCAGTAGAGTTTTGTTTTGTGTTGAAATCCCAATGTACTTTCAGGTATATGTACTTTGGAGTTATTCTACTGACAAACTGACCCAGGCCAAAGCTTGTAAATTCTGTCAAGATCACAGCTAAAGGTTATGTGGCTGCAGGCCATTTGAGCCTGTTTGTTCTTTGTCATCTGCTGTAAACACTGACACAACATCCTCCTGTATTTTCTAACAAGACCAAAAAGAAAGAAAAAAAGAGCAGGGATAAAGAACTACATAAGCTAAAAGGATTCAAAGAACAAAAATTGAATACACCTGTGAGAGCAAAGGATTCAGATGCACCAGTTCCACAGAAATGGAGAGGTGTATCATAAAAACTCCTTATGCCCTGAGGAGAACAAGTCCCTTTCCAACTGACAGTTATTGAGTCACAAGGTGGTCAAGGGGAAATCCCTGGGTTGAAATGATTGAGCCTCTGATGGGGAAAAAAATTGGATATTTTCCCTCTCAAACTTCTCCACTACTGTATATTTCTGAACCACCTACTCCCCAAGGTGCTGCCTGAATCCTATATATATTCTGCTTCATCTGTCTGGCATATCTTGTTGAAAATGGAAGCCCCTGTGAGACGTGGAGTTCTGGTTCAGATTTAAATAGGGATGTGTGAGGAGCTCGGTGGATGGAAGCTCAGCAAACTAGGGATGTAACCGAGAGTCTTGGGGGGGAGGCTGAAAGCGGTCCGAAAGCGGCCCGCTCAGCCCCCTGAGACTCCCGCGACTTACCTTCCCGGCAGTTCGTTCGATCCATGCTGCACCGGGGAAAGGAGCTTCAGGTCCCCGGCATGGCTATTTCCGTTTCCCCTGGCGCTGTGTTTTTAGCGTAAAACGTTTATGCTAAAAACACAGCACAGGGTCCCGTCTCATTCCTGGCAGCCAGGAATCCTGGCAGCCAGAAGTGACGCGACGGGACCCCGCGCTGCCACCACAAGGAATTGAGCATCGGGGGGGTGCTCACCGAGAACAAGGCGAGCACCCCCCCAGGCAAGTGTGCATCCTTACGGCAAACTCGCCGGGCTTGCCTGAACTCTGCTCGACCTACCTTTCCCTGGATTGACTCGTGTTCTTGCAAACCGAGCCAGGGAAAGTGACTTCTGGCTTCCGGCGCGACATCGTTTATGTAGGAAATGGTGTAAGATACGCTGTTTATGTAGAGTATAGCATAGTATACATTTAAAATGGCCGCATTTACACAAATTGCAGCCATTTTTTACATATACTACGCCATACTCTACGTAAATGACGTAGAGCCAGGGAACCCGGAAGTCCAGTGAGCACCTCAGCTTGCACTCGCTGGAGGCTCGGCTCAGCTCGGCTCAGCTCGCGTGGCGGGCGCACTCACACAGTGCCCTTCGAGTCAGGTGCTGGGCTGGGTGCCCATGCCTAGTTCAGAATGCTTGCACCAGGAGACTAGAATTCAGACAGCTAGCTGCCTTGCGCCACCTCTCCTTTTCAACCGCAAGTATACTCCCTTCACCAGCTTGAGGTAAGCATTGATGTAATCAGTCTTGACCTTAGCAGATTAAAACAACAACGACTATTCAGCAGAACTCTATTTCTCATCAGATTTTTTTCTTGTTTTGGATAAAATGGCTGATGCAGATAGCCATTTTAGAATATATATATATATATATATATATATTGCAAACTGGCCCATGTAATATGATAAATTCTCCTTGGGGAGGTTCATATGCCGCACCGCTATGCATTGAAACAATGTGTGAGGGGGCTGCTCAGAATTGCCTCACCCCCCACTGCTTACACATGCAGAAGTTACACTTCCCAGCTCAGACACTCACGGCAAAAACCCTTACTGTCTGTGTGTTCAGATGGCATGAGAAAGGACTCTCCATGTGTTCTGATGTATGTGGGGCTTCTCCACATGAAGGGAGATCCTGATGGGGCCAGAGTCTCTCCTCATGTAGAACAGCAGTACCTGCACAGACATCAGTACATGTGGAATCCCCTTTCCCTGAACATCCCTGATTCCAAACATGCAGATGGTGAGGAAACATTTCCGCTGCAGGCTTCAGCGGTGGGAGGCATGACCAAGATCTGAATGCTCTGAATAATGTAAGTGAGGTGTCATCAGCTCTTGGGAGGCAGTTCCAACCATATGAGGCAGTAAGAGAGAAAGGATGGAGGGTCCCCCCCCCCCGTTTCATATATTTTGTTAGCTGCTCAGGGGGCCTTTTTTAGGGCTCAAGATGCAGGATATAATGATAAATGATTGCATGTAGGGCCATCCCAAGATACTTTGCTGCCTGAGGCATAACAGCAAATGGTGCTCCCCCCTTCCCAAGTCAAGATGCATAGTACCCAAATTAAATTATTTTGGCATAAAATCCCACAAGTGCCTCTTCCCCCTTCCTGTCAGTAAAAATACAACACAAAGTACAATTTAAAAAATAATAATAATTAACCATTTGCTGCCCTTCCATTATGCCCCCAATCAGCTGCATGAGGTGGCTGCCTCCGTCTGCCTAATGGTAGGGCTAGGGCCAGAAAGAAGGAGGCTTGCTATCACTCAGGGACAAAGAATGCTTCCTGTATTGCTTTAGCAACCAGGCAACACTCCTTGCCTTCCCACCCTGTGCTGTGATAGTTTTGTTGCCTGCCCTCACTATGCTCCATGGCAAGGCCAGACAATGAAACCACCAAGCACGAGTTGAGAGGATGAAAGCATTGCCCACTAGAGTTACCTTAACAAGGCTAGGAAATGAAACTTGCACAGTGGTTGCCTTGGCAATGAGGTGCTGTTCCTGTCTCCTTCCCCTGTGCAATGGTAAACATTGTCAACCCTTTCCATGTTCCTCAGAATGTCACCAAAACAGGGCATCTTTTGCAAGATGAAAATGCTTTCAGGTAAATCCAATTTCCCCTACCCTGCCCATTTCAGCTTAGCTCAAATCTCAACTCCCTTCTCTAAACATAATATTATCTATCTCAAGAATCGCCCAAAAGATGTTTGTCCAACAGGAAAGAGATTCTGGAACTTGCTTACACACTGTGTTCCAGTGCTAAAGCTCTGTGTAATGCTTTAATCTAAACCAGGTCATTAGATTTCTATAATTCAGCGCAGGTCTACTGAATCAATGCGTGAAATAATATGTACATGTGCAGTACAAGATCTAAAGGAATGGAAATGGTAATGCATCCAAGGCTTGTACACAGTCTTTTTTCTTACACAACTAGATTACTGCAATGCACCCTACATAGGGCTGCCTTTGAAGCTGGAAGCTGCAGATTGTGCAAAATGATTGATAGCAAGGACTAGAAACTCTGAACATATGTAGAGAACATTCTGGCCTACTTAAACTGGCTGCCTGTATGTCTCAGAGCCCAGTTCAAGGTGCTGGTTTTGATCTATAAAGCCTTACATGACTTGGGACAGCAATACCTGATGGAACACTTCTACCAATCTGAACTTGCCCATATACTGCCCTCATCATCTGAGGCTCTCCTCCAAGTGCCTCCACTGAGAGAGGCTCAGAGGATGGCAGCAAAGGAGATGGCCTTCTTGATGGTGACCCCCCCAATTCTGAAACACTCTCCCTAGTGAGGCCTGCCTGGCACCAACATTTTTATCTTTTCAACACCAGATTAAGAACCTTCTTTATGGTCAAGCATTTGGCAGCATATGATAAGGTTTTTAATGGGTTCTGGGATTGATTGTTTGAAAGGATTATATTTTTGTGTGCTGGTTTTGTATTATGTTATTATATCATATTTTAGCATTTCATCTTTGTAAGCCACCCAGAAAACTTTGCCTATTGGGTAGTATAGATATGTAATAAGTGAAACGAAGTCCTCAGACGCACACACACAAATGGAGAGATGTAATGTGTGAACCAGCTGTGATTGTTATGACTATGGCAATTAGAAAACGCTTCCAGAATTGCAGCATTTATTGCTGGCTGTGTCTGTATATTGTGTAATTTCATAGATTTCATAGATCATAGAGTTGGAAGGAGCCTACAAGGCTATCAAGTCCAACCCCCTGCTCAATGCAGGAAACTAGAGGAGGGGTCTCCCATCCAAGTAATAACCAGGCTTGACCCTGCTTAGCTTTCCACACTCAGACAAGCTGAGCCAGCATAAGCCACAGGCCTGTATAATGCCTGGCTCACTTTTATGTTCTCTACATAATTGTAGACAAGCGTGTCATAAAGGACTGGTCAGCTGTGCTTGCATGAGAAGAAAAGTCCTGTGAGATCAACCCTCGTATTTTAATTCAGGGATGGAAAATGTCCAACAACATCCAGATATTGTTGGACAGCAACTCCCATCATCTCTCACAATTAGCTACGCTGACTAGGGCTTTTGGGAGTGGCAGTACAACAACATCTGGAGGGCCACAGGTCTATCACTCCTATCTTAATTTAATGTATGCATCTGTCACTAAGTATATTGATTCAAACTTTACTGTACTTCGGTATCTCTAAATTTTGTTCCAACCTGCATATAATTTTGTTGATTTCTGGAAAAACAAGCAGTGGGGAAGGGTGTTGAAAAATAAACATGGCAGAACATAAACCACACACCATTTGGGGGAGAAGAAGAAGAAGAAAAGGCAAAAGCAGCAATATGCAAGAATCAAAGCATACATAAAGCAGCATATATTAGACCCCATAAGACAGAGCCTTTGAGATCCTGAATGTATCAAATGACAACATTCATTTTGCACTATGCAGAAGACAACAAGAAAGTCAGCAACTTGGTGTGCTGACATTGCAGTAAAACATCATTTTAATTAGCTCACACAGAGGACACATTGAGGAAAAAGTGACATTTCATTGAGGAATATACTATTAAATACAACCCTCCTTGACCTGCCATTTATCAGGGTGAAGACAAAAAAAAATCAAAAATCACATGGGCTCATTGTGTCTTTCTTATTGTCCTTTGAACTCTGAAAAATACAAGGTTCATTTGCAGAAACCAGGGACTCTCCTAGCACTATTATATGCATGCTCTTTTCAGTTGCTGCTCTCTTCAGTGGTTATGCACCTCTTTCTCCCACGCTTTCTCGCTCTCCCTCTCTTACACCCACACCCACACCTGGATCAGGCCCCTGCTGTGGGAGGCAGGGCATTATTAAGGTCTAGATCAGAGCTGCACCTACCTACTCTAGAGTAAAAATGAAGACAAGACATAGCTTCTGGACATAGATTTAGGACTTTTCTACATGAGGCATTTATCATGCTGTTAATCGCTGTATCTGCTTTTGGGTTTTTTTGTTTTGTTTTGTCAGAGCATTGAGATCCAAGCTCTACCCACCCCAAAGGGCTCTTCCTTTCCTGCTTTTCTGCTACACAGGCTCTAGGTAGGGCTGCGCTATAGCAGAATAGCAGGAAATACATGAGGAGATAGAGCACCATTTCCCCCGCTGTAATTTAATAGCTCATTTTCCCCATTCTAAAAACAACAACAACGGGAAGTGCTCTGAAAAAACAGAAGCGAAACTGGAGGATCATGACAATATCTAAAGAGCCTATAAACAACCATCAGTTAACAGTAAATGCCTCATGCAGAAAAGCCCTTAAATTAATGTCTGTTTTGGTCCAAAGAGAGAAATAGCAACCAATTTAAGGAAGCTATGCTATGGAATTCTGGAGGCATTTTGAGGGAAATGGCTTCCCCTTTTCCTTCAAAATGCCCGATTCAAATGGCAGCACCAACTAGGGCTCTGAAAAAGTATGAACAGAAGGATTTGTCCTCAAACAGGGAGGGAGGTAAGGAAGGAAATGTACTGTGTTTCTGTGAGGGGGAAAGAGTGTGGGCAGTGACAGAGTGAGTGTGTCCTCCTTCTTTTAATATAGTTGTTTAAGGATTCTGGGAAATATGCAAATGAAAAGGAAAGACTACGGTCTCTCCTACACTCTGACTCCCCAACTCTAAAGCAAATGTTTGTATGTGTAAGCAGCAATACATTTCTACTTTACTTCAGAAACAGGGTATACTGAGGTGGGCGGTCCTGTGGACTAGGATGCAGAAGACTGGATAGTGCTACCAAGCTCTGTTATGAGTGGCACCCATGTGGATGCCCTCAGAACACATGGGGGGAGAGGGAGAACACAGCAACACTTGCGCAGAACCAGCACCGACATGTGGAAATTTCATCACAGAAAACATCTGTGGAACTCTTCTAAATGTCATCTTCACATGGGTGAGCCCCAGTTGTAGCCTCCTCATGCTCCCAATATGAACTGGTCCTATATTTCAGGGTCTTCCTCCCTAGATAACTGCTATATCACAGAATAATACATGCACAGTTGAGTTTCTTAGCTGCTGCCAGAAATTCAGCCTCTCCTCTCGCGGAAGCATTTCTTTTGTGGAGGTGTCCTAATACCCCACACTCAACATGATAGTTTGCCACTGGGAAAAGATGGTTTCTCTTCCCAGAACCCTACTTCCTAAGTTTTTCTGTTGAGATTGCCTATTCTGTAAAATGCGAGAGTAGCAGCACTAGAATGCTTATTGAGAGTGAAATCCTACTCAGAAGTAAGCTCCATTGACTTACTCCCAGGTATATGTGTTTTAGGATCACACTGTTCATTTAAAAACCTACCTTTCTATGTACATATTCAGTTGGCTTACATAGATAATGACTGTCCATGACATCACTAAGTGTGATGCACAGCAGTCTAGGGGTGTGCAACTGTTTAATCAGGGGTGAGGGAGAGATATGAATGAGCCCCATTCATTTAATAAATCCAAATCAAAATTTATTGAAATCAACAAATTCCAGTTTTAAAAAAATCTTTGTGAATTCTTTTTCATATTTAAAATTCCATTCTGAATTGTTTCCCTTGAATTTAATGGTTTGCCTTGCCTTGCCTTGCCTTGCCTTGCCTTGCCTTGCTTAGCAGCTGGAAAAAGTTGAAACTATGGGAGGGTGTAAGACACTCAGCTGGCTCTGAAAGTGACAGGGGTGTTTTCCAAAGTGCACTTGGAATGCACTGGTCTCCTTTGTACCTCATCCCCCCCCCCATCATCTGATTGGTGTTCTTCCACATCACTCCACCACAGAACTTTCCCCCACCCTTGCTTTGTCCCTGAAACACCACCTAGATCAGTGTTCTCCAATCTTGGGTCCCCAGATGTTTTTGGCCTACAACTCCCAGCATGCCCCAGCCAGCATAGCTGGCTGGGGCATGCTGGGAGTTGTAGGCCAAAAACATCTGGGGACCCAAGGTTGGAGAACACTGACCTAGATGATAGGAGGCCTGGTCTCTCATACTAGCCCTGTTCAGGCATTTCTCTCCATGATGTGACTGAAACTGCATGGAGGGAGACAGCAGGGCATGTTCTCCCCAGTCCCACCATGGCACTACATGCCATCCACGACCTGCCCATGAGATGTTGTAGGATGGTAAGAAGAGAAAATGGTCCAAGAATTAGCAGTCAGGGTGGGGTGGGGAAAATCCCCTGTATACTGTGAATAATGTTTGACTTGCAGTCTGTGAATATGCAACTTTGTCACCCCCATTGGTGCATTTCAGTACAAGATAAACACAAAATATTTTTCATATTTATTTCCAGTGTGGCGTAGTGGTGAGAGTGTTGGACTGGGAGTCGGGAGATCCAGGTTCTAGTCCCCGCTCAGCCATGAAGCTCACTGGGTGACTTTGGGCCAGTCACTGACTCTCAGCCTAACCTACCTCACAGGGTTGTTGTGAGGATAAAATGGAGAGGAGGAGGAGGATTATGTAAGCCGCCTTGGGTTCCTTGCAGGAAAAAAGGTGGGGGCATAAATATAATAAATAAATTTTAAAAAAGCAAAAAAATAATAATGTACAGTCATGCCTTGGATTGAGAGCATAATTCATTCCGGAAACGTGCTTGTAATCCAAAACACTCTTATATCAAAATGAAATCCCCCCAAAAAAATTTGTACAGAGATTTTTAATTTAAGCCGTACTACAGTACTTGTATTGCAAGACGTCGCTTGTATATCAAGTCAAAAAAATTTAAATAAATATTTAAAAATTTCCTTGTCTTGCAAAATGCTCTCAAACCAAGTTACATGCAATCCAAGGTATTACTGTACAAGTATTTAGAAGGCGTGGGGGGACTTGATAAGGAGACCATAACATTGGCCAGACTCCATAAATTGTCTTTCCCAAGAAAACATCCTTGAGAAAAGTCTATTTTTAAAATTCTGTAGTATACTAGGTGCTTCAAATGGTAGTACTGAGATCCTTTTCTGACTGGTTTTGAGTGCAGCCCTTTTAATTTGTTTCTCTGTGTAACAGTTCGACTTCATCGAAGCATTGGAGCTTCACAACAAAAAAAGTCTCTCATCTCAAACATAAACTGCAATTATCACAGGCGAACAAATTATACAGAAAACCCTGCTGGAAGGAGGTTTCCACATACAAGTTGGAACACACATTTTATATCAATAATGTAGCACACAAACATGAGACCATTTTTATAGATTTTGTACAGCAGATCTGAAGGAAAGCGATGTAAAATTTCATTGTTGTGGCTGAGAATTATCTGATTCTCTCATTTCGCAGATGCTTCAATCAGAGGCAGTGTTAGGAGGTGGCCCACTATGGCTGGAGCTCCAAATCTTTCATCTGGAGTCCCGAATCTTTGGGAGGCCATCTGCCCCACCACCCTGCTGTCCATGGACACTTGCTGAAATAAAGGTGCAGTGGCCCTGATTATCTCTGTTGCATCGGATCCCCCTGGATGAGCTTACATTTTTCCCACATGTGCTTCCCCTCCTGCTTCCCCCTCCCTGAATCTTTCTGCCTGAGTTTTTTCCTCTGAAATTAAATGCCCTCCTCTCCCCTATCCATACATTCATTTTTACAAAAAAGGGTGTCCTTAGGAGACAGGCTCCTTTAAAGACGCACACAGAGAGACAGACTTTAGAGCATATGTAAATTAGCATATGCAAATTTGTGCTTTTTTTTTTTTTTTTTTTTTTTTTGTCCTGTGGGCCTGAGCACCAGATCTTTTTGGTATCTAGCACTGCCTCTGGCTTCAATTCCTACAATACAGACCAAACAAGCTGTTTTCATTGGGTATTTTCTAGTTTAGGTCACATGCACCAATTCTCTCATATCTCTTGACTAACTGAATACTATTCTGTGGGGTTTCCTTCAAATTCAGTCCTAGGGATGGGGGAGAATCTCACTCAGTTCACATTCTGATAAGAACTTACCATGTTCACATTTCCCAAATCAATATATGATAAGCCTGAGTGCAATTATCCTTCATGCTTCTCAGAATTCTGCAGTGTAGTTCACTGAACAAAAAACATGCACAAAAAGATGCACATATTAGGAGAAAGAGCACACAAAAATGCATATATTATTGAAAAATGCAATAATAAGCAACATAATATTAAGGCATACATGCCTATATTAGGCATACTTGTGTACAAAAATTCATATATTAGGAAAAATGCCCCCAAAATGCATACAAATTTTCATGCAGATTTTTTAAAAAAGTCGCAAACTGATGCAAAGACAAGACAGAATGAAGATAAGGAAAATGAAAAATGGAGAAAAACGGAAATTGATAGGTTTGTCCATCCCTATGAAACTATCCTGAGTCAGAGACCAGCCTTATGAAGACAGGACCATATCCTGCATTTGTGACATACATAGAAAAAGCCATTTCTCATAGTTATGGGCAAATTCCCCTTGGCTCATCTTCAGTATTTCCACTTGCTGGTTGTGATCTTTCCTTGCAAGCCCTCAAAAAAAAACCCTGCCTTTTCAAGTATTCACAAGGGTTTGAAAAGAGATTGGATTAGATGATACACACCCCTCCTTCCTACAATGATCATTAAAGTAAAGGAGCAATATGCTCCTTATCCTGAGCATTTATTTTCCAGGGAGTTGGACTCAGGGAAAGGATGTGGCATGTTGTGCCCTTTCCCAAGTCTAAGCAATGTCCAGTCCAGTCAGTGATAGGTTTGAAGGGAGGTATGCGGGCCAAGTATGATCAGCTGATGACCAGCATCCAAACCTATTTCAGGGGCTTAACTCTCCAAGTTGCTGCAATGCATTCTGCAGAGTGCCAGGAATCCACAAAGGAATATAAATCCCTTATAGTACTATCTGATTATAACCCATCACCCTGCATTGCTGCTTTTGCACTTTAATCAAAAGACGAAATGTCAGTGTGTGAGCATGATTAGAAGTATATGGCTACTTTTCACAAATTACTTTGTGTGGGGTTTCTGGGGCTGTAAGTAAAACTCTTGCGTGGGTTTCAGGCGATAATTTTAACTGATATTCTTCTTTCTTGAAAAAGTCCTTTCTTCCCAAATATCTTATTTTATAGTAATTTCCTGGTGTGTGTGTGTGTTTGGCCCATCTGCCATGAACTTCTCCTGACAATTGCTTAAAGAATTGCAACTCTGAAATGTAAAATGCCATACGGGTGTGTCCTGTTTGCACAACTTATCTCCTAGTGTCTTGAAAATTATGCTGGAACTGTATCGAATTTGTTTTCAAATAAGGTGTTAGTTGTTCAGCTTCCCCCAATTTGGTACCTTCGAGATGTGTTGAACTACAACTCCCATCATCCCCAGCCAGTGTGACCAACACATTATAGTCCAACACATCTGGAGTGCACCAGGTTGGGGAAGGCTGCATTAGCTATTCCAAGGAAGACCCTTAATAATTTTATTAAGGATAACATCTATATTGAATTTCTTTTCTTTTCAAAGGAAAGGAATGCAGATTCTTCTCACGGACAGAAATTAAACATAAATCCCTATGCAGAGAGGCTATTTCTCATGGCATAATTCTGAAGCCTGAACTCATGAGAGCAATATTTGTGCTATTTTCTTTCTCAAGGACTCATTCCTATAGCATTATTGACACTTTCCAATCAATACGTTTAAGAGGTTCCCCCCCTCCCACCCAGATCAAATGCAGGAGTGATTTGTATGTTTACCTTGATAATATACACTTGTCTCTTTAAGGTGACAGCAGATGGTCCAATAAGAAGTGGCAGGACTAAGTGCAGAAAATACTGGCTGCCCATCTCAAGCTCCCTTAACCGTAAAATCTATGAATTTATGCTCAACTGAGCGATAAGAAATACTCATGAAATGTCCAAGGGTGAATCAGGGTGGCTGCGGATTTACCTAGTTCCTCTTCACAGTAAGTGCAAAGTGCATGAGTGATGCACCCTTTGCACGTTATCTAAAGGCCAGGAAAATATTTATCAATTAACAATTTCAGATGGTGAGCCTGGCTTTTCTTTCATTCTCTTTACTTCTTCCCCACACTTGCAAAGCTCTTTCTGCTGCTCTGCCTGCCACTTGCTTTACTTTCCTTCTTTTAAAAGCTTCTTAACCTTTTCTCTTGCCTTCCCGTTCTAAAGATTTCTCTCCTTTAACCCCCCCCCCAAAAAAACAAAAGAAAAAAGAGGAAACTTCTATCACCTTGTAAAAATGAAAGCCCGCTTTTATGAAGGTGTAGTGCTTTATAAATGATAAATTGTCATTGAACATTCCTAATCTTCCTATAATCTGTCCTCCCTACCTTTCCCTCTTGTATCCCACAGATACATTGGAAGCCTCAAGTAAGGGACTAGTCTTTTTTCATTCTGTGGGCAGTTCTTAGTTTATTTTATCTGCTCTGCTAGTTAGCATCACTACTAGTACTACTACTACTACTACTACTACATTGCTGACAAAGAAACACAACACACATGCACAGTAAAGTACCTACACAGAAAGTGTATGTACTTTAATTAAAGTGGTCTACTATGTCCATGATACTCTTAAAACCTGTCTCAGAATATTACCACTCAATTTGTCCCTTTTGCCTCCTGTTGCAGAGAACGAGAGGCAGTACCACTTCTTACATGCACTATGCTATAGGGGAGGGGGGGGGCGAAACTTCCATAATCTTATGCAATTTTGCAGCGTAACATTACATAATTATAAATCAAATGTGGCACTGTTTACACAGCCAGAAAGGCATGGTGAGCCACAGAGATATAGCACAGGCCATCTTCCACTAAATAATTTTAATTGGACAAGCACTATGATTCTGTACAGCTGTAATTCCAGTGAAATTAAACTTCTTTATGATACACTATTTCAATAAACTAGAGCACATGGGATGTATGGGTTGTTTGCTACCTCACTAAAATTAGCCAACTAAATATTCCAAGGAAGTTTCTCAGTTTTCTCATTTCCCAACTTTGCAAATGTATGTAGGGTCACTTCCCATGACCAGCTAAAAATGTTATGTATCAAGTGATAACGTTATCAGCGATAAGCTTGTTGCCATTGATGGATGCTGTATTCACATGATAAGAAAGTGCTATTGTGGGACTTGGTCTGTGAGAGACATTTGACATAGATAAGCAGTCGTAAAGTAGTTGCAGTTATCATGTGGCAAACATGGTTGTATGAAAACATCACTAGAAGATGCTGACTGCCAAAGATGCTTACTATCTTATTATCATGTCACTAACATTTAACTACAGGAGCAGGGAGGTGAAGAAACATGCAAAAGTTTCCAAGGAATTTAATTGTACCTATCATGAAACTTTTACAGAATTTGAGGGTTTGGGAAGCACATCGCTGCAAAATTATTTTAATCTGAATCCGATGGCTGTCTCGGATGTGATTTGTAACTCTCCTGGGATTTTCTAAAGGGAGGCAGGAGCAAAAAGAAATAAAGATTAGATTATGCACCATTTATATTCACACACACACACACACACACACAGGGCACTGTCTCTTTGTCAAACTCCACCATCATGACCAAGAAATAAACCCAGAGTGTGGGTAGATACAGCAGGCCTGTCTGTGGCTTATGCTGGCTCAGCTTGTCTGAGCGTGGAAAGCTAAGCAGTGGTCAGGCCTGGTTATTACTTGGATGGGAGAGACCCCTCCTCTAGTTTCCTGCATTGAGCAGGGGGTTGGACTCGATGGCCTTGTAGGCCCCTTCCAAGTCCAACTCTATGATCTATGAAACTTGATTCTCAGTGACTTCCATTAAGTTCTATGGAACAAAATAGACCTGTTACAATCAGCAAGATTAATGGGATAGGGACAAAGGCAGGAAAGTGGAGTCATCAAAAGCAGGGGACAGGTTTAGTCCCCTCGCCAACTGTGTCTGTGAACACACACCTCTATACAGTTCTCCCACAGAATAGGCTGCTATTCATCCCTACAGAAAAGAGTGCAGTGCTTCACTGAGGGGAAAGTGCGCCGGCGGGGGCAAAAGCTGCTTTCAGCTCATGCCACTAGGTCAGGGGTCGGCAACCCGCGGCTCCGGAGCCGCATGCGGCTCTTTCAAGCCTTTGCCGCGGCTCCGGACAAGGCTGCCCTGCTCCGCCGCCGCCTCGGGGGCAGCCCGATTTCGCTCTTCTGAGCGGCGTGGAGCGTTCTCCGCGCCGCTCTAGCTGCCGCCGCCGCCGCTAATGCCGGAGCCGCTGAAGCCGCCGCCGCCGCCGCATCCGCCGCGTCACATCCGCCGCCGCCGCTGCGTCACTTCCGCCGCCGCCGCGTCACATCCAGCTGCTTCGGCGCGCTGGACCCCCCCCCGCGCTATGATTTTGGCGGGGGAACTTTGGCGGGGCGGGGGAACTTTGGCGCGGCAGCAGCACCCCCCCCGAGCAGCAGGGACGCGAGCGGGTGAGCTGCAGAATAGAGGAGGGCTCCTGCACGCGCCAAAGGGGGTTATAAGGATTTTTTCTTAAAATTCAAGGTAAGTGCCTCTTGCTTTAATATTGCATTTATTTTGCTTGTGCCCCCAAGCAGTAGCATCCCATCATCAGCACCATCCAGCAGTAGCACCCTCATCATCCACCAGCAACACCCTCCCCCCCAGCAGTAGCACCCCCATCACCAGCAAATCCTGCTGATGGATGATGAGGGGTGCTATTACCACATGGAGGGTGTTTCTGGTGGATGCAGTGTTATATTTGTTTTAAATGTCACAATGGTTTTGCGGCTCCCAGTTTTTTTTTCTTTCTTCGGAAACGGGTCCAAGTGGCTCTTTTTGTCTTAAAGGTTGCAGACCCCTGCACTAGGTGGTCCAGCCTTCAATGTCATGAACCCTAAATGGAGAGAGGGAAGTGCAATGAGGTGAACGTGAACTGCACACATCCATGGCTCCCTGAGAGATGTGGATCTGCTCTGCTCTCCTCATCCATCTTATTGGCAAGCATTTTGGCAGTGCTCTGATAACTATGGCTTGGATTATAAATTGCAGCAGGGAGAAGGGGAGATTTCCACCAATTCCCTGTCCATCTGCAGCCCCCCTGCACCATATCCCACACCACTCCCAAAGTCCCCCAACCCAGAAGCCGGGGGGGGGGGTTGGGTACAGGGGGCTGAAGAGGGAAGGAGGTGGAAAAACCCCATGCCATGAACATGAACTCTGTTCTGTTCATTGAAGAAAATTTGGGATCCAACCCAAGCTTATATATTTAAGTCCATGTGGGCACGACTGGCACAGTTATTATGGTCACTACAAATCTGCAGTGCACATGGTCATTAAGTGGCCATTCTTGAAATATAAGGACGTAAGAAGAAACAGAGACATGCTGCCTCTGATACTGGAGGTAATATAGAGCCCATCATGACTAGTAGCCATTCATAGCCTTATCCTCCATGGATTTGTCTAATTCTCTTGTGGACATCTAAGCTGGTGGTCATTGCTGCATCTTGTGGTAGCAAATTCCACCATTTGGTTATGCACTCTGTGAAGAAGCACAGTAATACCTTGAATTGCAAGTAACTTGGTTTGAGAGCATTTTGCAAAACAAGCAAATTTTTAAATATTTATTTATTTATTTATTACTTGATATACAAGCGACGTCTTGCAATACAAGTACTGTAGTACGGCTTAAATTAAAAATCTCTGTACAAATTTTTTTGGGGGGATTTCATTTTGATATAAGAGTGTTTTGGATTACAAGCACGTTTCCGGAACGAATTATGCTCTCAATCCAAGGCATGACTGTACTTCCTTTAGTCTGTCCATTTCCTGCCATTCAGCGTCGTTGGATTACCCCAGGTTCTGGTAATATGAAAGAGGGAGAAAATCCTCTCCTTATCCACTTTCTCCACACACTACTAGTGGCTTCTTGGACTTGGTGGTACCTTTCCTGACCTGCAGCACATACTCTAGCTAGCTGAGCTTCTATTATTGTGGTTTTAACCCCCAAGCATTCTTGAGAGATTTAAGTTTCTTGACATTCCCTTTCAACTTACTGTTTACCCTCATTTTTGAGATGTTTCCTCTTTTGAAGTCAAATGTGTCCGTGTTGGACCTCCTTGGCAATTTTTCCTCTTGCATGTAAATTAAATTTGATAGCACTGTGGTTCAGCAACACTTACAGGTCATATGTGCTACTGAGTGCCACTTAGCATTAAGTCAAGGTCACCTCCATTCTGGTTGGTCCTATGACCAACTTCCTAGAACACAGCTGTTTAGGAGTATCTAGAAATTTTATCTCTTTGTTGTGACTGGAACATTATTTATCCAGTCTATGTGAGGGTAACTGAAATCACCCATTCCTAGAACACTTTCTCTCTTAGATGCCTCCCTGATTTCATTCTCCAATTCAAGTTCACCCTGAGCATTTTGGCTGGGGGTGTATATGCAATAGTATGTCTCTAGTACTAAAATACTTTTGGGGCCTGGTACTGTCTCCAGAAATTTTTTGGAGGTGTCTGCCCTTTTTGAGATTTCTTTATTTGCCCTCTTTGATGTAAAATGTGACAATGTGTACTCCTTCCTTGTCCTTCCTATAGACCAGGTCTCTCCAACCTTGGGTCCCCAGATGTTGCTAGACTACAGCTCCCAGAATCCCTTGCCATTAGCCCTGCTGGCTGGGTATGCTGGGAGCCGTAGGCCAGCAACATCTGGGGACCCAAGGTTGGAGAACCCTGCTATAGACTTTGTATCCAGAGATGACCATATCCCACTGGCTCTGTCCATTCCACTGAATTTCTTTTATACCTGCTTGACTGTCCTTTAAAACCAAGCACTCCAATTGCCCCATCTTGGTTCAAAGGCTTCTAGGACTGAAGGGCTGTAGCTCATTGGTAGAGCACATGCTTTGCATGCAGAAGGTCCCAGGTTCAATCCCTCGCATCTCCAGGTAGGGTTGAGAAACTCTTGTCTAGAAGCCTGGAGAGCCACTGCCACTCAGTGTCAACAGTACTGGGCCAGATGGACAAATGGTCTGACTCAGTATAAGGCAGCTTCCTATGTTCCTAGTATTAGCACCAGAACATGATGTCCTTCTCCTAATGTCTCTGGTGGCATGTGCATTTCCCCCTTTGGCCTCTCTGGCTGGCGATCATGTTCTACAGTGTGCCCGTGGTTGATTTCTACCCCATCCCTATTTGGATGATCAAAAACACTGTCAGCCTCATCCCTTAGGGACAATTCATGAACTGGACACCCTCTGACTCCTGTTGGCTTTCCCCCAGGAATCAATTTAACTGTTGCTCTACCTTTTTTATATTTAGCATGAGCCATCTGGTCTTTTTTGTACAGACCCTGCTTGTCCCAAAATGTTTCCCACTACCTAAGAAATCTAACACCCTGCTTCCTACACCACAGTCTCATCCATGCAATGAGACCCCTCAGCTTTGTGTGTCTACAGTAGCTGGTTCTGTGTTCTAGGTAGCCTTTCAGAGAAGGCTACCTAGCAGGTCCTGGCTTTCAACTCCTACCCAGCAGCAACCTAAATAAGAAGGAACCCTTCCCCGTATCTTGGTTTTGGGAAGTGTAAAAGTGTTTCCTCTTTCTCCTTGCTGATCAGCTTTCTATGTTTGTCATGGCACAGGCATTAAAATGTAGAGAGCAGCTTTTGCCTTTCCCCAATGTGGCACTGGGCCTGGCCAGATGTTTTGGACTACATCTCCCATCATCCCCAGACAGCATGTTCCGTGGCCAGGGATAATGGGAGTTGTAGTCCAGACCATCTGGAGGGAACGCTGGGGAAGACTGCTCTTGAGTGTCATGTGAGAAATCTACACGTGTGGGAGCCGCTCATCACAAGAGTGGCAGACTGTGACAAGGCAGCAGTGCAATCAGGAAATTTTAGGCTCTGCACTTGATAGTCTTACTGCCCACCGCCTCTCTAGATGCTAATGTGCATTCCTTCACTTACCAGTACCTCACAAAATGTGGTAAGCCAGCCCTGCTGCATTTGGGGGCCCTCCAGTTCATTTTGCTGACTGGGGCAATGGACATTTGCCCCAAGGCCCTGCCTTGACGACGCTGCTGAGACTAGGTAAAAAATATGATGGGTTCAAAAAGCCATTTTTAAAAAATGTGACATACTTTAGTTAGAAAGGGTGTTCTCTAAAACAAACAACAAGAACCCACCAAATCAATTGACTCTGCTAAAAGCAGCCATTTTTGAAGCAAAGTGATTTTCTCAAATGTCCCAATGACTTTACAGTAAATACATTCAAATCACCAGATTTGTGGCGATCTTCTATCCTTGTAGATAACAGAGGCAGCTTCATGATTAATTGCATCTTGATTCCATTCAACAGACGGTGGTGTCTGCTAGAATAGTTAATGGCTCCTGCCTGGTTTATTGCAATGCTGTTTTTTCAAACCTGATTAGCAACTGAATAACTGAAAACTGATTGATGGATCTCCAGTCTCTTTACAGGGCCATTAAAAGCATTCCAAAATGGAGTGTACATATTTTTACTATTTTTTTTATATTAAAAAAACAACCTTGATGTACTGGGAAAAGAAGCAAATAATTTAAATTTGAAATTGAAGCACAAGCAAAGTTGGAATTGTAATAAAGCTTCATCTGAGGTTTTATTCTATCCCAGTTTTTAATAGTGTGTAGATGCATATAGAGAAATATAGATTATATAGATGATACAGATACAGATATACATATAGATAAAAGAACATGATAAGGATATTGTACGGGGAGGGGAAGAGAGATTTAGAGGGAGGAAAGAGCCAGCGTGGCGTAGTGGTGAGAGTGTTGGACTGGGACTCAGGAGATCCGGATTCTAGTCCCCGCTCGGCCATGAAACTCACTGGGTGACTTTGGGCCAGTCACTGACTCTCAGCCTCACCTACCTCACAGGGTTGTTGTGAGGATAAAATGGAGAGGAGGAAGAGGCTTATGTAAGTCGCCTTGGGTTCCTTGCAGGAAAAAAGGCGGGGTATAAATATAATAAATATATAAAATAAAAAATAAATAGAGGGAGGAAAGTAAAATATACTATTTCACATACCAGCCTGGGCCTCAGCAAAATCTGTTCAATGATTACTGTCAAGAAGTATACATTCCTCTCTCTATGGCTGAACATTCAGGTGAGCAATGACACGACACACTTGACTTTAATGTACAGTAGCCTCAACAGAACTTCTCTGCCTGCCCTTTGTTAGTCAGCTATACGGTTTTGGTGCTTGCAGAGGTAAGCCAGTGTACATATCCATTCTGGATCATGTCTGTAGGCAGACATGGTAGAGATCTATATGGAAGTTACGGATCACATCCGAAATACAACAACAGATGATGGATTGAGGGGTGGACAGTAGAAAGCAGATGGGTAAGACATTCAATCCATAACATATGGGGAATGAGAGTAAAGAATATAGGCCAGGCTGAATATGAGGACATGTTTGGGAATTGGAGAAAGTGAAGCAGGAGGGTCTAGAATTCAGCAAGGTAACGATAGGTCTAGACCATGAAAAATTGCTTAGGGCTGGCTCAAATGTAGTACCAATCCACATATGAGCACTGTGAGAAGGCCATACCCTCTGGGGGCTACCAGTGTGAAAGAAGTAACTTCTTGCCACATCTGTTCACCTGAAATGTGCAGTATACCAACACCAGTGGCTTTCCTTGTGATGCTGGTATGGGCTGCTGCATATTTTACTCCCTGCAATCTAGGAGCAGATTTTGGACATCAAAATGACTACATTCGATGATTGTGATAATAATGGAAAGACAGAGCACTGCTTTGCAAAAGTCACTTTACTTAGAAAGGCACTTCATTAAAATAAAAGCCAAAAATTAAGTTCTTGAATTACATAGAGTGCTTAGTAAAGAAAGCATGTTGGTGTGTTCTTGATATGCTCCAATTACAAGTTTAAAATCACACTTTGAAACGTAAATGTGAAGGCTTCTTATGTTCTCATAACAACAAAAATGGTTTTGAAGCCGTTCATAACTTGCTCTGCCTCCACATTTCTGATTCCACTTAGGACAATGGCCTCAAAACCATTTTAGTATGACAAATACCAGGGTGAATTTGAGGTCAATGCCAATTAATAGGTTATGCCATTCTGGAATATCTGGTAATTTGGCCAAGGAAATGAAAGAAACAATAAGCAGCAAGAAAAGAGGTGGAATGATGACATCAATTAGGAATAAATGACTACAAAGCAATACATAATAACAAAGAATTTAGATAGATAAGGCCAAAACTAAGCGTATAAAAAGACTCATCATTCTATGTTTAGGTTGATAGTTATAACATTGTTTTCTGTTTTGTTTTGTTTTTTGCCCAGAGCTTCTAATTTTGGCACAACTAGTTACAATCAATTCCTGGCCATGTTTCAAGGAAATTACAATGACACCATTAACCTGAAGAAACCTACCTAGAGATACTTTCTGTATTGCCCACGTGCAGTTACATGCCTTGATACAACTGGGATTGCATGGGGGTGCATGGGCAAAGCACTGTGCATGCTGTGGCATTTATGCATTTAAAAGGTAAGTCAAAATCCTTTTAGAAAGTTGAATGTCGACCATCTATATCTAGTGATCAACAAACAAGAAAACAGAATGCCGGTAAACATGAAGTCCATATGTAAATAATTGTTAAGTTTATTAATATTTTCAGTGCAGTTGAAGTCAGCCTGTATATAAGTGACCACCAAATCTAAGGGGCACGTGACAGATTATAGATCATGATGTAATCTTCAAGCCTAAAATGTCTAATATCCTAATAAACATCAGTACTATTTACAGACATGGAAGCAATTTAATCCCATCAGTGCACATGTGGGAGGGAATCCCTACAGGTTCCAGTGGAGCTCTTTCATTGCAGTGCACTGGGCCACATGTGCCTCCCATATGCAGGTCCAATCCCAAATAGCCTGATCCTCCCTGGGCATGGCACACATCCTACTCAGGCTTACGAATGCAAGAATAGGGATCAAAGCCCTTGGCTATTCATAGCCAACTTTTTTCTTGTTGGAGAAACCTCCACTTTTAACCACTCTTTAGCTATCCTGACTATATGACAGAAGTTCTAAAATGTAAGTGATCTGCATTTAGTGATCTTGAATATGTCAATGGTAACCATGGCCTGTATCAGTGACGATCCCTCTCATGTCACAAGGTCAACCAGTAATTACTATTTCATTTTTTTAAAAAAAAATTATTTAATTTTTGCAAAACAAAATATAACAAAATACAACAAAACATAAAATTTAAACTTAAACTACATACAATAAACATGCAGTGCTCCCCCACCCTCCTAGGGACCAATTAATATGCTTCCATCCCAATAAACAATTGCTAATCCGCATTCCAAAAATGTAACATATCCTGACAAGGCAAATTCCTTTTCCCCTTTATTAACACATAATCTAGGAATTGACTCCAAATATCCTTAAAATTATTTATCTTTAGCTGTCCCTTTTTACATTTTATACTACAAGTCAATTTATCTTTAAGAGCTATATCCCATATCTCCTTATACCAATCAATCATTAGAAAGTCATGCTGAACCTTCCACTTCCTCGCAATCAATTAAACTAGGTGCCGTTAACAAATTTACAATTAATTCCTTCATGTTTTGTGAACACATAACTTTCTCCATTATTGATAAAAATGCTAATTTTGGAAGACCTCCAAATAAATGCCAATAATTTCCGAAATTTCCAAAAAGACCTTTTGCCAAGACCTTTTGTCTTGTTTTTATTGTATACCATCCTGATATGGTTTACTGAAGGACAGCCTAAAACTTGGTATTGTACAAATTTTGTGTGACTTTTGTCTGTTGACTTACTGTTTATGCTGGTCCTGGACCGTAATAAATATTTGATTTGAAAGATTTGATTTGAAGACCTTTTGCCAATACTCCAGTACGTTTTTACAACTCCACCACATATGAGCATATGTACCTAATTCTTGACATCCTCTCCAACACAATGCGGAGCAATTCTTATCTATGCGGTTTAATCTTACTGGAGTTAAATACCATCTCCAAATTAATTTATAAAAGTTTTCCTTTATCCTTATTGACATAACTCTCAGAATACGTCTGTCCCAAATACTCTTCCAGCCCGTTACTATTTCAGTTTTCTCCAACTTTAGCTTCAATCTAGTCCTCCACTGTGGCCAGATACTTCTTGGCTGCAGCCATTCTACCAAGACAGGGGCAGAGGAAGCCTGAATGGCAATGCCTCCTCTGCTGGTGTTTCTGGGATTCATATCAAAGAGAGGGGATGCATCTCTCTCCTGTGGTTACATGCCTATCTTAAGCCTATAGTAATGACTATCTTAAGCCTCATTGATTTAAATGGATTTAGTCTAAGTCTGGATCTAACCCATTATAAATAAGAATAAGGGCAGCAGGTATCTAAAAACTGGAGGGAGACAGGAATTGCCAACTGTTGCCCTACAATAAATTAAATTTATGCCTCACAAACTAGGAAATATCATAGTCAGCACTTCCTTTGTTTAGTGAATAAATTGTTTGGCAAAACAACAATTTATGCAATTAGTATGCAACTAAGTTACTAGGTTGTTTGTGTTTATATATTGTTTATGTGTTTATAGATATATAGATATACAGATACATATATTAAATCTGAATTAAACTTGGGTATGTGCAGTTAAATAAATACCTAAAATATGTATGTGATTGCCTACCTTATTAGTATGCATTTACTACTGCTGAGTGCTTAAGCTAAGTAATTAAATATGTAAATGGACATTTGGAAATGTGAATGGAAATTTGTACACAAAATTATAATACCTGTTCTATTTATGCATTGACAGTAATTGTATGCTCACATTAGGACTGAATTAATACATTTCCCATTTCAGTTTCTGACTTTCTGCAGTAGCATGTGGTTGGCAGTCTCCCTATGGAGCATGAAGGTCATTTATTATAAGCAATCCCTTCGTCTGGATTACTGCCTCTGTCTCCTGTCTTTTTAAGAAGGGAAAGAATGTGCCACTGGACTGCGTGAAGTACAGAAAGCTACAGAGAGTGCTGAGCACTGAGACAGGACACATGTGAGCCCTGATACATCCTGGTTTTGCACATATTCTGTAACCTTTGACAACAAAGATTGCACATCTCACCCCATGAATAGTTTAAATGGCAAGACGCATGCACAGCATCAGTTGTGAATGGTATGCACATTTAAATTACAGTGGGTGAATCTGTTGGACTCGGTTTTGCTCAGGTTCTCATGCTAAATTCATTCTGTCCAGATTCTGCATTGGATTGCATTTTGTTTTTGTTGGGTTTTTTTGTCTGCACAAATTAAAATGTATGCACATTTTTTAAAAAAAAAATTCACATTTTTGATTTTTCTACATGTTTTTCTACATTTTTCTACATGTTTTTGTAAGGCTTCTATGCTAGAAGTGCCCTAAAAGTAATTTTCAATATATAAATAATAAACATTTTTTTCAACTGTATCCATTTTTGTGCACACTTTTGCAAATGCATGCACATTTCCCATTGAATAAAGCATTTATGCACATTTTTGTGAACATATTTGGAAATATACATCTTGAGTGCATTTTTTGAAACATACACATTTTTGTTGTACACTTTCTTGGGAGCTGTGTCACAAACTTTGGAAATATATGGAATTTTGTGATGAATGGCATTCTGGTTCATGTTTAGGTTCAGGAAGTGTGAATTTGGTAAGTTTGGATGAAATGGGAACTGAACGAATTTCTTATCCATCCTTACATTTAAATGGCTAGCAGATTCCTCTACAATTAATGCAAAAGCAATGTGATCAGAAAAGAATTGGATCCACATTTCCCTGTTTAATTTGAGGAAATCCTGGGAGTGATGTGCATGTATTTTGCCATTCAGTCACTTAGGTATAGTCTGCACATGAGTTTGAAATGTAATATATGAGTTGGCCATTGCTCAAACCTCTTGTTTTCAGTGCTTTCTTGATATAAAGTGCAAGAAGGTTTTCAGGGAGCTCTTTCAATCCCACTCGGCCACTGCTGCAGCTTAGCCTCTTTTGCAGGGGAATAAAACCTGTGGGAAATTGGAAGACAGATGTTGGCACTGCACTAATTTCTAACTCTTCCCTATTTGGCTACACCTCTTCAGGTACTGAGGTAGGCCTTCCTGAGTCACTACCCCCCGCCCTGAGCTCCACAACTCTGGGTGTGTGAGCCAGGTTAGCTCCAATGGGGTTCCTTTGCCCACTCCCAGGACCCTAAGCCAGGAGTGGTGACAAATATAGGGAATTGGCAATCACCCTCAAGGTGCTTCCAAGTGCTCATCAATGTTCTTACCTGTTACTTTCCCACACAGCCCTGCTCTTGTGACCAACTGTCTTACCTATTGACATAGTCACCCATCTAGCACTAATTACCAAACTCCTCAAGTTGAACATTATAGAGTAGGAGAACCACCACCTCCATTTCTTGGTGCAAGTTTGGTTGACAGGCAAGAAATTCCTACCTGGCCCTTATATGACTGACTATTCAAGTGGGGGTTGCACAAATTTAAATAGCCCACTGCAAACTCTACGTCTGGCAGGCAACCAGATGTAGCATGCATCCATACACTGTCACCCTACATGTCCCACCCCTACCTGGGGCTAGATGCAGAGACACCCCTTCCTGAACCCATCCAGGTTGGGCAGAAGGAGCAGAATTCCCAAACTATCTTATAAGACTAGCTTTCTTGGTCATGTTGTGATATCATGGGGGCGGGAAGCAATTCACTACTGTGGGCAGCTGGCTTTTGCTTGAATCTTGCAGAGCTCTCCTTCTTCTTGTTCTTGTTCTTCTTGTTCTTGTTCTTGTTCTTGTTCTTCTTCTTTTTTCAAATCTCGACCTTGAAAAAGAATTACCGGTAGTATGTTTTAAACTGTGGTTGCATCCAGAGCACTGCTCTAAAAATCTTGTGTGCTTTCCATCCTTACCCAAGACATAGTGATTAGTGATGGTAGAAATAGACATTCACAAAGCATGTGGATTATTTTAAATTATTATATGTCTTCCTACTTACAATGTAAGTAATTAAATTAGTACAGCTGTGTACAAAGCAAGCCATAAATCTGCATTAGGTTGCTGAATCTCTGTTAGTGGATATCCTTGGCGTGAGGCTCAGATTAATATTTATGGCTCCACATGAATATCTTGTACTTGGCTTTATAAACCTAGCTTGGAGGACACCAACAACTGTGCTCCAATTTGTAATGCCTTCAAAAAGTGCATGTTGATCCAAGTCCAAAATTATTTTCAAATATGAATATATATATATATATATATATATATGCAAGTCTCCTTCCCTCTCTCTCCAACATGGTTGTGAGAAAAAGAAAATTATAAGGAATCCTTTTAAAAGAAACTACAGCACCCACTTCCAGATGAAATGCTTTTAGATAGGAATATAAAAGATGAATATATGTATACACATTTTCTTTGCAGTGCAAAGGAGTTCTTCATTCTTTTATCTCCCACATGAGAAAAGACTTTGTCCTTGCTAAATTGAGTTGTTGTGTGTGGTATTATCTAGGATCCAAATAAACACAGACCATCAAATGTAACAACCCCAAAGCCATTAGACCCTCGTTCCAGATTAATTTTTACTTTCACAAAAGTGTAGGTAAAAAAAAGAAAGCTGCCTGGGGGTCTCTTTTCAGTGGTTTCCCCTCTGATGTGAAAAAAAAATCTACTTTAAATGTTCGTCTTTCTTCCATTTTAACAAGAGATGTCATATTCATGTCATATTCACCTTTCTGCCATCCAGTATTTTGTATGCTTTCCTTTCCTTTCCTTTGCCACCACCCCAATTCAAAATGTTATCAAATTCTAACAGTTTTCTTTCCACCACACTTTTCTCTCCATCCTTTTCCATTAAGTATTGGAATATTCACTTCTGTTACTGTCCTTGTTAAAAAAAAAAAGCACAACAAGACAAAACAAAACAAAACTGCAGGGCTCTTTTCTTTTCTTTTTCTGTATTGTGGTTTTAGAGTAATCTGCTGAAGTCCACATGAGCTCTTACTCTGCCAGCACTTTCATGTTGTGTACCTGTTTTCACCTCCTGACATACTGAGGGTGAAGACAGACATAACATTTTAGAGCACTCACGAAGATCAGTCCAAAGGTATCTTTCTCTCCAAGATTCAGCTCTGGGGAGTGGCGGGGGGAACAGTTTTGCAACTTTGCAGCAGAAACTGGCTGTGGGTGATGCCGATTTCTGGTGTCCATGATGCCAACAAGAAATGTGCATGTACACATGCATGCACACATACACCTGCAGCAGTTTTGCACACTAAAAAAAAAAGTTCTTAAAAATTAAGCACCAAATGAACAGATAAATGAATAAGTGCATGTGCCGAATGAACAGATGAATGTACATTGGGCACTTTATTTATTGATAACCTGCCTTTCTATTAAAATGTTCAAGATGGCTTACAACAATGGAAAACAATTGAGATATAAGCAATACAGCAACAATAGACTGGTATATATGTTTGTCCTTCAAACTGCTAAGCTGAACTCACACTGTGACTAAGGGATGTACTGCAAGCTCTCTTTTTATGTCTGTCTTCCTCTTCAGGTGCCACAGGATTAAAATTGGGAACCAGGCCTGCCCAAGTATTGGCATCACTGCATCACTAATACAACCTATCAGAGAAGAAACACACAGTCCTTCAAGTTGACAGCAAGAAGCATTTATTTAATTCATTAGTTTGGTTACTTACATTTTTAAATAGCTCAATAACTGTATTAAACTGTATTTAATGACCCGCCACCAGCAGCCACCTTCTAGGAAAGAAAATGAGCATAATTTAAACTAGAAAAAATACAGATAAAATTAAGGCAAATTCTACAGATTTACATTAAAATGGATGCGGAAAGAGGTATTGGCTCAACAGATAGATTAGTGATTGTATCCATACTCTTATAGCAAGTAGCAGAATAAATTAATCAGATATAAGCTAGTGAGAATGTTAATGAAAGCTAGCTAAAAATCAAATTGTTCCTTTAACATGTAGGTCCATTGGGCATTTTCAAATATAAACTCAATTTTAAAAATTGCAGACAACAAAGGGAAGGGTATTTGAGTTGATTGGGGTGCACAGGAATCCTGTCACAATAATCTCTGCTCTTGTCCTTTTTGTTTTGTTTTCCTCTTTTCCTCTTGTTTTCCAAGAGTCCTTGCTTAAAAATATCTCTATATCCTTTTGCTCTTATGTGACCCCCAGTTTATCTCTTTTCTGCATGAACAGTGAAGTGACTTATACTTACAGCTTTAATCTAAATCACACTGAAATGTGAAAGTGTTCACTTCCTTTCCATGGTCTTTGTATGGACACACAGATACCCCAACCGTATTTGAGATGGAAAAAAATATATGTGGCTGAAAAACCTGTATCCTACATACACGAAAAGACTAGGACACAAAAATGGGGAAAATGTACTTACATATTTCAGAAACCAACAGCTTGGACGTTTAAGTGTAGGTTGTGGAGGCAATGACTCCACAAAACCACAATATTATGATTTGAGCTAAGAATTGGCACATTCATCCTTTATCATGTTTGGTTCGGATGAGAGAAAAAAAATTCTTGGTGGTCACACCCAGATTCTGGAACACCTTAGCCCATGAAATCTATTTGTTCCACTCTGTTGTTGTTTTTGCCAACTGGTTAAAACCTCCTGTTAGAACAAGCATTTGTTTGTCTTCCATGTTGATTTTGTATGTGGTGGATGTGGATTTTAGAATGTTTTTATCCACTGAGCCTATTCCTGGTTTTATATGTGGTTTTATTTTTATGGATTGTTGTTGTCATTTAAATTGTTGTAAGCCACACTACGTGATCCAAATGTATTAGAAGAGACCAAATGGATGTCATGGGGTATTGGGTAAGGTGTTCCAAAATCTGGGTGTGACCACCAAGAAGGCTTTTTCCTCTCATCTGAACCAATCATGACATAAGTTTTCTAAAACAGATGTCAACAGTGGGACTCTGTAATATAAAATCCTAACTTTCTAGGTGCAGAACAATAGTACAAAATTAAGCCAACCTATTTTGCAGGGGTACTAAATTTATTTATTTATTATTCATTCATTCATTATATTTATACCCTGCCTTTTTTCCTGAAAGGAACCCAAGGTGGCTTACATAATCCTCCTCCTCTCCATTTTATCCTCACAACAACCCTGTGAGGTAGGTTAGACTGAGAGGCAGTGACTGGCCCAAAGTCACCCAGTGAGTTTCATGGCCCAGCGGGGACTAGAACCCGGATCTCCCAAGTCCCAGTCCAACACTCTCACCACTACACCACATTGGCTTAAATGTCTTCAAGCCCCCATGCAAAGCAAAGGTCAAAACTTCACAGAGACAACATAAAGTTCTCACTATAAGGCAAGCTAGAAGGATGTAGCAATTTAGAGGGAAATTTAAGAATTCAGATGTACATGAAAAACATGAAGGCACCATGTTTTGTTTTGTTTTAAAAGGATTCCCAATTTTTGCCAAATTCCAACATTGAGCAAAACAACAACCTGGTTTCAATTCTGCATTCTTCCAGATGGAGAGCCTCTAGCATTACCAATAAAAAGGCACTGTGCAGCTATTCAGTCTTTCCCCCTTAATGGGTATTTTTCTGGTAGGAAACAAGTTGGAAGATGTGGGGGGGGGGGGATATGGGAAGGTTATAAATGGAAGATGATGACATCTGTATGTACCCCCTGTAAGGTTCAGTGAGTGAGGCAGGGTGATTGATCAATAAAAGCCTCACCTGGAAGCATCCTCTGCTGTGCTTGCTATTTGTCAAATAATCAAATAAATGTTTACAAAGATACCCTAAGGCTGCAATCTTATGAAATGAGGAGTATGTACGATGTGTTTCCAAGTAAATGTGCATAGGCTTGAGATGCACCTCTTCAGTGATCTCTCTTGCAAACAAGACAATACAGTATCTTGTGGCAATAAAACACAGGGTAGTTAAGCTACACCTAGCTCTAATCTAAATGCATGCATGTTCAGTTAAGTCCCATATGCTTTCCAGGCCAGGCTCAGTTCAAGGTGTTGGTTTTAACCTTTACAGCCCTAAATGTCTTAGGACCTGGCTAAGGGACCATCTGTCTCATTATGAACCTGTCCAGTTACTAAGATCTGCAGGAGATTGCCCACAGAGGCCTGCTTGTCAGCTGTGCACTTTCTCTTCTGTTGTTCCCAGATTGTGGATTGCGTTCCCTCAAGAACTATGATTGGCCCCCACTCTCTTGGCTTTTAGAAGGGTGAGAAGACAAGACACCTCTTCTCACATTTAGCCTTTTAAATTATGAGGTTGTTTTAATGTTTTACTGTTTTTAATATTCTTGCTTTTTATTGTGTTAAGATTTTATTGTTTTACATTGTGACTTTTTTTGCAAGTAAGGTGGTATATAAATGTTAATAATAAATAATATATTTCAGTGAAGGGTGCTGAACTGTATGATGGGCGGCAGCCTTCCTTGCTCGTCAAGCCCACTCCCAATTGTTTTGCTTCACACAGGTCTTATCGGGTTGAACCCATGTCATCAGCAACCTTCCTTTCCCTCAGCCCTTCTGATAATGGTAAAGCCCACAGCAACGTTAAGTATTCTTCAATAAGATTCTGTCTTGTTAAATATGTGCATAAAATATAGAATTAGGAAGACAGAGAGACAGACACGCATGATAGGAATAATGGCTGTGATGCAGCCCTGGGGATGCAAGCTGGCCTTTTCTATTGTTGGCTCTGCGATGACCAGATGCAAAGGTCTCCTGTGTCCTTAGGACTTGTGAACTTCAGCAAATGAAGCTTTCCTCATCTCTGCATCTCCACAAATTCCCTTTTCTGTGCACCTTATTAAAGGTACAGCATCCCCAACCTTTATTTCTTTATGTATTCATCCATTAGTGATACTTATATACCGCTTAATAAAATCCCTAAACGGTTCACATATAAACATGAAAAGTCACATTTAAAATACATTGTTAAAAACAATTCCAATTCAAATAATTAAACAGTAATCAGTTTACAATATAGAACAAAGGACATTACTGTACCCAAGCTGTGCAAAGAGGTGTGTTTTCTTTAATGCTGATATAGCAGCCCTCCCAAGGGAGCCATGATCATCAAGGGAGTGGTCTATATTCCTTCAGTATTTAACTATATGTTTAACATTTTCTTAGTTGACTAGATATTTGAAGAGAGTGTGACAGTTTTTTCTCAGCGCTTGTGCTGCCAGTCTGAGATGTTACAAAATTACTTGGTTCAAGGGATTATATTGCATATTCTTCCTATGAGCATAGCCCTTTAAAAAATAACACCCTTACAGTTCTAAATATTTGAAGGTGGTGCATCTATGTCAGTATGAACAATGACATTCAGAATTTGGAAGTTGCTGATTCCACAAAGCTTCTTGTCAACAATATGCAAAGATTAGGAAACTGTTAGAACAATAGTGGGTTTTAGGATTCATGGTCTGAAGTATTGTAAATTAACTACTCTACCAATGGATATCTATAATAGCTCTTTTATAGATGAGTGCAGATGGATGAAAAACTAACAACTGAAGTTTTGTTTACTTTAAGCTTTAATGTTCTTTCTGCAGATGATGGTTTGCTGTTGTACTAGTATTCTCCAAACAATTAAAATAGATTTATATTAAAGTCAAAAAATGTACTTGTGCATCCATTATTCTACTACCACATGTTGCTTAATTTATAACCATCTTGGGATGGGGGGAATGATACACTATACTTTTCAGAATAACTTTACATCCACAATGTTGTGCCCTCCAAAACCAGGTGTCACACCACTATTAGTGGAAATGGTCAATTGATGAGAAATCCAGCTTACTTTGATATGCACATTAAAGATGTGACTGCGATCTATCTCCCTCCCTCCCTCTCTTCCTTTCTTACACACACGCACACACACACACACACATGATTCTGGGCCAGATTGCATGCTCACCTAGCCAAAGACTGTTGCCCCATGTTGGAGGGAACAACCACACACACTTCTTAGTACGTGATTAAGGCATTGCCCGACTGTGAGCTAGGTCTCCCATGTGTAGGCCTGAGTGCATGTAAGTCTGAGTTGCACAACCCCTTTAATAAAGGGGAAGGATTGTGCAGGTAGTGTGCTTCAAACATATGGCCCTGTGTGTGGAATGGTCTGCTTGCATAGTGTCTTATTCATGCAATGAAGAAGGATATGCACCGCTGCTCCTTTGAGAAGAAGAATGGTGATCTGAAGAAGTGAATGTGTGAACAGGCCCAAAGGAATCTGAATTTGTTGTTATTTGTCAATTACAGGGTTACTTAAGAGTGCGTGTGCTTAGGAACTTGCTCCCAGGTTAGCAATTTAGGACCAGGCCTAAATATGATAGATGTTCCATTGAGGAAAAGTGGCATGAGAAAGACCCAAGTTCCACATTGGATCATGCAGACAATGGGTCATCCACTGACCCATCATCATCTCTGTTTGCCAGTTAGAGGGTGGGGACAAGCATGAGTGCACTCTGTCCTGGATAAACATGGCTTCCAACAAAAATCAAAGTCCTGTGTAGATGAAAATCCATGGAGAAAACCCCATGCCCCAATTGCATAAAGTTCATTTCAACTCTTAATTTGTTTTCATGTAGGTCTATGGTCACTTTTATTCTCCTTTGAAAAATGGAAACTGAAGCTGGGGCATTGTGACTTGCTATCTAGAGAGTCTGTCTCTGAGCTGGGATTTGAACTACACCTTTTAAGTCCAGATCAAGCACACTAGATTGTGGGCCACACTGCATTCATCAAATATAATTAAATCATTGCTTTGATGTAGGTCCTAGAACACCAATGGAAAAATAATTCATTTGGTTCATCGAATGTGCTACTATAGAAGTAAATATCAAAATTAAAGAACATCTGTTATTGGGCATATTAAAGATATAATAAATAAATAATATTGCCAGAGCCACAATTAGAAGCAGTTGTAGGGCAGTCCTCTATTTGAAGGACAGCCAGGGCACAGTCCTCTATTTGAAGACATCCTCTATTTGAAGGGCTGTCTAGTCCAAGTCCAGTTTAAATGTAAAATGTGCAAAATTATGCATCGTGTGGAGAAAGTGGACAGGGAAACATTTTTCTCCCTAGCTCATAATACTAGAACCCGGGGTCATCCCATGAAGCTGATTGGTGGGAGATTCAGGACAGATAAAATGAAGTACTTCTTCACACAGTGCATAGTTAAAGTATGGAATTCACTTCCACAAGATGTAGTGATGGCCACCAATTTGGATGGCTTTAAAAGGGGATTGGACAAATTCATGAGGATAGGGCTATCAATGGTTACTAGTCCTGATTGGCTATATGCTCCTCCAGTATCAGAGGCAGTATGCCTATGTACTCCAGTTGCTGGGGAAGTGCCGTTGCACATATCCTGCTTGTGGGATCCCGTGGGCAGCTGGTTGGCCACTGTGTGAACAGAATGCTGGACTAGATGGACCCTTGCTCTGAACCAGCAAGGCTGTTCTTATGTTTTTATCTAATGAACCTTAAGGAGGGAGCGCAGGGTCCTTGAAGTTGCTTGCCCATCAACAGTTAGCACCTGAGCAGCAGACTGAGCAGTCATACAATTCACCTGGTCAAAGTCTTACCCATGATGGTGGTGATGGTGGTATTTCTATTTAAATTACACTGAATATTTCTAAATTTGAATATAGACATATACATTAGCATACACAACATTTATGCAAATTTGTGTCCCCATTTGTCCTTTTTTAGTGATGTTTTCCCTCTTTTTTGGAGCAATACATAAGTGGCCACTCTACAGTCCTGTGAAAACTGAGTTGCCAGCTCATAAAACATATGTCAATCCCATCAGAATATTGCCCAAGTGTCCACTTACCCTTCTGAATACTCTGAAGGAATATTGAGGATCGACACCTAAGCCTAAGGTATCATATTTTCCTACCATTTTCCTTCTTACCTTTATGTACTGGGACAACCCCACTTACCTGATGTCATCTGACTTTAGTGATCTCTTGCTGACATGGGGGAAATTTTATGGTTTCCCCCCAAAGAAAACTGTTGGAGGGTGAATTCAAGATAGCATGCTGATATTATTACACCTTGAGCCCAAAAAATAAGCAAAATATGGGTGACTGGAACAGTGCTGAGGTCAGTTTAGCCTATGAGCACCAAAACTTACTGCTATTTAACACTTGCTATTATGCTAAGTGGTTGAAAATCTAGAGTTAGTTATCTCTCTACCATCTTATTACCATCTTATGTTGTATTCATTTAATTCATGGACTACCAATTGATCCCAGGTAGCTCTGTGTTATGTCAAGCTGGTGATAGAATAAAATATGCCAGCCCACATCAGCAAATATTTTAAAAGGGAAAATGTTTATTTTTCAACACAGCTGAATAAATGACCCTCTCTTTTTTAAGCTTTTCCATATATGCTACCAGTTCATCATGTGCAACAGTACACTGGGGAGGCTGGTGACTCCTATTTCGGTGGGGTTCCTCCTTATCCATCGCATGTTTTGCAGCTTTTATTTGGAGACTTAATCAGAGATATCCATGGTGCCGAATTCCATCCCCAAAATAGATTTGCCACCCTGAAGCACCATGGATAGCTCCGATGTTAGGGATGTATCGACTTACCTGAAATAGGCTCAGGGCGCTTGGCGAGCACACACACCCCAGTCCCGCGGCGTTTGCCAAGGAGCTAAAAAAACTTCCGGGTCCCCGGCACGTCACTTCCGGGTCCCCACTCCCCAGCGCTGTGTTTTTAACATAAAAACCATGGAAACCCACCTTAAAACGGCCACGATTTGCTATTCACAGCTGTTTTAAGATGGGTTTCCACGGTTTTATGTTAAAAACGCAGTGCCGGGGACCCGGAAGTGACGTGCCAGGGACCCAGAAGTTTTTTTAGCTCCTTGGCAAGCGCCGCGTAGTGAAGCTCCTTTCCCCGGCGCGTCTTGTAGTGAGCAATGGTGCAGTAAGTCACGCGGGGGCCGGGGGGGTTGAGTTCAGCGATTTTGCAGAGCTTTTACCCCCCCCTTCAAGTTCCGCGCACATCCCTAGCTCCAATAAAGCTCCAAATAAAACCTGCAAAACATGCAATGGATAAGGAGCCCCACCGAAATAGGAGTCACCCACCTCCCCTGACAGTACAGTTTGCCTAATTTGCATGAGAGTTTTAGAAGGCTGCTGCTGAAGAGCTTCTGAAATGCCCTCCTCCCACCGCTATAACAGTCAAGAGTTGATGAAGGCTATTCTGTATACAATAGGATACACCACTATTTATTTTGATCCTGCAAGGCTTGAATTGCCTTTTGCTTATCTGCTTTCCCCTCTTCTTTGGAAATGCTGTAGATATTACATTGGGGCGTTACCAGTAACTATGGCCTTCAATCCTGCCCATAGATAAAACTCAGCTAACATTGATATCAATGAGAACGATGTGCACAGATCGAGGGCATGGGATGGTCCCTAATTTGTATCATTAAATTAAAATACTGTGGTGCACAGAACTGGAAAATAGTATCTGGGAGTCATTAATAAATAACTGGGCCAGTGGAAGGCAAGGCTATCACCTTTCTGTCAGGGTAATAGAGATACTTTTCCTAATGAATAGCCCTAACCATTGCTGGACAATAAATATGAAAGCGTTCAGACTTCAAGGCTTCGCCGATGACAAAAGGATACACACACACACACACACACACACACCCTAGATATTACCAGTCACTTTCTCTGAGCTGGACAAATTATTAGGAAAGAATAAGATTCTTTTTTCACCTAAGAATTGCCAGAAGAATATATATAAAGATATATCCGTAAGAGCATTATAATTTGTCAGGCTCCTTTTCCAGAAAGGAGAAGAAAAATACACAGTACAAAAAGGCAGCATTTGCTGACCTTACTATATCAGGACGTGAGGATTTGCCCCCCCCCCCCCATGTCACTGGTGGCTCTGAACGAAGAACTTTTCATTAACATTTGCAGAGTTCCTAGGGATAGCCTTTTTCAGAAACACATCTCAGAAATCTGCATTCTAAATTATTCTGCTGCCCCTGCCAGGTCAATGTAAGTTCCATTGAAGCAGAACCCTTCTCGTGCTTAAGTTATACAGAAGGGCTCTTTTCTCCTTTTTAAAAACGGCAAAGGTTTATTTTCTAAAGAGCACCATTCAAAAATAAAATAAACCTTCCGAGAGGAATTGGTAATGAACACCAGAGAGGTCTTATTGTTTTTCAAAATAAGCACTTCTTATATTGGGGGGCTTGCTCACTAATCACTACTGCTGCTGCTTAACTTCCATTTGGATATGTGGAGTTATGCAGACTCCCACACAAGCCCCTTTGAAGTGAATGGCAGTTCTGCAGGAACAGCGATACCAGACTGTAGCTATAGGGCGAATTCTTTTTTTCAGGCACATGCACTCTATTTAGTATCAGAAGGCAGGGGCAAGCTAACATTAGGCAGATTTTGATTCGATAGATTATATAGGGGTCCTCCACCATTTGGGACCCATAGGCACATTTCAAAATGTAAGAAACTGTGGCGGGCACCACCACAAAATGGCTGCCACTGGGGCCCGACTGGTCACAAAAGAGAAGTGATTTGCCCAAGAAACTGAGGAAATGCTGAGGTTGGATGAAGCCCCAAATGACAAACCACATATTTGACTTTATCAAAATACCCTTTCCCCAGGAGGAAAAATGGTAATACTCAAGAGAAACAATTGTCCACACAAACATTCACCCGGGCCAGGCAGCAACACCCCCCTCCAAACAACCCACACAAACACCTACCCAGGCAGCAATCCCCACCCTGAACAGCCCACACAAACACCTACCCAGGCAGCAATCCCCACCCTGAACAGCCCACACAAGCGAACACCTAGGCAGCAACCCCCCAAAGAAGGGGGTAGGATAGAACTGTGGAATGCTACACTTGAGCCTATGGCATATCTTACTGGGGGGACAATCATAGGTCCTGAAAAGTTGCACTTGCTGATTGAATGTTATGAGTGGAACAATTCTGCCTGTTTTGGGGCTATAACTCTTGATGGTAATTTATTCCTTCATGATTCTAGCTAAAACATTTAGTGGTACAAAACCAACCAGTGTCATCATACTGGATGAGTTAAAAAAACAACACACGACCTCAGTTGTACATATATGTTAAATATTATAATATATGAGTTGGGATCCTGGGTATGTCTGCACTGGCAAAAAAGCATCCCCTGAGTGGAGTTCCAGTCATGGATGTTCCCACCAGTGGAAGGGAGGAGATGGCTTTCATCAGCTCACCCCTTGTGCCACACCCCAAATCCTGCTCTGAAGGATTGAGGGACCCTCTGGAACAGTGAGGTAGGACTGCAGGGGGAGGGAGAATCAGTGAAAATTGCCTCCCCCCTTCCACCAATGGGATCATCTGCTGGATCTCAGTCCCATCAGTGAATGAAAGGGGCCCTTCCATTCACAGAAGCCTAGTTAGGAATGGATCCAAGCTATTGCTAAAAAAGAAAAAAAGCAAGTGGTTGATACGGAAACTTATGTTTTCTCCTCTCATTCATCCTCACTATTCTTTCAGATCTAAGTGCAGGTTCCTGATACTGTTACCACATCTATTAGTGAGCTTTAAATGAAATTCATTTCGGCAATATTACATTCAATTATACTGGAGATTCTATGGAATCATGTATTATATCCACCTGAATACCAAAAGAATTCATCATGATTAAAGTTATTGCAAGAAATTCCAAAGGAAGGAAGAGTGATTTGCCACTTATTATAAAAGGTTGCCCATTTAGCCATAAGTGGTCAGTCATTATTAATTCATTTGGTATTCCTTATGACATTAATCACAGCTAATTCTTTGGGTATTATTAATGTAGATATAACATGGAATTCCACTGCAATTTAGCTATTTATTTAAATGTATCATTAATTTCAAACACCATCAATCCGGATGTCAGGATTTTCAGTCAGAATCTGTATGGGGTAATTTCTATCACACTCGGGCCAACTAGATCAGGTTTCCAGGGTTGTGTTTTTTTAAAAATTATTTTTTTTAAGTGTGGTTTCTTTTCCTCCTAAGGATGAACTTTAATTGGCAGCAAGCCTTGTTCAGTTGCCTCAGTGCAGGATTGGAACCATGGGCCTAGGTTGGAGATCTTGCTGCATGCAAGGATCTCACATCTCCTCTCCAGCACTGGATGTATGAATAAGTCAGATTGTCACAATCAGTGCAAAGTTGCACTAGACCTTTTTTTATATACTAAGGTAAGAAAAAGAGGGTTCTTGAGAAGTGGAACAGAGTTTCCTGGGGAAGAGCATGTGAGTATTTCGACAACGATGAAGAATGAACAGCAGCCCTGTTTGCAGTGGCTTAGTAGTAGATTTGGAAGTGCAGGCACTCCTCATGATAATCCTCATAGCCACGCCCCCAAGGAGAGTCCAAAAATGCAGGCAGGAGGCAGCTGTGTGGATCCATGTCAACAAACCACTTCAGCAGTTTCATCTCCACCAGGAGCCAGTCTCTTGAAAAGCTAAAGGGTCTTAATTGTCCATTCAAAACCAAGCCACTACAAAATGCTTTGCCTTACAACAGGGAACAATTTATTGTTGCTGGGGAAATTATTATTTAAAAAAAACACCCCAGCTCCAGATACTGTGAGAATTGTAGAAAGCTCGGAGGGAACAGGGAATTCTGAAGTGGGGACAGATGACGTCAGCATCCCTGCTAATCCAAAAGTGCTAGTGCCGCATCCCTGTGAGCCCTGGCTGCACTGCACCCTGCATCATATCTAAATCCATGTGAACATCAGAGTCCCCAAATGCTTATCGAGTCAGGCAACGTGAACAGGGTAGGGGTCCCCGAGCGGAACTGGACATTGTGGAATAGTGGAGATCCTTCAAGCTTCAATAGTAGAGATACTTCACTATCCTTCAATAGTGGAGATTCCAGTCAACTACAGATGCCTACATTTTTCTGACTATGACACATAGATTGATCGATCGATAGACAGATATACAGTCATGCCTTGGATTGAGAGCATAATTTGTTCCGGAAACGTAATCCAAAACACTCTTATATCAAAACGAAATCCCCCCAAAAAATTTGTACAGAGATTTTTAATTTAAGCCGTACTACAGTACTTGTATTGCAAGACGTCGCTTGTATATCAAGTCAAATTTTTTAAAATAAATATTTAAAAATTTGCTTGTCTTGCAAAACGCTTTCAAATCAAGTTACTTGCAATCCAAGGTATTACTGTAGAGATGATAGATAGATAGATAGATAGATAGATAGATAGATCTCTCTCTCTCTCTCTCTCTCTCTCTCTCTCTCTCTCTCTCTCACACACACACACACACACCATATATATGCTACATAATTTATATATTGAATCTTTTATTAGATAGTGGGCTCCTCCTGAGGCTGTTTTACTGAAGTTGCCACCATGCACTAAGATCTCATGGCAGCCCACACTCCCCACTGCTCAGCTGATTCCCAGTACCCATCAACTGGGCAGGAGGGAGGAGCATGGTTCAAATGGGAAGGATGGTGGGTGGGGCGGCTCTTCCTGAGCACCTTCCTCCCCATTCCAACCATGTTCCAGCCAGCCCGTCAAACAGCTATTTGACCGGCTGGCCGGAGCATCGTCTAGCTGGGGAGGAAGGCATGAAGGGAGTGTCATCCCCATGCGCCCCCCTCCCCCTCCCAATCATCCTCCCCAAGCCTGCTGAACAGGTGAGTGGGGGACGTGCAGGGTGAGGGGACTTGGCAGGGGCTTGGGCACCCACAGCAGGCCATAGCGAAGGCCTCTGCAGGCCACAGGTTGCCCACCTGTGCCTTAGGGACAGAGGAAGTGTCTCCGTGTCCAATCCTGTGCATGTTTAGGCAGAAAAGAGTCCTACAGCTCCCAGCATTCCCCAGGCAGCCATGCTGGCTGGGGCATGCTGGGGGTTGTAGGACTCTTTTCTGCCTAAACATGCACAGGGTTGTGCCCTAAAGCCGTTAAGAGGGGTGGGCCAGGGGCATCAGGAAAGCAAATGAATGTCCTACAAGCAAATGTACCCATAAAAGGTTAAAAGGCACACAGCCTTTTGGCAACGGAAGCTCTAGCTTTCAAACGGGGGGGGGGGAGTGGGAAGAAGAAGTGGCAAAGGCCTGCTCTGAGTATGCTATCATTGAATATATGATATATAATATATAGTCTAATATATATTAGACTAAGTTACACTAATTCTTGAGTTGTTATCCACAGGCTAAACTGAATTAGGAGAAGAAGCTAAATCAAGTGCAGCATGCAGGCTTGAGTGACTGTTAGATTGCTGTGTTCTGTTACACAATAGCTGGTAATATGGACGAGACCAGTAGCCAAACAGTCACATGGGCTGTGTGTCCAACATTAAAACTATGAGAGCTTTCCATCAAAGGAGGAGGGAAAACGCGCCAAATGCAAAGGTGATAAAATGAAATACGTTATATTGCAATGTATCATATAATTAACCTGTTGAACTAACTGCTTCAGGTTATTATTGAATTATAATGGAGAATTGCTTAGCAAATCTCAGAAAAGGATTAGGCAATTATTATATGAGTAAGAAGAGCATCTGCTGTGACACTAGCTTGAATAAAATTATAAAGCCATATCAATCCTTCTCTCTTGTGCACAAACCAGTCAGACTACAGAAGAGACTACAGGTGTTTTTTTTATTATTGTTATTATTATCATCATTAGACAACAGTATTGCCTAGTGAATAAATGGCATACATTGTTTATACGTACTAATTTACATCTTTCAAAGTAATATGAAATATTTTGAATCTTTAACCTGAAGGGAAGAATACAGAGAAGACCACAGAAAGTGCCATGGTAATTTTATCTTGGCATGTGGCTTCCAATCCAATTATTAGGCTGAGAGCATGGAACAACTGTTGCAAGTGCGTACACAGTATGTGTATCGGGACGGTTGTTTTTTAGACCAGGAGCAGTGCGACAACCACCCCTCACCCTATAGCAGTGATAGCGAACCTTTTTGAGCCCAAGTGCCCAAACTGCAACACAAAACCAACTTATTTATTTCAAAGTGCCAACACTGCAATTAAACCTGAATACCGAGGTTTTAGTTTTAGAAAAACAACTCATACAGTTGTCCGAACTAATTAACATCTTTTGTCTTAAAAGAAAAACACAATAACAGAGCTTTCAATGATACAAACAGTTTTTTGTTGGGGGAAAAAATCAACTCAAAAAATTATTATAGTACTACATTGTACACATAGCCTGAAGGGAATTTATACAAACTTTTTAAATAATTAGGCACATGTATTTTTGGATAAGGGATTCTCAACTTGTAACATGATTATATGGCAGACTGAAATTGTATGGGGCAAGCTTTACCCCGGGCCCTTTCCCTGCTTCTACAGGTGTCGGATTAGTAAAAGTAAATCAACCTGTACTAGGATGAGCAAGATAAACAAAAAAACTAAACGTGCTTAACACATTTTAAACACTTTATGTCTTGGACTGCGAACACTGCATTAGGTAAAAGTTTGTATTGGGCATGCTTTTGTACAATTAATGTGATTTTTGCTATTGCATGCATGCTGATAATTTGTCAAACCTTGGCTCATACTCCATTAGTTTGAGAGCAACACATGCAGCACTCAGGTCAACTGTTAGGGCTTTACATCCAAGCCATGGTCTGTGCATCATTCTTCAAAATCTTTTAAATGTGAAAACAATGTAGAAAAGAATTCTGTAACAGGAATTCTAGAATAAAATCATTCTGTTCCACACTGTGAGAAAGAACAAAATCATTAGTGTTTTGCAGAAGGGGACAGTCTGGTGACCAATGGCTCGAGTGCCCACAGAGAGGTCCCTGCGTGCCAGCTGTGGCACCCGTGCCATAGGTTCGCCATCACTGCCCTATACCCAGGTGCGGTGTTGCCGCCTCACCTAGTGACCAAGGACACCTGTTTCACCTCAGGATCTGCCCCGCCACCCAGGTGCACCTCCCAGACAGCCTGTGCCTATCATCACACCACTATTGGGATGGCTACCACCGTCAGGGCTTTTGTGCCACCTAGCCTGGCAAACTTAACAGAGGCTGTTCTTTCCCACTATTTTAGCCCACCTATAGTGGGTTTTTTCCCTTCAGGTATGCTGCCACCAAACCCCTCAGTAGCGTGTGTCCTTTGCGAGGCACGTGGGGTTAACCTTATGTATAATTATAGATGGAAAACAGGCTGTTTTCACACAAAAAGAACAAGATTTATTTTGGGAACACAGGTGGGAAATCAGGGTCAGGGAACATAAGGGATTAAGGGGTCAAATATGAGTTTCAGGCAAATACAGGTAATTAAATATTTATCTAGATCAGGGCTCTCCAACCTTGGGTCCCCAGATGTTTTTGGCCTACAACTCCCAGCATGCCCGAGCCAGGGACCCAAGGTTGGAGAGCCCTGATCTAGATATAGCACTTTTCACACTTCTGACTATTTTCTCCAGCCTTCCTATCTCTCTCTACCTCCCACCTCCCTTCTTCCAAGTCCAACTCTCTCTCTAACTCCCTAACTCACTGACTAACTATCTCTAATTCACTAACTCTCTGTTTTAAAATCCAGTTACTCCTTCCCCAGCCAATCACATGCAAGCTGCATCTGAACATTCCATTCACTCTAGCTGTCAATCATACACCCCAGGCACACTATATACAAACCTCAGTAGGTATTTCCCCATTCCCCTTTAACTAGAACTAGAACTGTCACAAGCAGCAGGTATCCACAGACTGATGTGGGGAGAGAGTAAGGAGACTGTACAATAGTGGGACGTTGGTTTGTATTCACTCTCATGTGGCAATCAAGTCACCAAGGACACAGCCTCATCCCAAGGGCCACTGCTCTAGCTATGCTCTCCTCTGGTTGATTAAGTGAATGTGACAGTTACCCAAGAGGTACCCATATTTGTTTGTTGCAGCAGAAACGAAGAGTCTTAAAGACCAACACATTTCTTATGACATAAGTTTTCATAGGCTGGAGCCTACTTTGTCAGATATGTGGGCATAATGTCTTCTATTTCAAAAATGTGTACCACACACAACTTGTAATCCAAGTCTGTGGAACAATTTTGTTGAGCAGGCTCTGCATCTGTTCTGTTCTAGACATGGGATGCTAAGCTCTTGGGATGCCAAGTGAAGCCTGGAGGGGACTGACCTTCAAAAGAAGTCATCCAGAGACAAGTAGTCTCAAGACATCGGGAAGCAGATTTGACCCTGTCCAAAATCTGCTTTGCCCAAATATCCCCTTGCAGGACCTGATGACTTTAAGACCTCTGCCCCTCAAGTAAGAAATTTAGCAGCATGATGTTCTTCTGGTTTGTAGTCATGCACTGCAGAGGTGTCGGACAGCCTCAGACTGTGCCCTGTGTGCTTTCTTCAATATGATCCCCAGGAGAATGAACAGTCTTTGGTGAATGGTAGGCCAATTCAGACTTCTTACCCCAACGGTCTGAGCTTGCTCTCCTGGCTTCTGAAACTACAAAATAATCTTCCTCCTCAGAGGGGTCTTTCAAAAGTTTCCCTTGTCTTCTAGGTTCAGATCAAGGGCCGTGAGACCTCCTGGACAAATGACGAATACAAAATGATCGCTCAAGATCATTATCATAATCCTCGCTATCAGAAAAATCATGGAAGCTATCTCACAACAGTATCTGCAGGGGGGGGGGGGACTGCCCCACTAGGGAATCCAACGACTTCATAAATGTTTCCTGGCATGCTGCAAGTCTCTATTCTTCCAGTGGACATTGTATAAGCTTTGAAACATGTGCCATTAGTGTCTATAAGAGTTTGCTGCACAGAGGACGGCAGAAAACTCAAGACCTTAGCCACAACCTGCTGAAATGATGCAGTGACAAAAATGCAGTGCATCACTAGAACACTTTTCACGCTATCATTGGCACACAATGATGGGAGGGGGTGGGATTACAGCTGCAAGTCCCACCCCTGACCTATGCACATGGGGGTATGTGCCCAGGCTCTGTAAAAATGGTATAAAGTATTGGAATAAACAGCAGCCAGAACCCACTGTAGTGGGGTGGGGATGGAGGATAACTAGTTGAAAAGCCAGTAAATGGTTAATGCAGGTAGGGAGAGAGGGTGCTAGTTTTGGTTTCACTTTTGCCTACTTACTTTGCCTGTTTTAACTGACAGGAAGATGTCTTTTATTATTAAGTAAAGGTCCTGTTTAAAGCTTGCGGTTGTCTTCTGTCTCAAGTGTGGTCAGACAAACAAAACATACATTACAGCACAAAGCATGGTCCATGATGACTCGTGTTGGGATCACAGATGATCTAGAGAGAGAATAGGGACCAAACCGGAAACTTTAAATTTATGTTTAGGATCTGTGTATCCCCCCGTTTTTACTCTAGAGTAGGTGCAGGGAGGTCAGATCCAAATGTTAAAAGTCCCCCTGCTTCCCACACTGGGACCCCAACTGGATCAGTGTCCCTGCACATACTCCAGAGTGAAAAATGGTGGCAGAGCAGAGGAGAGATGTAGCTACCAGACACACATTTAAAGTAATGTCTGTTTTGGTCCTCGTGCTGTAGGCAGACCCTGCCACTGTGACCCTGCTCCCCACTAATGGATGTATAGTGCATTACTGGGTGTACAGTGATCATCTGAAAAGTGCTTAGAAGTCACAGGAGCCGGGAAATATCACTTCTTCATTTATTTTTATTTATTTATTATATTTATACCCCACCTTTTTTCCTGCAAGGAACCCAAGGTGGCTTACATAATCCTCCTCCTCCTCTCCATTTGATCCTCACAACAACCCTGTGAGGTAGGTTAGGCTGAGAGTCCGTGACTGGCCCAAAGTCACCCAGTGAGTTTCATGGCTGAGCGGGGACTAGAACCCGGATCTCCCGAGTCTCAGTCCAACACTCTCACCACTACGTCACACTGGCTTATATGTTTATAGTTGGGGCAAGGTTGCGTCTCAGAAGCTCCAGTGCTGATCTCCTCTTTAGTGGTTAGGCCCTAATCATTAGGGGGTCGGGAGGGGACATCTGTACTGAGTCCAGTGTCCACTTCCACCTCCTCTTCCATTTAGAGCTCCAGTCATATATACACACTAAATGTCAGATGTAAGACACTCAGTAGGAGAAATTCAGAAGTGGAAACTTGTTTATGCTTGCGAATCACTCTCCCTCAGGGCATTTGTCTTTAAGGCATGTGTTCCTTTTTCACTGCCAAAAAGAAGCAAGCAAGCACACAAACAAACAAACCCACCAAAAGCAAGAATTGTACATATAGTTTTAATGCAAACATCCCCCCCCCCCGCTGCCGCCCTGTAGCTCTTGCAGCTGTGACTTCACTGGCAATGCAGCTGACCTTTCCAGTTGCAGATTACGACCCACCCACCCCTGAAAATAGTCACCAGGCATAAACATTTTAGTTTCAACCCATGCTTGCTTCCTGAAGTACTGGAAGAATTTGCACCTTTGCTACTTCAAGTTGTATACAACTCAGTTTAGCAGCAGGTAACTGGAATGGAAAGTAATATTTACATTAGCACTAATTCCGAATTCCACATTTTCTTGTTTCCTTAAACAACCAGGACAAAGTGCAATCTGAGCATATCCGGATGGATAGACATTCAGCTGATGCTGAGGGGTAAGACTATTTCATTAAAGAAGTGAAAGAAAACTTTGAACTGGAGCCCAAAGCATGGCTATAATACAGGATATTTTTCTTACTCTTCAATGTTCATTCACTTTCACTTCCCGCAATTTTCCCAACAAGCACCCAGCAGCAGAAGCTAAATCTCAGAGTCCCTTTGACCATGCCCTGTACACATTTACAAGAAGCTTGCTAATCAGCTCAGCCACACAGTCTGACATCCTCTGTGCTGGCCCCTTGGTTACGGAATGCCTTCTGAGAACGGAGGTCAGTCTGAGCTCAGATTTTCAGGTCTTTTGAAAGCATTGTTAGCCTTTCTACTCAGGTAGGCATTTGATACCAAAGGATAAAATATGTAGGCAGCATTGTTCTGTGAAACATCTTTTTAGCTACAGATTTTGCTTGAAAAAATGTTAGAGATGCTTGGAATGTGTTAATGTGGTTAAAAACCACTTTGAGAGCATTAAAGGAAGGACAGGGGCACAAATTCACACACCCACACACATGCACGCTGTGACGAATCTTTCAATTCTTCCATTTTTGGCAGTCCATGGGGGATGGACGGACAGACGGGACTGCAGTAAGCAAGAACAAATGGAACTGGAGCTTTAGAAAAACTCTGTTCTTGCTTGCAGCAGCACAGAGCTCTTTGTGCAGAGAGGCTTTCTGCAGAGAGGCGTTCAGGAACTCTTGCAGAGCTCTCCGGGAAGAGCCTTGTGCACTGCTGTGAGCAAGAACACAATTTTTCTCAACTTCTAGAAGTCCTGTTTGTTCTTGCTTGCAGCAGTCCTGGGCTCTTTGAAGAGAAGCCTCTGCAGCCAAGGAGCACTTCCTGAATGTCTGCGAGAGATGGTGATGTCATGTAGGTCTCATGGGAGTTCAGGAAGAAGCCTCTCTGTGAAGAGTTTTATGCTGATGCAAGTGCAGGAGACATTTTTAAACTTAACCCTCCCCCCCCCCGCAAAAGAAAGAAAGAAAGAAAGAAAGAAAAGAATACAAGATCGCTCAGCCACCTCCTACACTTAAAAAGGTATGTGGAAGTGGAAACCCTGCCCCGCTCCCCGAGGAGGAAAGTATTTGAAATTCTCCCCTTCCCTGTGAAAGAGGGAGGAAAAACAACAACAATGTATTTTTCACAAGGAGACAAAAGAATCCTAAAAATAGGGGGCAGGGTTCAGCACGCACGCACGCCAGTTCTTAGCACAGGCCTGTGCAAAATTGTGACCCACCAAGCTGAATAATACTTGCCAACAATGCATTGCGTGTGGCTTGTGCCTATATATCCTATTTTCAGGGCCAGTGCAAGTTTCAAGCCGTTTCTGCGCCCCCTTTAGCCTGGCGCCCTAGGCGGCTGCCTAGTTCACCTAATGGTAGCACTGGCCCTGCCTATTTTTGTGCCTGGCCTGCATGGCACAGCAAAAACCTGGGGGATGGGGGGGGGTGCCAAGAACCTGACAAGGTTAGTTGGGTGCATTTTGCTTAGTTCGCAACTTGAATGGCAGAGAAAGGGAAGCTAGCCTAGGGAACTTCTGTTCAGTGCAGCTTGCAAAATAGAACTTTCCCATGGATTGTGCCTTTTGCAAGCTCAACTGCTGTATAAATAATAATCAGTAATAGCTGATTGGATGATTACAAATAATAATTAATGTCAGAGTTGTAAAAATGTATATCAGGGTTTTTTTTAATTTTCAAAAAACAAATAAATGCTATGTTTCTCTTAATTTATAGTAATTATGTTATATTAAATAATCTGGGTATAAGCACATAATCTCTACATTGAATCAATATCTCAACCAGAGGGGTGGGCAACTTGTGGCCCTCTAGATGTTGTTGGATTGCAATTCCCATCATACCTCACCATTGGCTATGCTGGCTAGGGCTGATGGGAGTTGCAGTCCAGCAACATCTGGAGGACCATGAATTGCACACCCCTGCTCTGCCGGATTCACTGAACTGACTCAGTTTTCTCTGTAAATAAAGATCCAATTTGATCATTTCTCATGTATGATTATTTACAACCAATAACCAAACAAAAGCATTCCATTTTTACCTGATGAAAATAAACTGCTCTAGTTTGCCAGTAGCTATCAGATTTTACTTCTGTTTTCTGCTATGGGCATTTTATTTGTGTTTGCTGCTTTGCTTTTTGTGAGGCTGGGGCTGGGACAAAGCAGTGTAAAGCAACGCTGGAATCTCGTGCTCAGATAACTACATTCCCACGCTGAAGTGAACCTCACAAACTGTCATAGCTTTTTATTTATTTTTTATTCATTACATTTATACCCCGCCTTTTTTCTTTCAAGGAACCCAAGGCGGCTTACATAGTCCTCCTCCTCCTCTCCATTTTATCCTCACAACAACCCTGTGAGGTAGGTGAGGCTGAGAGTCAGTGACTGGCCCAAAGTCACCCAGTGAGTTTCATGGCCGAGCGGGGACTAGAACCCGGATCTCCCGAGTCCCCAGTCCAACACTCTCACCATTACGCCATGCTGGCTCTCACACTGGCTCACACTGGCTCTCACACTGGACCACATAGCTAGTGGTCAGAAGAAAAATGGGAATATTGTAAAGGCAATACAGGTAAAAAGAAAAAATTTTAAAAAAGGAAAGCATGCAAAATTAATACAGGGTGACAAAGAAATATATACCTGTGAAGAAAAGAGCCTTTGGGGGTTCCTACATGCACACACACACACACACACACACACATGCCTCCTCATGGGTAAACCAAGTAAGGCCGGTTGGGGGCTGGGAGGGGGCGAAATGTGCATAAAGTATCAGATGGGACATAGCGCCTGTCTACGGCTTTTCAGATGCAAATGTCATGAGTCATGAGTCTCCCTCCCCTGCCTGGCCAGGTGAAGTGCATCATGATTGGCTAGAAGCAGCAAAGCTACAGAAAGGAGGGGAGGGGGGGAAAGGTATATTTCCCAAAGTGTGGGTTTTGTCTTTGTCTTTGATTCGTCGCGTGGTTGCTGGCTGTGGAGCAATGGCAGCACGCCAAGCAGAGGTCCAAGCCTTCGGGTGGCCTCAGGATCCGACCCCAGGTAGCTCCTGGTGAAATTAGCTGAATGAGGGCTTTGGCAAGGCAGGCCTTGTGGAGGGCTACCCATCTCGGACCTTCGGGTAGGTGAAGTAGGTGAATTCATGCATATTCTTCTTGTTACCCTTGACTCTTCTTTTTCTTCTCTCCTTTCTTCTTCTGTTGTCTCACTTCCTGTCAAAATTTAGATTGTAGGCTACATGGGGCAGTGACCTGTCTATTTCTGTAAGACGCCATGGACATCAACTGCGGCATATTGTCCTGACAAATATTCTGAGGAAAGGGGAAGTCAACTTCTTCACTTGGCATGAGGCCTCGATGAATTTTATATAAAGGATTTCTAACTGCTGACAAATAATCTGAGAAAGGAAAGCCTCTGATTCAGTTTTCAGTTAAAAAAAAAAAAACTAAAAGAAAATTCAAGGGAGCGTATGTTACGGCAGTTTAGAGAAGCAAGAAATCACTATGTGCCCTTGGAATGAGGTCATGTTCAGATTTGCTAATCAAGAATAAAGGAATGCCCAAATTGCCTCATTGATCTAGGAGAATGTGCATCTCCTGTGTCTACATTATTAACCGAGGAATTAAAATGAGTTCGCCTATATATGTATTCCACTCTCTGTGTTTTATGAGTGCAATATTATCCTTGCTATATTTTTGTTGAAAGAATACATCTGCTTCATTGCAATAATAGCTATTTAAATTTCTTTTCTTTATTATTTAGTACCTGCTGTTGAGATTTTGTGGATTCTTTTAAAGTCTAAATGCACCACATTAAGTCACTCTGGGAAAGAAAAAAAGGATGGTCTCTAGCCCTGCTGAGTAAATATAAATTTCACAGTTAAATACATAAAATAATGATTACATCCAATGGTCATGAGGGACATGTTTTTAGGAGTATACTAATTAAACTACATCCTTCAGACAACATGTTTCTACACTTACTAGCAATGAACCATATCTGATTTGTCATTAAGTAATTAGGAATGCTAATGCAAATAAAGCACCTTTCAAACAGGGATTCCAAAAAGAAATTACTCGTATATTATTCTTTCTGATCCTACAACATAAGAGGTCACTTAGAAGAACATAGCCAAGGAAGGAGGGAATCTGATACTGAAATAGCTACTGCTTTTTCTTCTGTGTAAGGTATCATCTATTTTTCTTAATGCATTGCTCTTATAATTGGTTGTTTTCCTAACAGTTAACTGAGATACAGAAAGAGTACAAATTTCCGAGCAGCTACAAAGTGAAAACAACAACAAAACACACACACAAACAACATCGATTGAAATTATACAATCTTTCCACTAGATAATGCAGAGGGGGGATGACCACCCTACCTCTTATGGCCAATTTTTAATGATAGACGCCAAATGGTTTAAGGAGTAAGATCATATATTTTTGCTCCCTCATTCTGTAACATCTAGTAGTATGTACTGGCCTGGATCTTGACCAGGGCTGGCTTCAGGTTTGAACAGTACCTAGGCAAAGTGCCCTCTGGTGAACTTCCTTTTCCTCTGGTGTGTCCAGGTGGGCTTCTCTGAAACTAATCATCTTAGTTGCACTGCAAGGAGCACTGGGCAGCTGGGGCTGGACACACCATTTAATTTCGCACAAGGTCCCAAATGTAGAATTGCTCAGGGACATTGTGGAAAATTTAAATGGTGGCTAGATCCAGCCACACAGAATTGCTTGGACTGACAGGCCAGTTAATATATATATATATATATATATATATATATATATATTAAGGTGCCCAAGGCAGGTGTGATGCCTCTGATACTGGAGGTAGCATATAGCCAATCTGGACTAGTAGCCATTGATAGACTTCTCCTCCATAAATTTGTCCAATCCCCTTCTATAGCCCTCCAAATTGGTGGCCGTCACTACATCTAGTGGCCAGGTACAGGCTAGATGGTTGATTTAGAAATACAATAAATAAATAAATAAATCTATAAGAAGCCTTGTGTTGACACTAACCCTGGTCTCAACTTCACAATGATGTCTGCAAACCCATCATTAACAGGCATCGATGTGGAATAGAGTACACATGTAGAAGTTGGCATCCAGAGATGAGTCTTCTAGTTCTAGGTGTAATGGGGAAAGTAGATCTGTGGGTACCATTTAAAGTGACACATGTAGGGTAAAGTGTAGGTTGGCCCTCAGAATTTGAGAAATTCAAGGCTGATGCATATGAATGCAGTTGCGGCTAAGTTTACTTCCATTATAACTTTAAAAAAAATCAAACTACACTGAAAGTGAAGTATATCCAAGTGCTTCACCAAGCAGCCAAATGATTCAGGTGACTACTGCAAACATTGGCCTGACCTACAATGGTGCCACTAAGGGAAAATGAGTCTCCAAATAAGTCTGGTTAGAGAAATGGCTTTACCGTTAATGTTTTCTATTAGTGTGGCACCCAAGTACAAAATACACAAGCACTACTTCAGTTCATATTAGGTACATGATGTTCCTTTAAAATCCTGGGGATATTTCCCAGCCAATTAGGGATCCCCTAGTGAACACAATTACATCATGATGATATGTAGCCAGTTAGTGTTCACTAAGTACTGAATGATGTTGCTTCTGCGTGTCAGCGTAAGCAGCAGAGTGTGTGTGCGTGGGGATTTAAGATCCTGTCTCTGTGTGCTAGCCAAACTCAGACATTCCACACACAGATCTTCCAGACCTCCCCCCTTTCCGCAGCGTGCTTTGTAATCTGACCTGCTTCTAGCTTCTCCGTTTGCAGATTAATTCATGGAGTCAGGAAACACTCTGTAACACCACAGGTCTAATTCTACCTGTTTATTCACTTAGCAAGTAAAGTTCTACAGAGTATACATTTCCTAGTTACAGTCCATATGCAGAGTGCAAATGCATAGCAAGCATTACATCCAGTGGAGTAAGTTGAGCTTCACTCCACCTCAGCAAAGGCGTTACATTGTTGCAGTAACAAAAGCCCAGCAAGAAGAACAAAGAAGAAGAGAGAAAGCAGTCCTGCCTCCCTCTAAGATGGCTTCAGACAGAAGAACAAGCACGTCATCAGAACATACAAACCATGTGACTAGCTCATACAGTTCTCACAGTCCAGAAACCACAGTTTCTAGTAAGACATAATAAACCTGTTTACCTCGCCATTCTGTCCCTACCATGTGTAAACAATGTGCTGCAGCTGGTAATGTGATACATATCACAACACTGAATTCCCCCAATTTTCTATAGATAAACACTTTCTCCTTTCAATTCAATGCCTGAAAAATATCTGAAAGGGAAGCTGCTTTTTGCCATTGCAAAAAATGTTAGCAACAAGCACGCACACGCACACACACACACACACACACACTTCAGATCAGCCCTAGTATTTTGCATTCAGCTATCCTGCACAAAATACCAGTCCTCACTCAGTAGTGTAGTCATCCAGTGAACTTTCTGGTGAAACCTCTTTCTGGACTGTATTATGCTGTGATTCCATAGGAACTCAGAAAAAGTGCATCCAGAATAAATTATGCAAAAACAGCAAAACTGCATAGGAAAAAGGATGCTAAAAAGAGAAGTTAAGCAAATGTGCTCAATTTGCATAATTTGTAGAAATCATTGTGTTCGACAATTTGCGAATATTTTCAGCAGATACATGCTTGCACTTGGGCTAGCATTCAGAGCTTTGGACAGGGCATGCTCGCTGCATGTTTTGCAAGCAAAAATTCTCATACACCCCTACCGGCTATCTCCCATGCTCATTGTATGGATAAAATGGGATGAGCGCAAGAATACTACCTTGAGTTCTTTGCATCACAGGTGGAACAAAAATGGAACAGAATACATAAATGATATTTCAACTAACTAAATTCCCGAAATCTTGTGAAACCCATCTGGAGCAGAATTAACCAAACAGACAAGAGTTTAAATCTATAGCAGCTACCGGTAAGTGGGTTTTTGTTTTTTCATGTTTAGTTTAGAATGGGGCAGGGTCTCGATATGGATTGGGCCCATAGTGGAGGACAATGTTAAAGCCTGCCCCCCATGCTAGGCTCCCAATCAGCCCACCCCTATGCCTACTCTAAAGTAAAAATGAAATGAAAGAAAGACATAGGTGCTAGATACAGATTAAAGTAATTTCAGTTAAATAGAATAGACAATAAATGTTCTCCAATGTGTTGGCGAGGATGTCAGGAATTGGGTACATATGCTCATATGTGGTGGAGTTGTAAAAATGTAATGGATTTTTGGAAAATGATTTTTGAGGAAATATCAGAAATTGTTGGAGCTGATTTAGAGGTATGCCCTAAACTAGCTTTGCTAACAATAACGGAAAAGGTGATCGGTTCTCAAAATGTTAAAGAATTAATTATAAATTTGTTAACGGCAGGTAGACTAATGATAGCAAGGAAATGGAAAATCCAGCAAGTTTTCACTATTACTGAATGGTATAAGGAAGTATGGGATATGGCTTTGAATGATATGTTGACTTGTAATATTAAATGCAAAAGGGGTCAATTAAAGAAAAATAATTTTAAGGATATTTGGGGTTTATTTTTGGAATATGTGTTTAAAAGGGGGAAAGAGAGTTTAGCCTGTCAAGATATGTTGTATTTTTGGAATAATGAACAATTATAGAGTTATTGGATTGTTTGGTCCCATGGTGATGGGAGCACAATATTAGTTATGTGTGTGTGTTATTTTCTTTGTATTGTTTTAAAATTTAATTAAAAAATTTATAAAAAAAAATAAAATAAAAAAAATAAAGTAATTTCAGTTTGGGCCCTCTAATCATCTACACAAACCTAGATTGCTTTGTGGTGCACTTACCAACAACTCTTTTCTTCAACATTACATATTTTCGGTGGGAGCATCCCTGAATGTGAAACTCCTTGCCCCATGAACTTAGATTATCTTCTTTACTGGCGTTCCACTTCCACTGGAGTTTGCTTCTCTCTTTCAGCAAACTTTTAACTCTATTGCCAATTAGGTTGTTCAGAATTCTTTAGTGTCTGGCTTTCTAGGTTTTTTCTTATGCTGTGTAGTTTCTCAGTTAGATCCAGACTGACTCATACTTAGAATACACCCATTTAAATCAATGGTCGTGGCTAACTTACTTACGGCCTGTTGATTTCAGTGGGTCTACTCTAACGATAAGTCTGGATCCAAAGCACTGGGAAAGTTCGCATGACACAATAAACCACACCGCATAGAAAGCTACACAGTGTGGCTTAGAAGCCAATCCATCCTACCCCGATTTACCCAACAGACAATTGGGCACATCGGGGGTAGCATGCCCCTGCTCCCCCATCGGTCCTTCTGCAGGTGCCCCAGGGGACACCACGGAAGCACCGAGGTTCCCCCTCCCCATGGCGACAAAAGCAACAGTGGTGGCAGGGAGCATGGGGAATGGCGGGGGGAGCAGGGATGACTGACATCTCTTACCCAGGCTTGTGAAGAGACCTCACATGAATGGGTGAGGGATGTCGGCGTCGGCGGTTACCTCCTTGCTTCTTGCCACTGCTCCACACAGGTGGCGGCAGCAAGGAGCAGTGGATGGGGGAATCAAGCCGCAGTCTGCTCGATTGACTCATGAGTAAACCAAGAAGATCAAGATCAAGCCTCCCTCCCCCCCCCCCGCCCTGTGCCGCACTGTGTTGTGTTATTTAGTTCATTATTTAATAATCCTTTAGATTATCGCGATTGTAATTGCGAATATTTGTTGGGTTTTGTAGAGCACTCCATATGGGAGAGGGAAAGCGGGATTCAAATCTTAAAATGATTGAATAAATATAAGTGTGAATCGTTATTAGCATGGGAGTAATTCATCATCTACCCAACATCTTCTAGCATTTGCCTTTGATGTCAGTGTAAAACTCAAAAAGAAGGATTAGGCAAGGACTTTCTCATTTCTTATATTAGAAAGCAGAGAAGATACTGCATCATTATTAAAAGAGAAACATATAGAGGTGCCTTATCCTCAGAGTTAAAAGACAGCATTAGTGATATTTCCCATCAAGCTATTTGCAGTAAATGTAAGTTGATTTACCTTCTCATTATGTTGTAAATGTTTTTCTTCCTCTTGACTTGTCTTTGTCCTCTTCTTTGAAGAGGCGGCGAAGTCGCAAGTCCTCTGAAGGAACTACCTGCAAATAATAATGCTTCACTGCATAAGCAAGTAGCTGGGGAGATGAGTTATGAAGAACAAAGTTCTTGTTACATATGCTTCAATAATCCTTAATTCTGGGAAAGAAAATAGCCAATAACTTGTGAAAGGGCCTGTGAATAAATGTGCTTAAGGCAGGATAATATACTTTTAAATTGAGATTGGCTGTTTAGGATCTTCTTCAAGGCAAGGGCCATGAATAACTGATAGTCAATGCGAGGTCAATTATTGGGTAGGTACACTGAAAAATCATGCAGTGTGTGCCATGCATATGACGGATATTTTTAACAAAGTGCTATTCAAGACCACAGGTGTCAAGATGGAAATGAGGAATGGCTCTGTTGCACAGTAGAGGAGGGATAGAAGCCAGGAACAGGCAGAGAAAATGCAGAAATAAAGAAATGAGAAGTGATGGGGGGGATTCAACAAAAGGAGAGTGCAGACGGTTGATGAAGCACTGGTAATCAAAGCTTTTTGAAAAGTGAAGGTGCCCCCATTAGACTACCCTTACCAGCCAGCATGTGCTTGATATAACACAAACTGACATCGACCTTGACCACATTAGAGGGGTTACAATTCGATTAGGATGAACAGATTTTCAATGGACAACACGTAAGAACATTTTCTTTCCATTAATGGTAGGCAGGCAAATCCTTGTGCTTATCTGTGTCACTAAAGGGTTCTCTTGCAGGGGGGTAATTTTTATTTCATTTTACTTTATTTTTGCCTCTCTGTAGTGACCACAAATTCACAGTTGTTCAGGATCACAATTTTAGATTTCAGAGGTGGGAGGGGGAGAAATTTAAATGTAGGTGTATGCGGCAAATTTCTTAGTAAAATCTAAAGGCACGGTTTTGGATACATTCAAGTGAAAATGCAAAAACATAGTCTGTTTTAAGAGTATTTGTTGTTACTTTTTTTTAAAAAAAAAGTCATAATAACGACAGTGATATGAGTATGTGACTCCTTTGTTGAAATAGACATACAGTAATACCTTGGATTGCAAATAACTTGGTTTGAGAGCGTTTTGCAAGACAAGCAAATTTTTAAATATTTATTTAAATTTTTTTTTTACTTGATATACAAGCGACGTCTTGCAATACAAGTACTGTAGTACGGCTTAAATTAAAAATCTCTGTACAAATGTTTTTGGGGGGATTTTGTTTTGATATAAGAGTGTTTTGGATTACAAGCACATTTCTGGAACGAATTATGCTCTCAATCCAAGGCATGACTGTACTGGCTTCCCATTTGTTTCCGGGCACAGTTCAAAACGGTGGTGATGGTTACCTTTCAAGCTCTTTGCGGTTTAGGGCCAGGATGCTTGAAGGACTGCCATTGCATGCTAAGATCATCACTGACTGACTGTGACCAGGGAGAGGGCCTCCTCAATAGTCATTCCAAGGCTCTGGAACCTCCTCTCCATGGAAGATCATCTTTTCCCTTCCCTTACGAGACTTCAGCAGATAGCCAAAACCTTTCTTTTTAGAAGCACCATAATAGCTTGATTGATACAGTTTTATTTCTACTGCTGATATGAGGTGCTAACTGGGGATAATATTAGGTTTTCTGCTGCTAATTTTTATAGGGTATATTTTATTTCCCTGTTTTATGCTGTTTAGCTTTGGAACTGAATGTTTGATTTTTTTATTGTTTTCATACTGATGTTAGTACAGGCAGTCCCCGAGTTAAGAACGTCCGACTTACAGACAACCCATACTTAAGAATGGACTTCTGGGTTCCCCGGCACTACGTCATTTACGTAGAGTACATAGCGTAGTAAACTACGCAATTTGCGTAATTTATGCAATTTGCGTAAGTGCTGATTTTAACGTATAGAACACTATGCTGTTCCGTCTTACATTCAAATTCAACAAAGACATTCTTAAGAACAGAACTCGTTCGTAACCTGGGGACTAGACTTGCCTCCAAGGCCGGGTCGCGGCCCCGACCCGATTCTCCACGGGGGCGCCGACCCGATCTTCTGAGCGGTGCGGAGAGGTTCTCCGCGCTGCTCGATCGGGCGTCTTCTGCCCCGTCCGTCACTTCCGAAACCGGAAATGATGCGACGGGACCCTGCGCAGGCGCAGAATGTGCCACAGGGGTCCAGCGCACCTGCACAGGGTTCCGTTGTGTCATTTCCGGTCCCGGAAGTGACGGGACGGAACGGACCCCGTGGGCGGGTCGCCACGGAGAGGGCGAGCCGCCCCGAAGACCAAGGTAAGGCCTCACCGGGCGTGAGTGGGACCAATTTCAGCCTCATTTCTGCCCGGCGAGGCTCGTTTTCACAAGCCTACTGGGGACTGCCTGTATACATGGGGCACATTTACATGTTATATTTTAGATGTATACTTAAATCAACTTAGGTAGACATGTAAAACTGAATAATGCCTGTAGTATGTTAGCCATCTTGGACTATTTTTAAAAAAAGATAGAACAGAGTATACAACTTTGAAATAAATACATAATTTAATTAATTTAATTAATTCACAGTAATGTAATTATATGTATAATAGAGCTGAGACACGGTGTTACTGAGATGATTCTTTTGTGTGAAATTGCAGGAGGAGGGGCAGGCCTCAAACCATACCCCAAACCTACATACCTTCGCTTCTTCTGTGGATGTTTGCAGAAACAGCAGGAGTAAGCTGCCACCTCCCTGTCTTCCACATGGCTCCGAACACAGGGTGGGAAAATAGGAAGCCTCAGCCAATTGCCTACATAATTGGATGATGCTCCCTACTTACCTTCCTGCTCTGTGTTGTGAACTGTGAGCTCCCCTGGAAGACAGGGCTCATCCCTGTTTTGGGTAGTGCAAGTACACCCTTGTCTTCCAGCTTTATATGCAGCTCATAGTGCAGCACAGCCCAGGGAGGAAAAGAGAGTCATGCAGTTGCTTCTGTCAGGGCTGGCATCAAGGGTAGGTATGGTTGGGCATCTGCAAAGGGCCCACACCCCAGCGGGGGCCCACTGAGAAAATGCCCCTGAAGTTGCTCCTCCTCTTCACCACTGCAACCTGCTTGCTCACCTGCCCCTCACTCTGGCCCAGACAATGGGAGTGGTGAGAAGGAGGAGGAGTAGATGCCACAGCCTGCTTGCTCACTGGCTCTCTGGCTGTCAGGAAAGCAACTGGTAGCAATGATGGGAAAGAGGATGAGGAGCAAGAGCAGCTGGTGACAACAGCAGCAGTGAGAAGGTAGACTCACGGAGGGAGACGGCCCATTGAAGGTGCCTTGCCCGAGGGCCCTCAAAAACCTGGAGCCCGCTGTGGCCTAGATAACTGTGTGATGCCCCTCACCTTCTAGTACTGTGTCGCAAACAGTGCACACTGCCAGAAGATAAAAGCTATCCCTGGGTTCCCTCAGCAATGTGGGGACATTTTCCTTTCCCCTTGCCCCCCCCCCCCTGCTCAATGGTTGAACCTTGCTCATGTGCATAGGACCACCACCACCCCGGCCTGAAACGAAACTGGTAAAAATGGGCTGATCTTCACAACCCATAAATAGGGAAGTAATGTGAGGGCTTATTTTTCAGCTTAGCCCTAGCTTATAACAATAGTCAGTGTGAAGAACCAGTAAGTTAGTCAGAAATCTAGGCGCTACGGAGTAATCACATATGATATGGGGGCGTGCCTACCCTTCTATGTTTATTTAGGGCAGCCTTCCCCCAACCTGGTGCCCTCCAGATGTTTTGGACTTCAACTCCCAACAGCCCCAGCTAGCATGGCCAATATTCGGGAATCCTAGGACTTATAGTCCAAAAGATCTGGAGGGCACCAGGTTGACTTGAAATGGTTGATTTGGGGCCCATATGGATGAACTAATTTTCTTGGTTTGAGTGCTCCCATCCCAGGATAGCTTGGTCATGTGAATCATCCTGCCAATTTACAAGGAGTCTTTTACAATGCAGCAAGTACAACTGTGTAGTAAACTTTGTGGTAGCATGTATGATAAAATGGTTGTCTATATTCACCCATTCTTAGAATATATGTCAATATTGTCCTTTCCCCTTTCAAAACACACGTTTTGTACACATCAATTTTCTATTCAGGTGCAGAAGGGACTGTGATGGAAACAAGACCTCATGTATTTACAAGCCTTTGTCAGCTGGGTAGAAGAAGTGAAACAATTGGGAGCTTACTATAATGGCAAGTATGAGCAAATGTTTTTGATGGTCACCATGAGGACAGCCAGGAAATGGGGAAGCTATTTTTAAAACCTGTGCCTTTTTTGTAGGAATGTGCAAATCAGCAAAACTTGAGCTCACTGAAGTTCTCCGATTTCCATCTTGAAGCTTCTTCTAACTTGAATCCGTATCAGACTGAGGGTTTTGGTGTTTGTTTTTCCCCCTTTTCGCTTGAAAATCTGCATAGTTTCATATCCCCCCCCCCAAATTTATGTATCAATCGTGTCTATCTTTGAAACGTGTGCATTCTTCTCCCATTGATTAAAGGGCATTTGTGCATATTTTTCAGAAGCATGCCTTTTTTCATGCGCATTTTTCAAATGTACGCATGCTGTCGAACACAAATGACATTGCAAGCTCGGAAACGTACAGACCTCAAGCACAGATTGCACCTCCCCCCACGCGTAGCTGTGGCAGGGGGGACAATTTGTGCGCGGGAGAGGGGACGAGTCGGACTACAATGGTCTGATATCAGACCAACCAATCACAGGGCAGAAGGGGAGGGGCAGCAGAGCCGTTATTAGGTTTGCTCGCCTCTCCTCCTGGTTCTTTTCTAGCGCAGCTCCCTCCCTCCCTTCCCTGTTTGCAGTGTAGGTTTTACTGGTCGCCTGTTTCCAGGGGCCGAGTAGGAATTTTGGTTCATTGTCCTAATTGGCTGGAGGCAATGTTCGTGTTTTGCCTACTCTACACTGTATTTCAGGGTTTGGGTGCTTAGTGGCATTTTCAATTCGATCACATTGGCGGTTAAGTGCGGGATTAGGCAGTTTTAGAGGCTCGGTGATCATCCTATGGCACCTTTCAGGTGAGAGGCTCCTTCCGCCGACTGTCTCATGGCTCGGGACTGCGGAGACAAGGCCGTCTCTGAGGTCTTCCTGCTTCACCTACCAGTACCTCACAGTCTGGTCGAGGCTGACTTCAGGAAAGACCTTCCAGCACCGTGTGGTGTTAAGCAAGGCGGGGATGACCTGGTGGCCGTCACCCTGCTTGCTAGATGTTTCGTCCTATCGCAATAGTGAGCGGCTGATAGCCGGTGTAATTAGTACCCGCACTTTTTCCCTTCGTAGATCCCCTATTGATGATTCAATCAATGTGGCCCATTACTTTTACCACAATTTGTACCCTACAACTGTGTCTGAGTCGTTATTTCTCCTCTACGCACGCAATGCACCCAAGGACATGTTCGGTCCAGAAGACATGAACTGGGTAAATCCTGATCAAAAACGAACTGAAACTAATTTCTCATACATCGCTACTTTTGGTGACCTATACAATTATGTAGCAAGCAGTATTTATTTTTAAGTATGTATCAATTTTAAGTATCAAAATGTATACTGACATGGATGGGAAAGAATCCTGGGAACTTAAGTGGGCAATATTAGGCCTTGCATGTACATTTTGGATATGACAAATGAAGTGGAGAAAAATCATTATATGCACTGCAGTGTTGCGCTAGGGTACATGAAGCGTCCTGACATGGCATCTGATGTTCCAAAGTGATTTTTAACTCGTTCTGTGTAGCATTGCCTCAGGAGGAAACCGTTCATTCAAGAAAATGTGTGAGGGAAGCGGCAGTAGCCTACTGAAGTGGCCCCGGGCAATCTGCTCCCTGTCACCTGTGGTATTGCCCTGACTTTGAGGCACCGTGACTTCCTTTCCCTTTCAGGATCTGAGCATTTCACCTTGCCCACTACAGAAAGCTGCGTCGCCTTATCCTAGCTTTTAAAAGAGACGTTTTTGACATTTTCTTTGTTCTTAGATTGTCTGTGTACACAATATAAAAGAGGGCATCAATAAATAAATAAAAAGGGAACACATTGCCATTTGGTTTGTTCATGGGTTTGGTTTCTAAAGGATTAAATTGGAACACGTATTACCTCAGCAGAGCTTTAAGGTTTGAAATCAACACTAATAAAAATATTTCCCCCATAGGCCTACGATGACAGCATGACAACCTGCCCCTGCCGACACCGCTGCATGCTAACCGAAGGTGTTTGCCACTTCTAAATGTTGTGATGACTTTAAAAGAGAGCTGTATATTCTAAATGTTTTCAAGGTTTCAGCTGATGCACATGAATGTAACTGCCTGGGGATGACAACGCAAGGAAAACTGGTTTCTGCATTGCCAGCCTTCTGATACAGACACACCTGAGAGCCACTCAGGAAGCAGAGTCTCTAAGGCAGGTGTGGGGAACCTCAAGCAGGCCCGGGGCTAAATCTGGCCCTCCTGGATTCCCAATCTGGCCCTCGGGTTTCCCCTGATGGCCACACCCCCTTTCCCCCAACCACCGATAGTTGGGTGGCTTCCCGGCTTTAGTGCAGGTTCCCCCCCCCCTTTTAAAAGATTGAAATTTCTCTCCTAGGGCTTGGTTACTGTTACCTGCAGTAAGAGCTTTAAGCTACAATAAACTGGATTTTTTTATTTGGCCCCTCCCCTTTTGCCTTTGGACACACCCCTTTGCTTTAGGTCCTGCCCACCGCTGGAATGTGGCACCTGAGAGCTTCTCCATAATTGAATTTGGCCCATGGGCTGAAAGAGGTTCCTCACCCCTGCTCTAAGGCAGCCTTCCCCAACCTCCTGGTGTCCTCTAGATATTTTGGAATACAACTCCCATAATCCCTGACTATCGGCTATGCTAACTGGCTCTGGTGGGAGTTGCAGCCCAAAATATCTGGAGGGCACCAGGTTGGAGGAGACTAATCTGAGGCACATATGGGCAACCCATAGCCCTGGGGCCTTATGCAGACCTTAGAGGCCTTGCGTGCAGCCCAGCGCAGGTTAACATTGCTGCTGCTGCCACTATTATGCCGGGGATGGGGGTGAACCGGAATCACTCTCCTCGCGCACCTTCTTCCCCAGATCAATTGTGATCCTGATCAACTCTTAGGAGTACAATTGTGGTGGGGAAGAGAGCCCTCGAGGAGAGTCATCCCTGCACACCCTCTTCCTCAGTGCAATCGGACTCCTGACAACTCACCAAACCATTGTCTAAGGGCCCAAGGTTTGGCATCCATGGGTTGCATCCAACGGTGTCCTTCTGCTAGTGCAAATGTCATTGTACAAGTGAAAAACCAATTCCAAACTATGCACAAGGGAGAATCCAACTAAAGTTTCACTTGTGCAACTGCTTACAAATATTAGGTTTATGGAGTGGCCTGCTAGCATTTGTGCATAGGAATGTGCAACTGGAGAGAAAGCGGCTCCACCAGCGATTTGTGGATTTTCATGTGACTTTAGCTCTGCCATCCGCCGATTTGTGGACTCCAAATTTGCGCAAATTCACACTCCCAAAAATGCGCAAATCAGCCAAAAATGTGCAAATCCATCCCCATATAACACGTGTTTTCACGCTTCATTCCAGGGGGGAATTTGTGCATTTCTGATTAGTGTTTTTTTTTTATTTTGCGTATTTTTCTGTGGCTAAATTTGTGAAAAAATACATAGTGGTGGTCACGAACCTTATGGGGGGGGCGCCTCGCCGCCGCCTCACCTCTCCGCAGCGGCGTGGAGCTGTTCTCCGCATCGCTCGAGCCGCTGGTCCCGGCCACGCTGGTCCCGGCGCGTCACTTCCAGCAGGCCGGAAGTGACATGATGGGACCCTGCGCCGGCGCGTTGGACCCCCGCGCTACGTTTTTTGTGGGGAAACCAGGGCAATAGGGCTGTTTAAGCGAGTCACCCCAGGGACCAGGTAAGTCCCCGCAAGCCTCCGGTGGGCGTGAGCGGGGCCGATTTTGGCCCGCTACGCCCGCCGCGAGGTGAATCGTCCACCCCTAAAAATACACAAAATAGAAAAATTGGCCCAATAGCCCCATATAGACTCCATGTGACCTGGGAAAGCTGGTCCACTGTGGAATCCGCAGGGCAGACTCTGAGAAATCAGGACCCAGTTGAGTGCATTTTGGATTTGCCGAACATCCCTACTTGTGCAACAGCTTGCGCAATGGGCAGTGTAGCTCCACTAGCGCAGTGTTCTGCTGACAGTACATTGAATTCAGGCTCATGTTCAAACATTCAGAGTTACTTAGTGAGAGAGTGTGCAGCTGGGTGGCTGGTGGAGGGGCTGTCAGTTTACCAGTCACATTACCACTCATGTTGCTACCATCAGGAGTGTTTTGTTGTGAAAATAAGATAGTACCACTGCCTTCTCTCCCTATAGCTACAGCATCTATAGAGAAGCAGCAGAGTTTGGGAGAGGAATTCCTTCCCTCTCAGTTTGTCAATGTGGATTGTGCTGCTGCTTCCCTCTGGAATTACTGATGGGGGAAGTGGGAAATGGGGTGGGAAAGGTGTATTTTCTTCTTCAAGAGAACATAGAAGGGGAAAACTTTGCAGCTTTTTCAACTCATTTAGGTGGGAGGGAAAGCAGATGTACCTGGGGTCACTGCTGCCTGAAATGAAAATGGAAAATGGATGAGCAACATGGCAACCAAGGCATTTTTTTTTAATGTGAACTGTCTTACGGTACACCACTCATACACACCACTCACTCACATCCAACTCCTGCCTGCCCAAGAGTGTTTCAGAGGCCTGGCACCCGCTTTGATCAGATAAAGCCAGCACTCCTCCCAGAAACCTCCATTCTCAAATTACCCGACCCAGTGGTAGTTCTTAGCACTACTCTTCCTCTAATCCATTCTCTTGCTGAAGGATCCTGCTATCTCACACTCCATTACCTGGAACATTACCTGGAACAGGAAAAAGAGGAAATGCTCTAAAACAGGCTGTGACTGTTCCCCTCCCCTCCCCCTGAGGGTTTGGAGGGCTGCCAGACAGGACTTTGGGGGCCTTTCTACACCCCCAATACAGCGTCTAGCTATACTACATAGCCTAGGTGTCTAATGAATGATCAAAACCTGAAATAAAGAGCCCTTTCTCATCCTGTATGGAACAAAAGTGACCAAGGTTTGGGGCAAATGTGTCACAAGTGAAATTCAAAATATGAGATGCAGCCAGACCAGTGTGCACTGCATTACTCATGCAGGTATTGTGCCTTGAGAGTAGTTTGGGCTCACTGAGCAACAGACAAGAAGTAACACAGCAGCACTGAAGAGGCAGGCCAGAGTGTAGGTCCACGGAGCGATACATTTAAGCCAAGGCAGACTGACCTGCCCAAAGGTACATTCTATAGCAGGGCTCTCCAACCTTGGGTCCCCAGATGTTGCTGGCCTACAGCTCCCAGCATACCCAGCCAGCATGGCTTATGGCAAGGGATTCTGGGAGCTGTAGTCCAGCAACATCTGGGGACCCAAGGTTGGAGAGCCCTGTTCTATAGGGATTACAATTTAGGGTTACTGCCCTTTATTCGATGCATTTTGGCAGTTTGGAAACTTGGAAAGATTTTATTATGTTTTTCTTCATACATCAGTTTGAGTCAACTTGGAAACAAGAGCATGTGAACAGTGTGGTGCCCCCTAAATATCCCATGGGCTAACTACATGCCACATTCAAAAACCAAAGGCTGCTATTTAGAATTTAGGGCGAAGAAGTGTCCGGGAGGAGGTGCACTTAAGCCTTTCCCTGCCCACTGTTTCTTTGCCCCTTGTCAAAAAGAACAAAAAACAAACAAACAAACAAAAACCCAACACTGTTCCATTTTTTTATTTTTATTAAAAAAAAAAAAAAAAAAAAGTAGCACTGGGGCCCAGTTAAATGGGTTGTGTGTAACATGTAGTCAGCCACTCAGTGTGTTCTTCCTGTAAGAATGCAACTATAGTCAAATATGTCCATTTTCATAACTGCTCACTAGTCTTGGCCACTGGCCGTTTTGCAATAGTAATCTTCATCCATCCACATACAAAGTAAGCCAGATTACTTGAATTTAAAATGACAGTTTAGTCCCATGGATTTCACAGAGCTAATTATTTTAGGCTCAAATCCAAGTACTCCAAACCACACAGATTTATGGATCAGGCAAAGTAATATTTTTTTTATGAAGAGATTGTGGTTCCTTAGGACAAAAGATTCTGTATAATTCTAAAACATTAATATTATTACTTGCTACAATCCTCCTTTAGCTTTGGGCTATTCTCTAGCTAATTTTATTTGCCTGAATATTTCTCTTTGTTAGCAGAACTGCTCTTCTTTCAAGTGCATTACCTTTTAAATAAATAGATCTCCATGCCAATGTAGGCAAATCATTTCTGTCCATGTTACTACTAATGCCATTAAAGTATTGGTTTGAAATTATATTCTCTTTTGAAGCCAATCTACATGAGAAAGCAAAGAATAAAAAAAAAAAAACCTGTACATACTCACAAAGCATACGTTATTGGAAATTAGCATGGGATACAGATTCCCACATAGCAATGATTTCTAAATATAGATAGTGTTTCTTTAACATTCTGATCAAATACCTTTTGGTTATGTCTGAATGTCATTGCAGTACATGCTTGGCTCCGACTTTGCCAGGGACCCTGCAAGCTTCATTTGAAATCATATTTGTTTATAATAAATAGCATAAATGTCAAAGCACCTAATAAGCAAATAAATAAATCATTTTGATTTGTTATGCAGATCATGAGGATATGGAAACTGTAGCGCTGGGGAACCCCCCCCCCCAAAACTGCAATTTTCTGTGCAAAGGCTCTTCTTGCTGTACGCACAGCGAATTTATGTGAACTGTATACAGTGCTGAGACTCTTTTATGTAGCATGTTTCCCTGGCTGATAGCTAAAAGAGGTTAGGCTGAATCTCAGTGGATCAATTAACAGAGGGACCTGTCCTTCAACAGAAGAAGATCTATTTCAGGATTTGCATATCACTGGGAAAAATTACAAAGCTGAGATAAATACAAGCCCGATAATAACTCACTGCAGACTTGGCTTCATTCCTAGATTTCCTTGGCTGTTTGTCCTAATAAAGTGTCTCCATGGCACTTAGGGCAGGAAGGTTATTAGTAGCTGTCAATCAAAGGCAGGAGTATGTGTCGGCAGGAGCAGGAAGGGAAGAGAGGTGACATTCATCCTCTCCTCTCCCTTATATATTGGGTGTAAAAGTCATTCAGAGCAAGTGGTTAAAAAGGGATAGGTCCTTCTTCATCCCCCCATGGAAAGAAAAAGAGGAAACTGCCTTGGTAACCAACAGTTTAATAATATAGCAGCTTATGTCAATCATTTTCTTTTACTTTCATTGGTGCCGGGATGTTTATTAAGTGCCAGGACTATGAAGGACGTATGTAAAGAAAAACATAGGCAGCATCAAGACGCCAGAGAGAAAAAACAAAACAGTGTGGTTTAATCTGAAGTTCAAATGATGCCTGCCTTTAAACTCTGTGAGCTTGAAGTGAGACTTGATCTGGCCAAAGAGAAAAGGCATCTTAAGTCCATATTTGCCAGCCCTGAACACCATTTTTTTAAAAATTGCATCAACGATCCCAAACAGGACTTCCCTTATCTCATTCATATCAGTCCCAGTGATTGTAACTTCCCTAAGTTGATACTACAAACCGATCTATATAGCAATTAATTAATACTTTAAAGGTCTTTAATTTGCTGCACCGTTTTCTTAATTAAAGTATATCTACGGCAAGAATACATCTCCTCTGTATATGCATATTTTCACAAGTAACAGAGTCCATAGAGTGCTAATTGATATCCTGGTCTCCAGATAATACTTTACTAAATGAAATGACAATTATAACCAATTAAAATTCACTTTACATACTACTTCACCTATTTTGTATGTATTATGCATGAAGGCAGAGAGCACGTTGCCTGGATTTGTGTGTGTCTCATTGCCTCATTGCTCTGGATTTGTGTGTGTCTGTGAAGCTAATGGACAGCTCCAAGGTATTTCTTTAAAGCAAGGTTTGAGTCCTGGCTTTTTTAAAGCTCCTAGTTCATATTATTATTATTATTATTATTATTATTATTATTATTATTATTATTAAAGCTCTTGAAATTACTGCAGTGCAACAGTTATATTTCTGTTCCCCGGATATTTTAGTTCCTAAACAACAACAGCAAAATTACCAGCATAACATATACACCTTGTAATAATGATGATGGATTAACATATTCACTTGGAAAGTCACTACAAGATGAGAACAGTTGGAAAGTGCCAACTCACTAAATCAGACTTCCCCCCCCTCCCTGATGATGATGCTAACAAAAAGAGATCTAAATATTTCATTACATGTTCCAGATTTCCTTAGGGCAAAATATAGTCTTCGGCGTCCCTTATGAATACATGCAATATACCACTGGGCAAAGGAAAGAAAAAAAGCAATGTAAGGTTGAGGGTGCAGTCCTTCAAATTCTCAGGTAAGTTTGGCTGTGTGATTGTGAAGCCTTGCTCTGCCTGTGATCAAAAGGATATATTCCGTTATAGTTCCTTGAGCATTTGGTTTCCTTAATGATGCCGCAAAGAGCAGATTTTGTGAGCCTATCCCTACCTGTGAGTCACAAAGAACCTATCCAAATCATTACCTAAATAGCTTGATCAAAAAAAAAAAACCACCCACCAAAAAGCTGAAGATATCATAAACTTCCCTATGTTCCGTTGCACTCTCATGTTCTTGACTGCACCATCTGTGAGCAAGGTTTGGACAAGAGACGCATACGCAGTTGCTGGCCCACAGTTGTGGAACTCTCTGATCCTGGAGGCTTGCCAACGAAACAGTGAGCATATTTCTGAAACATTTACTTAGCCCGGTTTTTGGTAATTGGAGCCAAGCCTATGGCGTGTCATTTTAAAAAAAATCTATTTTCCATATAGCTTTTACAAATATTTTTTTGTTTGTTTTTGTTTTAAAGCACTGCTGCATGTGCTGGGTTTTTAAATAGCTAAGGATAAGTGAAATCATCAAAACGCAACTAAAATTAAAGAATATTCCAGATATGAAGAGTGTAACCCCATTTCTCTCATTGGGGAGGCAGGCAGAATGACTCGTTTTTGCATGATTGCACAGTGGCACAATATACTTGTGGAAGTGAGAGGAAAGTGTGAGGGACAGGGTAGGGGAAGAGAAAGATATGGAAGTATATTTAGAAGAACATTATCTTCCAGCAATCCATACTTCAGTTAGGCAGAGGAGTATGTATGGGAATAACTGCAGCTCAGTGGCAAAGCCGATGCCAAGCTTTAAGACATCATATCTTCAGTCCTTGGCATGGCCAATTGAATTATTTTGAGTAGCATAGGTGCTAAGGGAGCACCTCCTGTCTGAGATCCTAGAGAGTCCCTGCTAGATAGTATAGACCAGTGTTCTCCAACCTTGGGTCCCTAGACATTTTTGGCCTACAACTCCCAGCATGCCCCAGCCTGTTGTAGGCCAAAAACATCTGGGGACCCAAGGTTGGAGAACACTGGTATAGACAGTACTGGTTTACATAATGCACCGACTCAGCCCACGGCAGCTCTTTATATACAGAAGGATTTGCATTGAAGGATTGGGCTGGAGTTAGCGAAACAACCCAGAACTGGCAACAGGGCTGGCTCCACCATGAAGCAGAGCAAATCCTCTGCTCAGGTGATGGATCAGGATGGGTGGCAGATCCATCACCACCCCTGCCAGGAGGGCCCCTGCAGGAACTTCTGCCACCACTGCCACACTGTCTGGCTCCATGCGCCTGATGCAGGAAATGCCACCGCGGGAGAGCAGTGAGCGCAGCAGCGCTCCCTTGGAGAAGCCCTCCCCAGCCCCGATCCCACTTGAAGGACTTTCCCCAGAGTAAGAGATTGTGAGCAGGCAGCTTCTCTGGAGAGCCAAAGCAGCTGCTGCACAAAGCAGGCAACATCAGTGAGAGACAGGGAAGGCTCTCTGGAGAGCCACACCAGCTGCAGAAAGTGGCTGATGTGGATCTCTGGAAAGGCCACCCCCCACCCCCCTAATTTCTCACTCTGCAAAAAACCAGTTGAAATATGTAGGGTGGATAGTAATACTCAGTCCATGGTGAGTTGTGTCTCTCAGCAGTTGTCATAGAGAAAAACTGCCGTCATTATACCAGCAATCACAAATGCATGTTAAGAACATAAGAACAGAAGAGGAGCTGTACTCCTCAGACCAAGGGCCCATCTAGTCCAGTTTTCTGTTCACACAGTGGCCACCAGCTGCCCACGGGATCCCACAAGCAGGACATGAGTGCAATAGCATAGCACCCACTTGCTCATGTTCCCCAGCAACTGGTGTACATGCCTCTGATATACTGGATGTATCAGGACTATTAGCCATTGATAGCCTTATTCTTCATTAATTTATCTAATGCTGTTTTAAAGCCATCCAAATTGGCGACCATCACTACATATGGTGGTAACAAATTCTATAGTTTAACATGCACTGTGTGACTCGTGTGAGGAAGTACTTCGTTTTATCAGTCCTGAATCAATCTTCCACCAATCAGCTTCATGGGATGACCCCATGTTCTAGTATTATGAGAGAGGGAAGAAAATGTCTCTCTGTCCACTTTTTCCACACCATACAGTACATATTTTCATACACCTCTATCATGTCTCCCCTCACTCACTTTGGGCAGAATCCAACATGGTGCTTCCAGCCCCACCAATTCTCTTGTGCCCCACAGATTCTGCTGTATAAGCAGGACCCACAGCTTGCACAAGAGAGACTTAACGCTTCCCAGAGGGAGCCGCAAAATGAGCGGAAATGCTCATTTCTGGATTGGGACAGGTCAGTAGAGCTTCCCTTATGTGAGTTCCACTGATCTGTCCCATTCCAGAAATTAGCATTTTCACTCATTTCCAGTTACCCCCAGAAGCGTTAAATCTCCATTCCACAAGTGATGGGTGCTGCTTGTGGATGGGAATTGGCAAGGCACAAGAGAATTGGTGCGGGTAGAAGTTGCTTGTTGGATTCTGCCCCCTTTTTTCTAGGCTAAACAGTCCTAGATGCTGTAACCTTTCTTCATAGTGGAGTTGCTCCAGCCACTTGATCATTTTAGTTGCCCTTTTCTGCCCTTTTTCCAACTCTACAATATCCTTTTTAGGTGTGTTGACCTGAACTGTGCACAGTATTCCAAATGTGGCTGCACCATGGATTTGTATAAGGGGAATATGATCTTGGCAGTTTTATTTTTGATTCCTTTCCTTTCCTAATTATACCTAACATGGAATTTGCCTTTTTCACAGCAGCCTCACACTAGGTCGACGTTTTCATTTAGCTATCACAGCTGTCCCAAGATCTCTTTCCTGGTCAGTCACTGCTAGCTCAGACCCCATCAGCTTATATGTGAAGTTAGGATTTTTGGACCCAACGTGCATCACTTTACACTTGCTTACATTGAACTGCATTTACCATTTTGATGCCCATTTCCCAGTTCGGAGAGATCCTTTTGGAGCTCCTCACAATCCATTTTTGTTTTAACCACCCTAAATAATTTAGTGTCATCAACAAACTCGGCCACTTCACTGCTCATTCCTAATTTCAGATCATTTATAAATAAGTTGAAAAGCATTGGTCCCAATACAGATCCCTGTGGGACCTCACTATTTATATCTCTCCACTGGGAGAATTTACCAATTATTCCTACTGTCTGTTTTCTGTTTTTTTTTTAAATGAGTTACTGATTCATAAGAGGACCTCTCCTCTTATTCCATGACTGCTAAGTTTGCTCAGGAGTCTTTGGTAATAGACTTTGAAAAAAGCCTTTTGGAAGTCCAAGTAGACAATGTCTACTGGATAACCCCTGTCCACATGTTTATTGACACTCTCAAAGAACTCTAAAAGGTTAGTGAGACATGAGTTACCTTTGTGGAAGCCATGTTGAGTCTTTTTCAACATGGCTTGTCCTTCTATATGTGCACATAGTTATCTTTAATAATGTCTTCAACCAATTTACCTGGAACAGACATTAAGCTAATCAACATGTAATTTCTTGGATCCCCCCTGGATCCCTTTTTAAAAATTGGTGTTCACTGGCCATTCTCCAGTCTTCTGGTACAGAGACTGATCTTAGGGATATGTTACATATTTATGTTAGAAGATAAGCAATTTCACATTTGGGTTCTTTAAGAACTATAGGATGGATACCATCTGTGCCCAGTGATGTATTAGCTTTCAATTGATCAGTAAGGTTGAGAACTTCATCTTTTGTCATGATTATTTGTGTCAGTTCCTCAGTCTTCCTTTCTCAAAAAATCATTTCAGGCACAGGTATCTGTCCTACATCTTGTGCAGTGAAGACAGATGAAAAGAATCCATTCAGCTTCTCTGCAATCTCCTTATCCTCCTTTAATACTCCTTTAACTCAGTTGTCATCCAACAGTCCCAACTGCCTCTCTAGCTGGTTTCCTGCTTCTGATATATTTAAAGAATTCTTTATTGTTGGCCTTGATGCTGTTTGTGATCTGCTCCTCACAATGCTTTGTTGCATCTCTTATTGTCTGCTTTCATTTCCTTTGTTCAAGTTCATGCTCCTTTTTGTTCTCTCATTTGGGCAAGACTTCTATTTTCTGAAGGGAGCCTTTTTCTCTCTAATAGCTTCCTTGACACTGCTCGTTAACCATGCTGGGGTTCATCGGAACACGCAAGCCCACTCACCACTTCAAGATGGTGATCCGGCCATCGGGAGCTATGTAATCCCAGTAGGGTCACCCATGGCGGTAAGGTCCAGGGAGAGGAACCAGACAAAGAACGATCCAAAACATATGTGGTGATTTGTTTTGCACCGATCTCCCCACATAAAACAGTTTCACGCACAGGCGTCTTCCAACACAACCCAACGAACCAAACAAAAAAGTCCCGTGGCGAATGGCGACGGGGGGGCAGGACTGTGAATCCGGAAGCCCCTAGTCATGGTCCAGCACATGGGCGGTGGATGCAGATTCAGTCACTCTGTTCAAGGAACGAGGTAGTCGAGCAGCTTGGCAGCTGTATCCATGACTGAGCAGCCCTATTTAGGATCCACTCTGCTCACCCTGTATGGGGAGGGGGCTAGAAAAGGTGCCCTAAACATAGTCTACCTCTTCTCCCCTGATTGTATTACCGTGTCCAATGGGGTCACCATTTTAGCGGTCGAAAAAGACGTTTGAATTTTGGAACATGGAATATACGGACATTGCTGGATAACAAAGATAGTGAACGTCCTGAGCGTAGGACTGCTATTATTGCAAGGGAGTTGAGACGGTTTAAAATTGACATTGCAGCACTTCAAGAAACTTGAAGGGCAGGAGAGGGACAGTTGAAGGAAGAAAAAGGAGGTTATACCTTCTTCTGGAAAGCACTACCTGAGCAGGACCGACAAATACATGGAGTAGGCTTTGCCATCAAAAATGAGCTAGTGAACTCTTTGTCAGAAGTTCCTACTGGCATTAACGAACGCCTGATAACTCTTTGATTAAAGCTCGCCAATAACCAGCAGGTAACTATTTTGAGCGCTTATGCGCCAACATTAGATGCTGATGAAGACTTCAAGGAAAGTTTTTATACCCAGTTGGACACTCTCCTGTCAGAGATACCTAAGGAGGATAAAATTATCCTCCTAGGGCGATTTTAATGCAAGAGTCGGGCGTGACTTTGATTTATGGCCAGAAACTATTGGAAAAGACGGAGTTGGTAATAGCAACCCGAATGGAATCTTACTTTTGACTATATGTGCAGAGCATAATCTCACTATTACAAACACACTCTTTTGACAAAAGAATAAGTTTAAAACATCATGGCAGCACCCACGGTCAAAACACTGGCATCTTCTGGATTATGTAATTGTCCGTGTTAGAGATCGCCACGATGTACTTCTTACTAGGGTCATGGTGAGTGCCGACGACTGCTGGACAGACCACCGACTAATCCGGTCCACTATGGTTATCAACATTGCTCCCCAACGTAGGCTTCAAGGAAGGAAACCAAGGCGTAAAATGAACATCCACGCTCTTCAAGATGCTATTAAGCAAACTCGTCTTCAATCATTTCTTAAGGAACATCTACCTACGGAACCTCCTGATAACATTGAGGTCCATTGGTCTAAGCTGAAAACCTCCATTACTGCAGCCTGTGAACAAACTATTGGATATGAAACTAAGAAACATCAGGATTGGTTTGATGAAAATGATAATGAGATTAAATATATAATTGACCAAAAAAGGAAAGCCTTCCAAATATGGCAAAATGATATTAACTGCGCTGCCAAGAAAAAAATCTACGCCAGTGCAAAGGCTGAGGTCCAAAGAAGAACAAGAGAACTTAAGAACGCTTGTTGGCAAAAGAAAGCTGAAGAAATTCAACAACTTGCAGAATCTCATGATGCACGGGGCTTTTTTAAGGCCACAAGGGCCATTTATGGCCAAAAACCTATGGTACAAACCCTTTACAATCAAAAGATGGCAACAAACTCTTAAAAGACAAAGAGTCTATTGCACTGCGTTGGAAAGAGCATTATTATGATCTTTTAAATCGTAAATCTAAGGTGGATAATGAGATTTTTTTGCAAATCCTGCAAAAACAAATTAGAGAGGAACTTGCAATACTCCCCACTTTGGATGAAGTTATAAAAGCCATTAATCAAATGAAGAATAACAAAGCTAGTGGACCAGATGGGATTCCTGCTGAAATCTTTAAAGAAGCCCCCCCCCCCGAACTTGTACAACATCTTCATAAACTCATCGAAAAAATCTGGATAAGAGAAGAGATCCCAGAAGACTTCAGGGATGCCATAATTATCACCCTCTTTAAGAAGGGTGATAGAACAGACTGTGGAAACTATCGGGGCATTTCTCTCTTAGCTACCGCAGGTAAAATATTTGCTAGGATTCTCGCAAACCGTCTTCTATCTATTTCAGAAGAGATCTCCCTGAAACTCAATATGGTTTCCGCCCCTCTAGAGGGACAGTAGACATGATTTTTACTGCACGTCAGCTCCAAGAAAAATGCCGGGAACAAAATCAACCCCTTTATATGGCATTTATCGATTTGGCTAAGGCCTTTGATACTGTAGACCGTACAGCTCTCTGGACTATCCTTATGAAAATGGGATGCCCCAATAAATTTGTGAAAATCTTCCGACTTCTCCATGACAACATGACGGCAATGGTTTTGGACAACAACGGCTCTCATGGTGCTCCATTTAAAGTGGGATCAGGTGTTAAACAGGGATGTGTTATCACCCCAACATTATTTGCTATTTTCATCACCATGGTTTTACATCTTGTCGAGGGGAAACTTCCCACTGGTGTGGGAATTATATATCGAACAGATGGAAAGCTTTTTAATCTCAGCAGGCTAAAAGCAAAAAGTAAGGTAATTACAATCTCCGTTGTGGAACTTCAGTATGCTGATGATAATGTGGTCTCCACACATTCAGAGAATGATCTCCAAACTATCCTAAATGCTTTTGCAGAAGCATACAGAAAACTTGGTCTCTCACTTAACATCAAAAAAACCAACGTGCTTCATCAGCAAGTGAAAGTTAACCCTTTGGTGATGCCATCTATCCAGCTTGGCGGGGCAATACTAGAAAATGTTGATCATTTTCTCTATCTTGGCAGCTATCTTTCTGTTACAGCTAACATCGACAGTGAAATCCAGCATCGTTTGAGCTCTGCAAGTGCCGCATTTTCTCGAATGAAACACTGAGTGTTCAAGGATCGGGATATTTGTAAGAAGACCAAAACACTGGTTTATGAAGCCATTGTATTACCAACTTTATTGTATGCCTGCGAAACATGGACTATCTATAAACGTCACTTCCACCTCCTTGAAAGATTTCATCAACGTTGCCTCCGGAAAATCCTGCGAATTACTTGGGAAGATAGGCGAACAAATGTCAGTGTACTGGAAGAAGCAAAGACTACTAGCATTGAAAAAATGATCCTTCAACGCCAACTTCAGTGGACCGGTCGGTCATGTTGTTCGAATGCCTGACTGCCATCTCCCAAAGCAGTTATTTTATTCCCAACTCAAGGATGGAAAGCGGAATATCGGTGGTCAATATAAGAGGTTTAAAGATGTTCATAAGGCTAATCTAAAAAAAATGCAATATAAACATCGACAACTGGGAAGCTCTGGCCAAGAACGATCTAACTGGAGGTTGGCCTCTCACAAAGCTTCCATGGACTTTGAAGAAGCCCGAGTGCAAGGTGAAAGGGAGAAACGTGCTAAGCGAAAGGCACATCAAACAAATCCTTTACAGGACCATCTTCCATCTGGTAACCTGTGTCCTCACTGTGGGAAGCTGTGTGGATCTAGAATTGGCCTCCACAGTCACTTACGGACCCATCACTAGAGTCTACACAATTTTCTTTAGAATTTCCTCCTTTTCAAATTTTTCTTTTTGTAAATTTTTTATCCTGGAAGACAATCTTACTCAGCCACGAGTGATCGCCTGATGATGATGATAACCGTGACCCCATGGACTTGGTGCTACCTATCCTAATCTGTGGTATACATTCTAACTGAGCTTCTGTTATTGTGGTTTTGAGTAACGGCCAAGCATTTTGAAGGGATTTAACTCTCTTGACTCCCCTTTCAAGTGCCTTTTTACCAGTTTCCTCATTTTAGAGATGTTTCCTCTTTTGAAGTCAAATGTGACTGTGTTGGATTTCCTTGGCAATTTTCCACTTAAATATATATTAAATCTGATAGAACTGTGGTCACTGTTGGTTTCCAATTGGTTTGACAACACTCACACCTTGCACTGGGTCCAACTGCTTCCAACTACTTAGGATTAAATCCCCTCTGGTTGGTTCCATGACCAACTGTTCTAGGGAATATTCATTCGGGACATCAAGAAATGTAACCTCTTTTAACCACATTTACATGCATTTATCCAGTCAATGTGGGGGTAATTGAAGTCACGCATTATTACAACACTTTTTCATTTGGATGTCTTCCTGATTCTGTTTCCCATCTCAAGATCACCCTAAGTGTTCTGATGTGATGGGACCCTTATATCCCATCGCTCATTTTCTCTTCTCTGTGCTCAGTGTGTCCACCAGCTACTGCTGTTCTCTGCTATTCATCCACTTGTGTGATAAATAATTTGCTACAGGCCATGACTTCACTCATTGTCTTCAGGATAAATCCATTAGCAGTTGAGTGGGTCAGGGTCTCCTTCACCTATTGATATTTGCAATTGGTTCCACAGAAGTTAACCATATTCTGTTATACCTTCTAGTTGCCCCATGAAGAGCTCTTCTATACAAATGATTTGAGGGTTCTTCACATCCTTGAGGAACTAACTTGTCTATCTAACAGCTGACTTGCTTATAAGCAGTGGATTTTGTACCATCAGTTGCAAGGCTAGGTTTGGATTGTAGTCAAAGAAGTCAAAGAATATGCTCTGGTGCTGTCATAATGTCTGTTTTCAACCTTAATATTATAAATCTACTTTAGGAAGAGAAAGACATTTAGATTGAAGACAGGCGTAACATTGTGGTATCTCAATAAAAGTCAACTATTAGATTGGCACACTGGCAAATCGCCTCATCCCTTATGTCCCAGACAAGATGTCCCCCTTTGTTTTTCATTTTCTAATGAGGAATATAACTTTGTAGTGAAGCAGACATATGCTCATCCCATTTCTCTGTGCTCATTCTATAATTGTCCTGGGTCTGGAGAGTGGAGGAAAGTGTGTTGGTAATGTCACTGGAGCTAGCCGAAAGGTGCCCATAATAACAGTTAACCTTTGGGGGGAAATCACCCCCCCCCCCAATTCACAATGAACACTTGTAGAACCAGTTTTCAGAGATCACCTCAGGACTAGAAAAAGGTGTGTGTGCTTTAAATGGAGCAAAGGCACTAACAGTCTTCTTCAGTCTTTCAGTGTTTCATCTGTCTTTAACATTAGTTCAAAGGGATAGAACTTAACTCTGCTCATGAAAATCTGAATTATATCATTTCAGCTTTGTGATATGCAACAGGTTCCTATTCATCTTTACCTGGAAGTAAGTCCCACTGAATTCGGTGATACTTATTTCTGGGACATGGTGGATGGGATTGCTGCAGTAGAATAGATTCAGCTCTACCCTTGCTGCTAAAAGGTTGTCTCATCTCTTCCTAGACTTTTCTAGATAGCAGCAAAATGTTATCACTTTTAATATTAAAAGACAAGACACTTGGCTGCTGTAGATGAAACTGTTAAAGGGAAGCTGGGGGTTGTTGTTTCCCTCATATGACAATTTCATCACTTCTTTGCAATTGTCGAGCACATACATTTTTCAATTTTGTTTCAAGTGTAAATCCGCTGGACACTTCTCAGGTATAAAAGAAATACAGCTATAACTTTATTTTGCAATTACCAAGATTGATTTTTCATTAAGCGTGTTTTTTTTTCATTTAGCAAAGTTGTTTTGCTAAAGTAAATGAAGTGCCAAAGCAGACAAATGTAACCAACATTAAGCTAGCCAATAGAATTCAACAAACTGTTCAGGTCATTAATATAATTTGTTTTGGCACTGTTACATTTCCTAGTGCTACTCTGAGTAGTTTGCTGGGCACATCAATTTGTTTTCAGCTATTGTGAAATTGGATATCCTGGCTTTCATCCAAAGCACCCTCTCAATTTGCATATCTTTGTTATCATTTCAGGTTCTCAGAACATACTGTGGACTATCACACCATCTGCACCAAGATCCTCACATCCAAACACAAATTAAAAATGAAACTGTAAAATTTGCAAGGAAACAATACAGACCTTTTATCTCATTCTCCCTCTGTTCATTTTCAAAAGAGAAACTTGCTTGTAGCCAAGCATAGCTAAAAAGGCTTTTATTAATTGGACTGGCATCAAGCATGCATACATAAAATTGTTTATTTTTTCCCCTATAAAGGGGTTGCCTGACATAAAAGGGTCTTTGAAGATGACATTCAGATTTTGACATTTGCATGATATTGTATAAATATCAGAGGTAGGAGACTTCTCTGACAAACCAGATGGGTCAGGAAAAGCGCTCCCATAGATAGATATTAGTCTTTTACTTAAAGCATATTAGCTTCTTCTCAAAGCTGTGAATTATTAGACAGCTAAAACAAACACATGCCCCCCCCCAATAACCACGCTTGCTTACTTCATTTGTTTTTCCAAGCCAAGAACTAGGATTGAGGGAAATATAAAATAATATCATTACTCTGGCGCTTTCCCCCCTTGTAATTCAATTAAGATCAAACAATAAAAATGAACCTCCTCTTTTGATTGCCATAGAGATTAAATCTTATTGCCAAACTTACTGCTTCTCAATTGAGCTCATTTTGGTTTCAGGCATGGACTCTGAACGTTATTGAAATATGAAAAAGGTATTTTAGGCCTTGCATTCCATCAATATTTGAATTAGAGAGAGACAAAGATTCTTCATTTTAACATAATTCCTATCTGCAGTTAGATGGCAGCCAAAGGCATTTTTATGCAGGGTGTGAGAGAGGTCTAAGGAATTGCCAAGTACTGAACCATGTAAACTATTGGGTGTTTTGTTTTAAAAGAGGTAGAATCGCTGACTGGGTTCTTTAGCTTGGATTTCAAATGCAAGCAGAGGGAACGTCCTTCTTTTGGATCATGTAAAGCAATGGCACAAATCTCATTATAGGTGTTGTCCCTTACTTATCAGCACTGAGTCCACTTCTGCCAGCAGGTAGTGCCTAGGGACTACAGTAGATGGTTTCATTTAAATAGGACGGGGGAACAACCTCAGGGACCATTTCCAGAGGAAATGCTGCTGCTGACCTAAAAGGCTCCACACTATGGTACTTGCCAGGGATGTTGAAGAGTCCTTGGTCTCGAGTCCGAGTCCTTGGTCCAAAATGGTGACTCACGAGTCCCGAGTCCCAAGTCACTCCCAAAGCTGACTCCACGAGTCCCTATTAAAATCAATGAGGTTTTTCCCCAACAAAATAAGGCTATTTCAGATGTGTGGCTTAAATAAATTATAGGCACAAGTGTGCCTTTTTCTTTCAAAACTCTGCAACTGATTTTGGCAAGAACAGACCAGGCAGACAAACCCAAAATAACCAGGCAGGCAGAGGAGGCAGGGAACCCCAAACAGGCAGGCAGAGGCAGCCAAACCCAAAATGTCTGAAAGGTTGCATTTTAGAAAAATGATTTTAAAAAATAAACTTGCTGTACTTCCTAAAACTTATCCATGTTGCATTTGAGGAACACGATTTTTTCTAAATGTTTGGCCCCCTTTCTGGAACGGTGAGGTCTCATCACAATTTCACCCTCACTCTTCGCCGGCGATCGCACTCCTCTCCACTCCTTCTGGCACAGCCCAGGGATGTTGAAGAGTCCTTGGTCTCGAGTTCCAAGTTGAGTCTCGAGTCCCATTAAAAATATTGGGACTTGAGTCCGAGTTGAGTCAGAGGGGGGACTCAGTCCGACTCACGAGTCGAGTCCTCGAGTCCGAGTCCCCATCCCTGGTACTTGCTATGAAATGAACAGTAGTGAAGACAGGATTTTAACAGTTTTCTGCCTCTTCACCTTCTCTGAAGGATCAGCTGTGTAACAAAAGCTTTCAAAAGATGCAACAATGAATGGGGGTGTGGGGATGAAAGTACAAACCAAAAGCAGGAGCAAGATTTTCTGTGTTACTGCAGCACGTTACCAGCTTGAACCCATCATTTCAGGTGGCAAACCCCAGAGAGGTGCCAGTTTCCACCTCAAACCTCGGAGTGTCAATTAGAAATGAGTGGGTGAAGGATAAGAATTTGACTTTTCATTTCAGGTGCAAAAACGAAAGAATGTGCTAAGGCCAGTCCTGTTTAGGAGTATTACGTATTTGAGAGGGGAAAGCTTGGTATGATCTGGCAACCACACGTTAAATATTAAATATATACAACCTTAAATGAGAATCTGGCTCATTATGTACTTGGTGTCAATTATATAGAGATATAAGAGAAAGATATTTAGAGCCTCTCTTAAAGAAAGTGAAATACAGGGGTATAAAGGAGAAACTGAGCTATTTATTACATTCATCCAACCCACATGTGATACAGAGGGTCGCGGTATTTGCCGTTAAAGCTATCAAATGTAGAGCAAATTATTTGGATACCCTTGCTGTGGAGTGCTATAAAGATTCAGAGACATTAATGTAAAGTGATTGACTTGATGCTAAGGGTTCCTATATGCCATTTTATTGTTGCCCTTTTATCCTATTTTTAAAGGTTTAATATGTATTTTATAGTTTTTCTGTTTTAACTTTATGTGTATTTTAATATTGTAGTGCAATGATCTTTAGATTGAGCAATAAACATATTATTCTACAAACTTAAATATATTAAATATCTATATTTATATGAAATGACTATCCCAAGTAGAGATGTGAATGTCTGGGGGAAACCCCACATCATCCCTTTGGGTCAACTTCAGTGTGCAATGTGCCGTACATAAGGAGCCTCTCCTCTGAAGACTGTTGGGACACTGCAGTTTAGTATCTACATTCAGCAGCTAGATTGCTAACTGGGACTGGTGAAATGGATCATTTCACACCAGTTTTGAAACAGGCACACTGGCTACCAGTTCATTTCCCAGGACAATTCCAAGTGTTGGTCTTAAGCTTTAAACCCCTCACTGGCTAGGGAGCCTCACACCCAAAGGATTGCCTCCTCCTGAATAAATCCACTGGGGTATTACAAATCTCCTAAGAGGCCTTTCTACAGATTCCTCCACCATCACCTCCACTCATGGACTTACTTCTGCGTGGACATGTATAGAATTGTGCTGTTAGGCCACAAAGTTAGGCTACAGTGAGAGCCAGTGTGGCGCAGTGGTGAGAGTGTTGGACTGGGACTCAGGAGACCCGGGGTTCTAGTCCCCGCTCGGCCATGAAACTCACTGGGTGACTTTGGGCCAGTCACTGACTCTCAGCCTAACCTACCTCACAGGGCTGCTGTGAGGATAAAATGGAGAGGAGGAGGAGGAAGATTATGTAAGCTGCCTTGGGTTCCTTGCAGGAAAAAAGGCGGGGTATAAATAGAATAAATAAAAATAAATAAAAATAAAATAAATTTCCTAAGCACACTTACACGAGAGTAAGTTCCATTGAACTCAATCATTTTTATGTCTGAGAAACATACTTAGGATTGAACTTCTTAACACATCAATGAAGCAAAACAATCAATATTTTAGAATTTAGGCCAGGTGTATAATTATTTGTCATACAATGCATATTTCATATGCATTTTATGTTCTATATAAGTCTACGCTATTGATCCCACTGACATTAGAAAGTTTAGAATATTCTGATCTTTCTAATGTCAGTGGGCCGAACACCATAGACTTATAGGGTGTATCTAGCACTACCTTATCTGCTAGATCGGGAAAGGATTAATTAATTAACATAATTAGCTATTGTTCCAAGTAGTACTTTGAAGGTGCAATGTAGTACATGCATAAGTATATGCACATGCATCCTGGAGTTATTGGCACTGTACCTAATATCTTGGCAGGCCAAACTGTTTTCTTTTTCCTTTTCCTTTTCGCTAGAATATCTATGAGACCAAACGTTTCTGCCTATGGACCAAATAATTCACGCACCCATGTTTGCCTATAGTTAAACATTACATGGTGCTTAGCCACTTAGTGGTTCTTCTTTCTTCAACAGGTTCAGAATGCAATGGTTAGAGCTATGTTAGGGCAGCAGCATATGTGACCAATTGTGCACTTTTTCATAAAAGCACCAAATTTACACCATTTGTAGGTTAATACTTAGAGTTATTTTCAGATATTACGACACGTGATACTGCATGAGTGTGCATGTGCAACTGATTGAGCACGAAATAACATGCAGTGACTCATACTAATTGCATGTGCTTTCATAAAAGCCAGAAATTTAAGTTCAATAACCTGAAGCAATCTTGTTCAGCACAGATGTTTGTTAAAAAATATCACTTTTTAACAACATATGTCCAACTTTCCACTTGATTTCCATGAACCTGTGCAGTATTTATATGTGGCTCCAGACTTCGTCTTGTTTAGCATATACCCATTGAAATCAGTGGGACTTTTACCAGTCATTACTAAGTGGGGCAGCGCGATCCTATGAGGCTGTGCATAACCCTCCAAACTCAGAGGATTATTATAATGTGGACATCCTATTGAGGGTGAGAGGAACACGGCAGATAAGATATCCGCTGTGCCCCCATCGCCCTCAAAAACATCTGGACGGCTGATTTCGGCTGTCTAGATGATTTTACCTCCTTGAGAGGAGGAGAGGCTGACACACCACCTGGATTCCATGGAATTTGGCAGTGCCTGGCTCCTCCCCTCCCCACCCCTTGGAACACCCCTCCCCCATGGGGGAACCCGACATGGTCTTCTGTGTTCGGTTCCCTGCCAGCACAGAAAGAACCGCACCAGCTACAGGGTGGAGGTGCGGGCTCTCCGCAGCACTATGACCTCCGAAGGGATCTCCAAGGTCACAGAGCATTCTATGCCCAATCCTATGGCGCCCCAGACAAGGTCAGAGGGACATAGGATTGCGCACTAAGTCTCACTGATTTCAGTGGGTCTACTCTAAGCATGGCTAAGCCTGGCATCAACCCAATATTTCAAATGGCTTTGCCTGTGCACATGTGCATTATTTATTTATTTATTATAGTTTTAATCTTCTCAATAACAAATGTTCTCTAGGCAGATCGATGTTTTCATTATGGGAAAATTTTCCGAAAACAATTGGGCTGATCCAAATGATCCAAATTCAGCCGCTGATCCTCTGTGGCTGAATTTCTCAAACTTTGGATGGATCATAGGAAAAGCAAACACCCATCTGCAGATCAAGAAAGGAAGGTGGACAGATTTAAGTGACGCAGGCAGAGATTTGGGACTGGGAGGGAGCTTACAATTTCATGAGGTGGCAGAGTACTCTGCTGGTGTTTTAATGATTTTATGAATTGTGATCGTATCCTCTTGTTTCATATACAAGTTACTATATATTATACCATGCTCAAATAGACACATTATTTCCCTTGACTGTGCATGCACACATATGTGCAATACCACATGTCGGGTCTCTGAAAGTGATCACTATGCATTAGCCCACAAATGGGGTAAATTTGGGTTCTTTTACAAAAAACATATGATTGTTATATGAGATGATGATGATGATGATGATGATGATGATGATGATGATGATGCCATGCCCAAACAAACATGTGCAATACTACATGTCCCTGATATCTCAAAATGATTACTTTGAATTAGTCCACAAATGGTATACATTTGGTGCTTTTCTGAAAAAGTGCATAATTGTTCTGAAAAATTGAGGTATGCCATCATACTCCACTGGACAGAACGCTAATTCACATTACAAATGCTTTGCTTCTACTTTGTCTCCTACATTAAGAATAATTAGATGTTCACATAAATAGAGAGAGGCTCAAAGGCAAGTCCAGCCTTATCTATTATGAAAATATTCTGCAGTTCCATCCACCTAGCCCTGCTTTTTGTTTAAAATTCTTGATACCACCAGGTTAACATTTACAATGAAAATATGAAATATGGCATAGATCTCATAACATGGAACATCTGGTGTGCAGTTTAACATAATAAATACATCTTTGATGAAACTTAACATAATTAAACAAAAATGGAGCTAGGGAAGATTTCTGAAGAGAGAGGGAAAGTGAGTTTTGAATTCTTTAAGCTTGTAGAGAATCCCTTGTGAATCTCCAGTAAGTTTTAGTTCATGCTCCTGGGCAATTTGAAATAAATAATTTTTGTTTACCTGAGATTTAGAACATCAGAACACAAGAAAAGCATATGCTCAAGGTCCTGGAGCTATTATCCTATCCTGGAGAACAAATTTAACACTTCTTAATATATTCCCCGCACCCCACCCATACACTTTAAAGTTGATTTGATCCAAAACAGTGTACAAAATGAAATTTCTTAATTCACACAGTTGCTTGTTCCCTGAGACTTCTTAAATTAGGAATTAAACCATGTGAAAGCCAGTGTGGTGTAATGGTTAGAGTGTTGGACTGGGACTCGGGAGATCTGGGTTCTAGTCCCCGCTCGGCCATGAAGGTCACTGGGTGACTTTGGGCCAGTCACTGACTCTCAGCCTAACCTACCTCACAGGGTTGCTGTGAGGATAAAATGGAGAGGAGGAGGATGATTATGTAAGCCACCTTGGGTTCCTTGCAGGAAAAAAGGTGGGGTATAAATATAATAAATAAATAAATAAATAAATAAATAATAGGGATTCCAACCCAGACTTTTAGTTTTAAGAGCTAAGCACTCAAAGGCCTGGGCCTGGATGGACAAATCTGTCTGTTTTGGTTTCTCCCACATTAACATTTTTTTAATCTCAAGTTTTTTCCATCTCAGATCTGAAGAAATTTGTTAATTTTGGTAAGCTGTTATCAAAAACAAACTGAAATGAAATTCTCACCCATGACCCATTCCTACTTTAATAACAGCCGGGTTTGTTATTTTGTCTCAACCTTTGGCTCTAGAAAGTGCAACCAATATGCAGCTTTCTTGTTAGACTTCTGTCTTTTCCAGTATATAACTAGGTCAGTCCCCAGCTACATACAGAAATAAAAATATACTGTTCTGAGTTTGCTGTCTGACTGCTGTGGACGATGTATCATTATGACATGGCTTAAACTGACTCTGGGTGGAAGGCAGGGATATGAAAACAGAATTCTAATGTTCCTTTAATGGCTGTGGATTTGCCCTGTAAATGGGAAATTCATCTGCAGGGGTGGGATTCTGAAACCAGTATCTGGCAGATAGTAAGTGAAAAACAGCAGTTGGCAGTTTTGAAGAAACATAGGCAGGAGGAGCAAGCTGGGAGTTGGCTGAAGGTGAACCAATTCAGGGTGCGGGATGTCTCTCTAGGGATCTGATGTAGTGCAATTGATCTCCTGACTTATAGGATTTCCTATACAGTAATACCTTGGATTACGAGTAACCCAGTGTGCGAGCATTTTGAAAGACGAGCCAAATTTTTTCAAAAATTTTGACTCGTTAAACGAGCGAGGTCTTGCAAAACGAGCACACCGGGTTACTCGCTGCCGGCTCCCAGAAGCCTCGCGCGCTGCCGCTCGCTCTGCGGGCGCCTCGCGCATTGCCGTGCCGGCTTCCGGGCAGGGAAGCGGCATGGCAGCACAAGGCGCCCACAGAGCGAGCGGCCGCGCTGCGCCTCCCTGCCAGGGAGCCAGCAAAGCACTTTGCCGGCTCCATAGCAGGGAGCCACATGGAGGCACTCCCACCGCTCCCTACCTTTTCCAGCGGTGGCTGGCCTCTCCGCAGCGAGCCACCTGCGCTGCCGTCGCCGGTCCCGTCATGTCACTTCCGGCCCTGGAAGTGATGCGACAGGACCTGTGCTGCCGGCGGCGGCGGCTCGCTGAAGAGAGGCGAGCCGCCGCTGGAAAAGGTAGGGAGCGGCGGGAGCACCTCCACGTGGCTCCCTGCCATGGAGCCGTGGAGGCAAGGCGTGGGCGGGAGCCCGGGAGCTGGCACGGCAGCGAGGGAGGCGCCCACAGAGCGAGTGGAGGCACGGCGCAGTACGTCCGCTTGCTCTGTGGGTGCCTCACACTGCCGTGCCGGCTCCCAGGAATTCGTTCCACAACCATTTAATCACTGCTTTGCCGGCTCCCTCCATGGGGCTCCCTGCCAGGGAGCCGGCAAAGCAGAGATTAAATGGTTGTGGAACGAATCATCTGAGTTCCCATTATTTCTAGTGGGGAAACTCGCTTTGATATGCAAGTTTATTGGATTACGAGCATGGTTCCAGAACGAATTATGCTCGTAATCCAAGGCACTACTGTATTCAATATTAGCCCTACTTAGAGTAGACCCATTGAAATGAATAGGGCTTAAGTTAGACAACCCACTGTTTGCTTCCAATGACACTTTGCTTATTATACAGAGGCACCAGGCCTTTCCAGTGCTCTCTCATCCAAAAGGAGCTTAACCCAGTATATCTGTCCCTGGAATTTAACATATTTAACGTAAGTATTTAACACCATGGCCACTACGCTCTGCAGTTTTTCAGCATTCTTGTTTTCCTTACTTTTATTTATTTATTATATTTATATTCTGCCTTTTTTCCCTGCAAGGAACCCAAGGCAGCGTAAGTAATCCTCCTCCTCCTCTCCATCTTATCCTCACAACAACCCTCTGAGGTAGGTTAGGCTGAGAGTCAGTGACTGGCCCAAAGTAACCCAGTGAGTTTCATGGCCAAGCAGGGACTAGAACTCAGATCTGTTTGCACCCTTCTGTCCTTTAAAGGAGCCATACCTAGTGCAAATAGTTCAACACAGGGATTCCCTAAGCTAATTGTGCTAAAACTTCCAACAACGTCCAGACTGCAGGCAATAATTGCTTAACCTCTTGTTATTGGGAGATATCTGGAAATGTGAATTAAGGTTCAGAATTAAATAATACAGAAGACGTCATAAAATATGAGAGCCAGTGTGACGTAGTGGTTAGTGTGTTGGACTGGGACTCGGAAGATCCAGGTTCTAGTCCCCACTCGGCCATGAAACTCACTGGGTGACTTTGGGCCAGTCACTGACTCTCAGCCTAACTAACCTACCTCACTTTGTTGTGAGGATAAAATGGAGAGGAGGAGGAGGATTATGTAAGTCGCCTTGGGTTCCTTGCAGGAAAAAAGGTGGGGGTGTAAATATAATAAATAAATAAATATTTTAGCTTCTTTTTCTCCAGCAGAAGGTGAAAACAGACAGAAATCCAAAGAAGCCGTTTCCCCCATAATTTCATTTCAATGTGAGGGAAAGGTCCACCACATGTTAGATCATTACACAACTGTTAAAAGCACATTGCTTCTGTCAGAAAACAAAGGAGCAGCCATAGTCTGGAAACAGGCTATGGAAAAGAGCTTGCTGCATGCACATTAGCCCAACTCTCAATGCTGCATGGAAACGTTGCAGAGCAAACTGCTATTTTTCTAAACCATTGGAACTATGGCATAGATGTGTTCATCTGGTTGATAAAATGCGAGGTTGTGAGTCTATTTTCTCATGTTAGCACTTACAAGCATATGTAACTAGAACTGCTGCTTCCTTTAGGAGCAGGAATCGGGGAAGAAGGAGAGAAAAAGAGAAAATTCAACATTGCTCCAGGTGGCCTCCTCCTATATAACCAACTGCACTGCAGAATCATCAGGTTTGCCAATCTAATCCAAATGACATGACGCTCCAAAATTGCTGAGGCTGGCCTATCAGTCGTTTAATTTCTGCCTTTTGGAATTATAGATCATTGGAAATGAAATAAAAGTGCCAATATTGTTTTAGATAAGTTGCTTAAGAGGTGGTTATGGTCTCCGTGCCCTTTCTGAAAATACTGTCAAACCAGATATTGCGGAGAGCAGATTTGTGATAAACAGCTATATTGAGAAAGCAAAAGAATATTGTTTTTATCACATCCCCAAAGCACCAACTAGGAATCCCTTGCTTAAATATATTCCCTTTACAAGTCGCAATATTGTGTACTTCATAAATGCAATAAAGAAGATGAAAACTGAAGGTATTTAATTTCATAGTTTAGGGCCAGAATGGCCAGGGTACTGCCGTGTGGTAAACTTTGTGCATAGCTGATCTTCCTAGCATGGGTCCATAAACCCAGGGCAACTTTCTTCCAGAATGCTAAGTACCTGGAATTTTCCATGTAAAAGACCTTGCGTAGTGCAATGCAACCTGAAATGCAGAGCATTCTTCATCAGGGAATAATAAAAAGAATCACAACATTAAATGCAATGCTCTGGGGGAAGCAATAAAAGTTTGCTTCCTCAAACTCAGATGTCTTATACCAAGTCCCTACCCTGTCTTAAGCTTTAATAGCTGAACCTGAGTTCTCTGCAAGCATAAAGGCTGTGGCTAACACAGTTCTGCAGGACAGTACCAATGTTTAGTTTGCACACACAAATCATTTCACCCCACACCATTCTGCTTAATGAGAAAGACCAAGGGGACTTCCAGATGAGGCTTTTATCCTGAAATCACCCTGCCTCGTTCACAGAATTTTACAGGGAGTCCAGACAATATATCATCATCCATTTGTGACTCCCCTGCATTTCCCCACCATTTCTTCTATCTTCCATGGAAAGACAGAGTAGCCTCACAAAGTCTTTTGACTAGGGACCATTGAGAATTTTGTTTCCGTTCGGGTTTGGTAAGAATTTACCTAAATTCGCAAGGTTCTCCATATTTGGGATAGAAAAAACTTGAGACTTAAAATGACTGTGGGAGAAACCAAAACTGGCAGATTTGTCCATCCAGGGTTTTGAGTGCTTAGCTCTTAAAAGTCTGGGACAGTTGGGTTTGAATCTCTGTGTATTCAACCATGTTAATGCAGAATTGCCGCCTATTTTTTTTTTTCTGGCACGCTCCTCATATGTGGCAGGCAGCTATATCACTGTCCTCTCCATGCTGGGAATAGCTGTACCTATTCAATCTGGCTGGTGCAGATGGACAAGAATTTCCTTTTAGTTCATTTTTTTATGAGAGTTTACCAAACATTCTCAAAGTTCTTCATATGTGGGAGAGAAAGAACTGTAGCAAAATAAATTCAAATGAAAGAGAAAGTGGAATTGACATATTTGCCCATCCCTACTTGACAGGCAGCACTAGGACACCTTTGTCTGGAAACAGCTTTGCTCCTTCATAAGCCCTTCCAATCATTTTCTTTTGTTTTTGAAAGGAAAAAGGACTAGTGCAACAAGTTCTTGATCATTCATATGCCTCATGCAGACCGATACCTTTCCATTCACAGTGAATTCTCTCTTCCCCTTTTTCCTCCCACCGTGGCCCATGAGTTATCAGTCTGTGGGGATTCTTTAGGGCACCACAGAAATATTTCCCTGTGATTCATTAAACCCCAGTACATTACCACCGTCTCACATATATATTTTATCTCTCATAAAATGAAACTTAAATCCCCAAAGAACCTCTACAGTTAGTTTTTAGCATAGCTGAAATTGTGCTTTACTGATGTTTCAACCCAAATTTGGATAGTTTTCTCCAGCTAGCCTGTGTTGACTTTTACCTTGATTTATGTTAGAATATGTAATAAGAACCATCCAAATATGTGCTAAAAACACAAAGATTAACCACAAATGAATCCATGTCATGTATAAACACAAACCCAAGTCTGTATTTCTGTGTGTCCAGGAAACAAAATTAATTATGAGCAGCCCTTGTTACAGCTGTTCAAAACAGTCTCTCACTAGAATCTACATTTTATGCTTTCACTCAGCCTGGCCTCTTAATGATTATATTAACAGATGTGGATATTAACTTATTTGATTAAAGCAACTGTTGTTTTAAGCATTTGCTGATTGAGGACCCTTGAATTCAGGTTTGCTTTGCAATATTATTTTAAATGAAATACCCTTCTTCTTCTTCTTCTTCTTCTTCTTCTTCTTCTTCTTCTTCTTCTTCTTCTTCTTCTTCTCCTCCTCCTCCTCCTCCTCCTCCTCCTCCTCCTCCTCCTAAATTAATGCTACCCACACAGACTGTGGATTTCAATTAATTTCTCCTAAGTGACCAGAAAGGCTGAGATACAGTGAAATTAACTAGCCAAGCTGCTGTCATCAGGAAATTTACTTTGGAAATGTGAGTGTTATGCGTAAAACTGTAACTAAGCTCACACAAGCCTAAGATATACATTTAAGATGCAAGCCAGGAGTCTGCAGCATAGCTGATCTCAATATGTACCTCCCTCCTAAATTAGCGCAGTGTTAGAACAGTGAAAATAATATAAAGTTTCAGTATTTGCTTAAGAAAATGTACATTTTTGTTCTTTTCTTTTTTGCTTCAGAAAAGTAATTCCTTTGTTTTCTCCAGGGCTCTGCATACAGCTTCAGATGAGCCCCAGTAACTTCAGATAAGTCATGAATTACACCACTCTCAGGAGCTCGGAAACGAATGGCTAGGCAGATTCAGGTAGTCTCTTGTGCTTAGCAAACAGCGATATTAATCCTCAAAACAGCAATGGGTTGGATCCAAAAGTAGCCTTCTGTGTGCAGAATTGTATTAGCTTATATATTTATTAGATGTATATCCCTCCTATCTGCCAAAGATGGTGCTCAAGGTGGCTGACAATAATAAAATAAAGATTGAATACAAAATCTTAATTTAAAACATAAACATAAATCAATTAATACACAATTGAAAACACAATGATAAAAGAAATAGGCACAACAATAAAAGAAATAAGTAGTGCCCAGCCAGTTAAAAACCCCTTCAGCAGCAGGCCAGCCTACATGCTAGAGGCCTGCCTGAATAAAAACATATTTGCCTGCCAGCTGTCAGGCAACAGAGAATGAGCCAATCTAGCTTCCCTCGGCAGGGAGTTCCAGAGCCTGCTGGGACTGGCCACTGGCAAGGTCCTGTCTCATGTCCCCAGCAAATGTGCCTCTGATGGCAGTGGGACCAAGAGAAAGGCATCTTCTGCTAAGGGGCAAACTATTTTATACCTCATACAAGAAGGTTGCACAACAGAAATAAAACGAAATCCAAGCCATGGTCTGCTCCAGGTTTGAGTGGGCCCTTGGCAAAGCATCATCTGGTGGCCTCCCATGGGGGTGAGCCTTGGTAGACTTTCCTTGGTGATAGCAGCAAGCACCAGCACTATAATCAGCATTGGGCAGTTGGGAGCCGCCATTTTAACTTTCTACAATGCCTCCAGTGTAGCATCACTCCAAGGCATTTGGGGAAATTAAAATGGCTGTCAAACCCTGCTGCCTGAGGCTGGCTGGACTGAAAAATATTTTTTAAGGGTTAGGGTTTGCTACAGGTACACAAGACTGTGTGCATTTTTCACATTTAAAAGCTTTGATGTTCTGTCTCTGTGACAGTACAGATGAATGAAATTGTCCACTTAATAAGATTTTTAGAAGTATTAATATTATGCTTCTTAGGCTTCATGACAAGTACATCCATTTCATTTGTGTCCCATAGGATGATTTTTTGTATCCTCTTTTGATATAAGACCCTATTTCAGTGTTAGATTCCCCAGAAAGATAATGATGGACATAGAAACTTTTAATTCTTTTTATAATGAAAAGGTGGAATTATCTTATTTAATGTTGGAATCATATTTTAGCACCAACAGCAAGGTTTCTATTGACCTGCAGATTTTTGTCTTATTATCTAATTTACTGATCCCCAAGTTTGGTAAAAAGCAAACATATATAAATATATACATTTCATCCATGATTGGGAAGCATAGATAAAAAATAATGTGACACTGAAATTTATACTTAAGAAGTAGTGCACTTCATTGCAATCAATTTTTCATTATGTTGTTGAGATCAATAGCTACAAATAAGATATAAAAACTGTATTATTGATGTGGCACATGTCAGTATAAAATGTGCAATTTTCTATAGCATTTCACTTGTGGAAAATTGTATTATACAATTTCCAGCATTATACACACTGGTCTGCAGAGAATGCTTATTAAAATCAATGTAGTGTAAGTCACACTCAGGAATATTTTACAAAAGCGAGAGCATTCAGAGCAGTTACAGGGGGGTGGGGGTGTTGCAAAAGCTATTGTTGTGTAAGTATTGTTTCCAGTGCTTCTGTTCTTTCATAGCCCTGGTTCTGAATCTGCTGTGCACAACATAGGCTCCAAGCATCCTTGCCTCTTCCTGGGCATTGACAGACTGGATGCTGGGACTAGGCAGGCAGCCCAAAGGAATAGCCTGGTTCCTCCTCCAGTAACATGTAGCCCAGACTAAGAGAATGCACCAGATCAGGAGATCCAAGGGAGTCATGGAATTGACTCCCTTGGATCACACAATTCCAAGGAGTAGAAGGATTCCGGGTTGCGGTGATAGCATTACTAGCTATAGTTCCCTGACCCAATCAGTAGGTGGGTGGGTGAATTTCTAAGACATTTTCAAGGGATGGGGGCGTGGCTTATCTTACTTTACAGTGTGGTCTTCTCTTCCCCCCCTCTTTTTTTAACAACGCTTTTTAAAAAAGCCTTGCCAGCCGCAATCAGCTAGTGTTGTTTCCATGGTGATCTGGCACAGGAACAACATGGCTGGAAGGGAGTCAGAAGACTGTGGAGAGTTGGACTGCCTTGCCAGCCACTGATTGCAACTGGTGACCACCACCTCACCATCACCACCACCACCAATCTCAGAAATTCTCCTGCACCAATCCCAATATTCATAAAAGTTTTCTTTTTGCTTCCACTGCCTACAATCTGCAAAAAAATGAAATGGGGCTCTCATCTTGGGGCTGCCATCTTATACACTGAGCCATCTTGATAATGAGTTTGAAAGGCAGGGTATCAATGTCAATAATACATACAGTACATGTTGACATGGCATTCCCATGTTGACATCCAAACAGGGGTGGGGACGGGGTGAGTGGGTAGAGGAAGAAGCAGTTGCTGTGGTACCTTACACAATGACATTAAAATTCTCTGGTATGAATTGAACTGGTCCTAGTGGCCCAAATTTATTGCCACAGCTTTATTGGTCTATATAATACTGGATGGAACCAAACTAGAACGGTATTAGGTCACCTAGGCCTACAGTTCTATGATTCTGGGCCATCCGGGTCTTAAAACATTATAAACATAACTGAAGAGTTGGAACAGTAATTTAGTGGCCAAGGGCTGAATATACTATCCCTCCTAAACTCCAAAAAAGAAGCGCCGGGTGAGGAAGCTCTTGCTGCCACCATCTTGATTTCTCCAGAATGCCTCTGGACCCTACATTGGAGCCAAGAGACAATCCGGGGGAATTAATTAAGATTGGGGCAGATGCAGCCATCTCAGATGGCACTTCGCTTTGGGGCTGCACGCCACCGCCTGTGCTCACTGCCGTGCCATCACGCGCCCACAGCACTTCCTACTGGCCCCACTAGGCCACCCTGCCATGGCTGCCTGCCAGTGCATTGGGCATCCCCATCAGCCTGAAGGGAACTGAGGAAGGGACCCAAACACAGCAGCACAGTGAAGGTCAGTTCAGAACCTTCTAGGCACAGGAGGAGGAGAAGGAAATACCTTCTTGGTTTGGGCTGCAATCCTTGACATACTTAAATGGGATTTACTTTAGAGTCAATGTGTTGTGTTCCAAATTGCAATGTTGGGCTCACTCCACTGGGGCATCCAGGCTCAGCTCTGCTGTGCAGGATCAGGTTTAACTTAACCGACCCATGAATGAATAGCCTGGTGCCTGAATTTGAATAACAGCAGCCGCAACCCAACAGGGCTCTCTTTCTGTTCCTATTACTTAGAGAGCTTATTTATTTATTATATTTATACCCTGCCTTTTTTCCTGCAAGGAACCCAAGGTGGCTTACATAATGCTCCTCCTTCTCTCCATTTTATCCTCACAACAACCCTGTGAGATAGGTTAGGCTGAGAGTCAGTGACTGGCCCAAAGTCACCCAGTGAGTTTCATGGCTGAGTGGGGACTAGAACCCGGATCTCCCGAGTCCCAGTCCAACACTCTAACCACTACGCCACACTGCTTAAATCATTTGCCAAGACTTGGCATATTTAAAACATTTTATTTATTCGCTTGTTTATTTTTTTGATTAATTAAACAATTTATAGACTGCCTGACTAAATCTAAAATGACTTCTCATGGTTGTTTACAACACACACACACACAAATTCAAAACACCTCTGTTAAAAATATTTTATAATCCTCCTCGCTCCTCCTCAATTAAACATATAAAATCAGAGAACTAACAATCAACAAACTGGGCAGCACAATCGGTCAGGGAAGGCTTGGGCGAAAAAGTAGGTCCTTACTGGCACCAAAAATGTGCCACGTGTTTTGGCACCTCCCACATACCAAGGGGGAGGGTGTTCCAAAAACATGGTCAAGGGCTGCCTGGCAGAGTATGCATTTTCAAGTAAGTCTGCGTAAGATCCTATAGATAACAGTGTTGTCTTCTGTGAACACAGTGTAGCTTACTTCAAGTAAACATACAGGCCTGTGGCTCATACTGGCTCAGCTTGTCTGAGTGTGGAAAGCTAAGCAGGGTCAGGCCTGGTTATTACTTGGATGGGAGACCCCTCCTCTAGTTTCCTGCATTGAGAAAGGGGTTGGAACTCAATGGCCTTGTAGGCTCCTTCCAACTCTATGATCCTATACATAGGATTGAGCTGTACTTATTTTCTGGAGTGGAAGGAATATTGATCATACACGGTGCCTCCAGTGGATTCATTTATCCACTGCCACACACAATATATAACCAAAGTTATATATAAGTTATATAACAATATATAACCAAATCAAAGTTATTTCTAGTTCTCTTTGTCTAGAAATTATTTGCAGTTTAATGTCCTTCTTGGGATATGTTTCCAAGTGCAAAATCCAGACCTTCTCTTTATGCTTTGTTGTATTTTCTCTCCACTGGATAAAGCTGTACCATACACAATATATAGTGTATCTCTGGAAACCCAGCATGATTTAGGGTGCAATTTATGCAGGTTTAGGCAGGAAAAAAAGGCCTACAACTCCCAGCATTCCCCAGCCAGCTGACTGGGGAAAGCTGGGAGTTGTAGGACTTTTTTCTATCTAAACTTGCATAGGATTGCGCCCTTAGAGTCTTTAAAGGTATCTCACGGACTTAATGCAAATGCAGGCCAAGGCAGTATTTCAGCCTTAGGAGTCATCTTACCAGCCCTCTGACATGGTGTGGTGACGCAGAAGGACTTCCACTGCTTCAGCCGGTATCCTCTTATTATCCATTCGAGAATATCTGTCTTCACTGACCTACTTTCCCATGAAAGGGTCTTTTTTAATCACTTACAAAATGTCTACCGTTATGGATTGGAATGGTTTTTAAAATCCTTTAAAAATCTTATCTCGTATTTAGTGACAACATCGAAAAAGCAATTGAATTATCAGTATATTTGACACCACCACCACCACCCTGTGCAATATTCTAAAATACCGCATCCAGATCTGATAGAACTGAAGTGTGGCTTCCGCTTCCCCATGTGGTGAGACACTGAACTGCAGGTTGCAGCATCTGCCCAGGCAGCTTAGTAGTATCTTCCTCAGGCCTTGGACTGACCCCCTACCCAACCAGCCTAGCCATTGAATTCTTCTGGAGAGGAAGGACTATAAGAGGGCTTCCTCTCCCACTTGATTCTTGCTTCGGAGGTCTTTCTGAGTTCTGACGTGTTCCTGTATCCTTTGGCTCTGACTACTTGCTTGCTTCTTGAGCTTGCCTCCTGGTGTGTCCTTTTTGATCCTGATTTGTTCTTCATTCTTGATTTTCAGCTTGCTCCTCCATCCTGCCCCATTTTGTCATTTGGTTCTCACTAGGACTGAGCCAAACATTCTCCCCACCACAACTTTTGCGGAGTTGGGGGAGATCAATGGGGTGTGTGAGAAACCCCTTCTGAAGATTGGGGTGGATGTTAAGGTGGGCTGCTTAGTCATATGGAGCAGAGCCGGTGCTACCATTAGGCCAACTAGGCAGCTGCCTAGGGCACAGGGCTAAAGGGGGGTGCCTGAAATAGGGAGGGAGGGCTCAAGTGGGAAGGGGGGCCGGCTAAATATCTGATCTTGCCTAGGGCACCAAACTGCCTTGCACCGGCCCTGATATGGAGGGATGCATGAAAAATTTGTTTCAATTCCATTTTGATCAAGATTTACCCGGTTCGCACCTTTTGGATCAAACATGGACTAGTAGGACGCAATCTACAGTCAAAGTCCATATGTTTCCAAACTTGCAGTAGGATTTGTGAAACCCTAGGATTTTGCAGTAGGATTTTGTTCAACAGCATGCGTACATTTGAAAAATGTACATGAAAAAGTGCATTCTTTTGAAAAATGCACACAAATACACTTTAATCAATGGGAGAAGAATGTGTACATTTCAAAGATGTGCACAACTGATGCGTACATTTGGAAAATACAGTAATACCTTGGATTGCAAGTAACTTGGTTTGAGAGTGATTAGAAAGACAAGCAAATTTTTAAATATTTATTTAATTTTTTTTGACTTGATATACAAGCAACGTCTTGCAATACAAGTACTGTAGTACGGCTTAAATTAAAAATCTCTGTACAAATTTTTTTGGGGGGATTTCGTTTTGATATAAGAGTGTTTTGGATTGCAAGCACGTTTCCGGAATGAATTATGCTCTCAATCCAAGGCATGACTGTACTCACATCTTCATGGGAAAAGATTTTCATGCAAAAAGAAAAAATACAAAGCTCACTATCTGATACGGACTCGAGTTGGAACATGCTTCAAGATGGAATTTGGAGAACTACAGCGAGCTCAAATTTTGCTGATTTGCACATGCCTATAATGAGCTGATATAAGGGCCGTATCAATGTTTTAAAATTTATTTTAAACTTCCTTAAATGTAAGAACCACTCCAAGCAACCAGGAAGTCCATCTTCTTCTGCGTGCTTTCAAAATGGGGTTGGAGTGGCCCTGAAAATGATGCTAAGTGATGATTCAAACTTTCCAAGTGTTGGTGTTGACCATTAAATTCCTAAACAGCTTGGGGCCAGGGTACCTAAAGAAATGTATCCTGCCATACATACCTGCTTGAACCTTTATCTTCAGAGCCCCTCCTCCAGGAGTTAGGAAGCTGGCTGTGAGAGAGAGGGCCTTCTCAGTTGTGAAACCCTTTTTATGGAATGCCCACCCCAAAGATGCTTGCCTGGTGCCCACATTGTTCTCTTTTTGGTGGCAGGTGAAGACAAGACATCACTTTTCTTCCAAACATTTTAGAGAATAGACTCTAGATTTTACTATTCAGACTTGCTCATAGGATCCTGGAATGGCTGATTTTATATACAGTAATACCTTGGATTGCAAGTAACTTGGTCTGAGAGTGTTTGCAAGACAAGCAAAAAATTTTTAATAAATTTTGACTTGATAAACAAGTGACGTCTTGCAATACAAGTACTGTAGTACGGTGAAGAAAAATGAAGACTTTACACTATCATTCTTTATTGCAGCTTAAATTAAAAATACGTGTACAAATTTCTTATGGGGAATTTCACTTTGATATACAAGTGTTTTGGATTACAAGCACGGTTCCGGAACGAATTCTGCTTGCAATCCAAGGTATTACTGTACTTTCTCCTGTATTTGCTGTGCTGATTATTGTTATTGTTGTTGTTTTTTGTTTTTAGTCTATCCTGCAATCCAGCCAGATAACTTTATGTTATTGGGTGGACAAAAAATATAATACATACAGTAAATAAATACATTGGTAACAGGGACATTATAAGGGTTGGAGGGGAAGGCTGCCCCCATGGGATTACAATGATAGTGAATTATATATTTGTACAAAGCCATGTATCACTTACATTTCCTGTGATCTAAAAAAAAAAAAAAAAAAAGTAATTGGCATTGTTGATATTTTTTAAACATTACTTTCTCTACTAACTTTTGTGGGGAAGGAAGGAAGGAAGGTATATTAAAAACTGCTCCTGAAAAAAGTTTCTGTTTGCTTATATGAGTTGCAGCAAAGTGAAGGAGCCTGTCAGATACTGACTATCAGCAATTTATTTCTGTGGCTTCCACTGGTGCACATTCAGTCCATTGTGCCCATAACATGTTTTTACATAACAAGAAATCTAGTTAAAATGTGCAAGTTCCACTGTATGGCAATAATACTCAGTTAACATCCCACACTGCTGAGTTAGCAGTAGGAGAAAGATGGTGCTATCTCATCCACATAGTGAGCCAGAATGACTATTACAATGCTAATGTCAGAATTCTGTGGGAATCGAGCACACTTCATATCTGTTTGTAGCCACATGGGATCCACTTGTTCTGTGATGTGATGATTTCACATGGCTAGGAGTTGCATTTAAGTGATACAACCCTCGGGATTGGACAAATTGTGTGGGTCCTTTCCCACACAATCAGCATAGTACTGCCTTCAAAGGGATGTCAACTGTATGGGAAAGGCTTATGAGATCTGCTTCCTTACATGGTTACATGATGTATATGCAGCACTCGGCTGCATAGGATTGCATAGCAATGGCTGCAGCTGCATGTGGAGGGCATCAATGACCCTACTGAAGTCAGTGGAAAATACTTCCAAATGAACACTGACAAAAATGGACTGCGCAGCTGCAATTCTAATTCTATTTACAAGGAAGTAAGTCTCATTTAACATTATCAGGCTTTACTTCTGAGTAAGTATGTTCAGGTACAGGCTATAAAGCTTTTGTGATGGGGGGAAAAACTTAGACTGGTCTACTGGTTGACATATTCCAAAATAAGTTGTGATTCCATTCATAATGCCATGGCCTAATCCACATTGACCCATTATTTCTCATGAGAAATTATGTGACCACCTTTACATCAAACTGGTCTCATTGTGGCGTTTTTGGGGAGAACAATGGCACACTGTTGACAATACACAGGAGTCTAGAGGAGGGGTGTGCACAGAATTCCCTTCACACCCCACGCTCCTGTGGGGTGGGGAGAGTTTTTGCGAGGGGGGGAGTGGAGAACGAGGACTCTAAATGAGGTGATTTCACCTCCAATCAGGGCACGGGCAAATTGTTTGCCCGACGGGGACAGGCTTAAGGGGTGGGGCCCTGAGGCAGTATTTAGGCACAGGAGACCCCACCCCGTGCCTCTTTCTTTGCAGCTCCCTCCCTCCACACCCGATGAAGCAGTGTGGGCTCCTCTGGTCGCCTTTTACGGGGCCGAGTAGGAATTTTGGCTCATTGTCCTAATTGGCTCGGGGCAATGTGCGCATTTCGCCTACTCCATACTGTGGAATCGGTGGTGGGTTTGTTGTTTTGGGTTACTTGTTATTTCGGTTACATTGGCCTTAGGTTAGGCGGTAAGTGCGGTGAATAGGCAGTGGGGGTTAGGATTTCGGTGTGCATCCCTTGGCACTTTTGAAGGTGATGGGCGAGAACCCGAGCCTCACAAATGTTGATGCCTTGTGGCTCCATTTGTGAGAGATAGGGTCGCCTTTGGGGTCTACCCATCTCACCCTCCTCGGTTGTCCCATGGCGCCGGGGGGCGGTGACCTGGGTAGATCCCCCAGCACCCCGTGTGCGGAATTCGAGGATGGCGAGTCACTGCGCCGCCCTCGAGTTTGGGATGCTTTCGCCCGGACATGCTCCACTGGCCTTTGGGCCGGCCTTAGTTAATCCCGCACTTCTCCCTTCGCAGACCTCTGAATTAATAAATGTGGCCCTGATTTTATACCATAACTGTTGTCTCGTCTCTTCATTTCCCCCTTTACCCTCGCAAAAGAGATCAGGAACCCTCTTCAGATATGGTGTCGTTTTAGCTTGGAGCCTCGGATAGGTGTCGCAATTCAGTTCTATTTCTGAAGCTTCTGATGTTTCCTCATTGACTGTAATGAGTAAACCAGAAAAGGCCTAAAACTTATCTATTTTTTTTCAGAATTGGGTTGGATGTAATTTGCAGACAGTGGAGCATCTTTGGAGAAGATGAATCCTGCCAACTGTCATACAAATATGTGGCAGGGCTGGGGTTGTGCTAGGTACCTTTAAAGTTTGATTATTATTTTTAAGGCAAAAAACAAAACAAAACAAAAGTCTGTAACTTTTTTTGAGTGACTTCAGGAGAGAGGTCCATTAGTACAATGAAGCATAATCATACATAATAGGGTCAGCATGTGGGTTTACACAAAATCAACTATAGTATTTGCACTGTAATAACTCTTCTTTATTAGAGCACATGCTTGATGCTTAGCATGTAGAAAAGATGCAAGGTGCAATTTCTGGTTTAAAAGATCTAAGATGGCAGAGCAGGGAAAAAGATCAGCTTGCGATCCTGGAGAGCTGTTGGGGTTAAAGTATGGGACTACTTTACTTTATATATCATTGGTCTGCTTAGGTGTGAGGCTGCATCCCATACCTTAGCTTATTGCATAACAACTGTAAATCAGCTTTCAGACAATAGCTTGGATTCAGACTTAGTCATACTTAGAGTAGACCTATTTAAATCAATGGGACTTAAGTTGCTGTTGTTGTTATATTTATTTATATACTGCCTTTTTCCTATTACTGGGACTCAAGGCGGCACCATTACTAACAAGTTGCATCAATTCCAATGGGTCTACTCTAAGTATGACTGAGTCTGGATCCATCCCTCTGTCTTTTAACCGGTCTTTTCCAAAAAGTATTTCCCAATTTTCAGTAGAGTTCCAATTTCACTATTGTTTGAGTCATCGGCAAGATATTTAGAATGTCCGGTATTATAGAAGATGAAATAAGAGTTTGTACCAGGGGAAAACATTACAATCCTTTCAAAGGATTAGCCCATAGTCACATACTATGGCCATCATCCCAGTTTATTTACTCTTAAATAGTATCACTGAAATAAATAGGATTACTTGTGACTGGTTAGCATCTAGATGGAGAACAACCAACTCAATCCCTCAAGCCTTTTGATGATACAACTTGCTCTCCATTTTTCTTAAACTTGGTGCAAATCTGGAAGAACTCATTTTAAATTGTCACAAAGCTCTTGTAAATGTTAGGAAGGGGGGAGGACAATAATAGATGTGTTTAAATGTTCTTTATAGCTTTAAAATAAATCCGTATTTTATAGGTATAATGAATATACACTTTCTAGAGCAAATTAAAATCTTTACGAAGGTCGCACACAAATATCAAACTGAAAATATATTAACCCCATGTTTTACATCCAGAGTCCTGCAGAGAGAACAATTTACTGAAATATGCGAAATATTGAAAAACACTAGCTGTTCTACGTTTGAAATAAATGAAATTTTGCTACAGAAGGAAAGCTACCTGAAGTTTCTATAGATTCCTGACAGGATTTGCTTTTCTCTTTTGTTGAGGGAGGGGGGTAGCTATTCTTTGTGAAATATTCCCACACATCCCTAAGTTTATTTCTGAAAGCAATGCCACAAAGGCTATGACCTCTTTACTCCTACTAACCTTTCATGCTCCTGAATGGACTTGGACATTGGTGCCAGTCAACACAGCTTGATTTGCTATGGTAAGAATAAGATTATATCTAACAGCCTATGTCATTTCCAGGTTCAATAAGGCACAGATTTAAACCTAGTCCTCCCTTTGACCCTTTGGATTCTGTTGACTATTGCACCTTCTTTGACAATATTTGTGAATGAATGAATTCATGACGATTCAAGGTTATTTTAATGATAATAGCCCTGCACTGACAAAGGGAAAAGGAAAAGGCTAGTAGTTACTGGCACTAGTGCTTCTTCACCACAGCCGACTTCCTTTTTGACAGATTGACTGTGGAGTGAATTCCTGTTTATGGTCAAAGGCTGAAAGCTGTTGTGTGTCTGCGGCAGCACTGCTGCTACTGATCTGTGAACATGACATGCCTGATAATATTGCATTGCCATGGCAACAACAAACATAGGGCAAAATTCTATTAGCTAGAGTGACTCAGTGAGTCAAACAGATAATGTGATGGGCCTGGCCAGATACCCGACACAAAGGCTGATGTGAAAGTTGTGATGAATTAACTTTGGGCTTGTTATGTCTTCCTTTCTTTTTTAAGAAAAATGCAAATTCTATTTATTAAGACCTCATATTTTTCATGTTTATTCAGTAGTTATATTTCTGTAAAATGGTTATGGACCAATTAGAGATCTCAGTGGGGGGGGAAAAACCCCACACACTTAGACATAGAATTATATTCTGCTAAAAAAAAAAAAAAAAAGAATAAGAAGAAAGAAGATATGTTTATTCTGTTTATTTTCAGCCTCTTCAGATCATAAGAAATGGAACAATTAGTGCATTAGCTCTCCATAGCTGAAAGGTTTAGTTAGGTTACAGTCCTAAATGTGTTTTCCAGGGAGTAAGTCCCACTGGCATTGAATGCAGTAGGACTTATTTCTGCGTAAACTTGCAAAGGATGGCACTGTTACACATGCATGCACAGTTTTCCCTAGAAGTATGTGTAGCAATAGGGTTAGCTCAGCTCTTAGTATCAAACTGGAATTTCAGGGAATAATTGTCTTCCCTTCTTTTCTGTATGGCAAACTAAAGAAGATAAATTGATCTTGATCCCAATCTCTAACCTCTCTCTCTCTCTCTCTCTCTCTCTCTTCTTCCTTCTTTTCTGTCAATATTTCGAAAATCCCTTTCTGCAGTTTGTACTCAAAACTGTGAACAAAATGTATATTTCTTTTTCTTTAAAATGGGCATTCCAGCCTTCTTCCACGAAGCTCTATCCAACATGTATGGGACTATCTTACACTGTACCATGGGTGTCATAGATGAGAAGGGTTTTGAACCCAAATCTCCCTGGACCAAATCCAGCACTTTAGTCTGCATCAGGAAAATGGGGAGAAGGGGTATACACCACTCTGACTGAGCTCCTTCAAGGAAGGATGGGATAAAAAGTAAATAAATGTCAAGTATTGGACCTTTTAATTGAACAAAGAGGGAGGGAAGAGAATGGGGCGAACCTAGTAACGAAGCCATTACGGTATATTGGATTAGAGCCACACTTGAGCCCTATTTGAGAGTTGGTACCAAATGTGTGATGGGGCTATCTAGAATATGCAGGCCAGCCCAGCACCCCTTGACACTGGCTATGCCTCCCATCCAACATTTGATCAGCATCAATCTGAAGGAGGCCAACAAACATACAGATGTATGTGGATCGGGCTCCCGCCGGAGGGACAAGAAGCTGCACACATGTAATCCTGCTTGATACTGATGCCGATCATGCATCGGAGGATGGTGGCATTGCTGGCATGTACATTGGTGTCTCTAGTGGGTGGGGCCAGCCCATACGTTTGGTATCTATGTGTACCAAATGCCTGCATAGGGCTATGGAGCCAACTAACAAAATGAAGTGGGTGTAATATTTAAAAATCCCTTGCCATAGGTGTCCAATGCATGATACCAGGGGGTTGGAGTTTCCTTTTAAAGACTGAAGCAATGAATACATGAAAGCATTTGCAACCTTTACTCCACCACATGGAAAACGTAAGAGCTTTTTAGCAGCCTCTACATGGAAGCTGGAACATTCACATTATCCCATGTCCTTTGCAAAATGCTTCCAAAGCCATGGTATAAATTTAATACTTGATTTCTCAAGAGTTATATAAAGTTTTAGAAAAGTCTGCAAAAGGCACTGATTTAGCTCACGTGCTTATCTCAGAAACCAACGCATTAAGACAGCATTGCTTTTTTCAACTTCATGCAAATGTTACAGGGTCGGGTTTTTTTTTTTTAACAAAATAAAATAAATAAATATATTAAATACAAATAGAATTTAGTATAGGAGGCAATTTTAAATATTTGATGATATAATTAAGTCCCGATAATGGTCTTTTATTTTCAGCTTAAAAATTCATGAGGATTTTTATCCTCTTCATCTTTATTAGACACTGTTTTCATTGTAATTATTTGTTATATATTTTCATAAACATCTCATGTTAACAGTTTGAAGCAGCAAAAATCCAATTAATTGTGATGACTGGAGCATATGGTTCTACCATTAATATAAAAGAACAAGTGGGGACTTGGGATCATTTGTGGTAAGTACAGGGATGGGTAAAAAGAAGAAGGAAACTCTCCATCTGTCCTTATCCTTCCACTCTCACCTCCTGCCCTGCCTCTATTGTTCACCATGTTACTTATTTAAATGTGTTTATTTAAAATGATTTTTAGGACACCTTTAAGGGTAGAACCCTATACATATGTGAGTTTGCCCCAGCCTTTAAAGTTGTCAGCCCTGATTGAGGGAGTATGGCCATTCCATAAATACTAAGGAAGTTTATGGAAGGAAGTTTCCACCTCTTCTTTCCCTCTGCATGCGCGTGCACACACACAGACATAGACACACACAGACACACACACACACACCTCTGAAAAGCCTCCCTAGAGGGTATGGGGACTCTCCTGAACAATGTGGGATGGGGCGTGGGCAGTGCTGGGGAGAGGAGGGGATGGGAAACTTTCCTTCTTTGAAGAAAGAAAGCCTTGCACCTTCTCTTAGCGACAGAAGGCTCTCTGCAGCCTCTTAGCCTGGCTGCACTTCCTGGAAACCCATGGGGCTATTTTATGCACATTCCAGGACATCCAGCCTCTCAGGTAGCCGCAGGGAGTGTCATGCAACTACGAGCCAGTCTGAAGCTTTTTTAAAAAAGTTCAAAACTCAAGAAAGGCCCCCCAACCGCCTGATAAACTTAGAATAATGTAAGCGCCAAACCCACCTCCTCTGAAAATTTAAATGAAGTTCACCCATCCCCATCTTTTGGGGAATCTTTGTTCCCCCCCCCCCGCCAAAACAAATCAATATTTTCAGCCCATCTCTTTATATTACATAATTCACCAAAAGGGATTGTGGTTGGTGCACAATGTTCTGCAGAGTCCAACTGATATTTCACTCAAAGAAATTCACAAGCAAAAAAGGCATTAGTTAATTTGAACCACAAAAGATGTTCCCCTTTTGAAAGGTAAGGCTTAGGTAAGGTAAGGTAGGATATCATCACAGACTGCCTGAGAATTCAAAAGTTGGCCTAATTTTATTATCTCACTTAATTTGCTGCTTTTACAAAGGGAAACATTATGAAAAATTGGTGTGTTTCACTGCATGTGTGTCCCTGAACTCATCATTATGCAGCTTCTTGGATAATGTACAGTATTTCATATTCCGGGGACAGGATATATCATTGTTCTTTTGATGTTATATCATATTGGCTGTACGCAAGGAATGGTGATTTCAACTGTGAAATGTAAATGTGGCTTATGGTGTTCTTGCTGCCTATGTGAATGTTAAATATACATTATATAAATGTCATATAAAATTCACAATTGCTCATAACAAATGATTGGCTTAGTGGGAAAGTGAATACCAGAAACTTCTCAAACTATAAAAAAAACAATATCTAAAAGGATAGAGAGTGAAAAATAAATAATGCATAAAGAAATGCAATAAATATGAATAAAGAATTAAAAATAAACCAAAGAGGTTTTTTTTTTCTTTTTACGATGAACATATATCTTTGTAGATAGGAATCAGTCCAGAAACAACAACAACAAACCCCCAAACCCCTCTGTCAGCATCTCGGTTGTTTGCTTGTTGCTGAAGGACACAGTGGAGACAAATCAAGATCTGTTGACTTAGGTGCAAGAACTTTGATGGGAAATATTCTGTGAAATTCTGTTGCTGATGTGTGAGCCTCTGGGGAGAAAGCCATAGCTCAGTCGTAGAGTGCAAACTGTGCGTGCAGAAGGTCCCAGGTTTATTCCCTGGTATCTCCAGGTAGGGCTGGGAAAGACCCCTGGTGAAAACCCTGGGTGATTGCTGCCAGTTAGTGAGGACAATACTGAGAGAGATGGACCTCATCCTAGATCTCTGTATGGGGGAAAAACTCCACTGGGAAATTCTCCAGCATAAACCCTGTGGCTTACGCTGGCTCAGCTTGTCTGAGCGTGGAAAGCTAAGCAGGGTCAAGCCTGGTTATTACTTGGATGGGAGACCCCTCCTCTAATTTCCTGCATTGAGCAGGGGGTTGGACTCTGTAGGCTCCTTCCAACTATGATCTATGAAATCTATGAAATATGAAAGAAACAGGAGGTGCAGAAAAGCACTACTAATATGTGTGAGATTCCACCCCAGGGTCTGACACCTTCAGTTAAAGCAGGCTGCTGAACCCGAAGATCAAATTCCATTTCGGAGAAGTTTTGGGGTCTTCATTCCAGTGTTGGGCGGGGGCAAAGGCAAAAGGAGAAGGGGGAAAATACCAAGGTGTTTAGCTTAAAGGGTTTACTGCCAGTAATAAACTGTTAGGAGTGGCGTTTCAACCTTTTTGAATGGAGGGGGGCAGAGGAAATGGCACAAAAGCCCGGAAACTACAAAAAACAATTGGTGGTCAGGGGAAAGGGGGTGGGGCCAGGGGAACGGGGTGTGACTATCTGGAGAACCCCATAGGGAGGAATTGGGACCCCAGGCGGGCTGGACTGGGACCCCAGGCCTAAGGTTCTGCACCCCTGACTGAAAGGATCTCATGTAGCAGGCTTGGGGACACACTGAACTGTTTTCCAGTCAAGCCTTCCACAATTGATGCCCTCCAGATATTTGGACTACAACTCCCAACATTCCTGACCATTGGCCATACTGCCTGGGGCTAATGGGAGTTGAAGTCCAAAATATCTGGAGAGTCCCAGTTTGGGGCCGGCTGGGCTATTTTAACAAACCTCTCAGTCCATGGCAGCTGCTGTTGTTTTGTTAGCCTGTGCCGATTTCCACCCAGGGATGGGGACTCGGACTCGAGGACTCGACTCGTGAGTCGGACTGAGTCCCCCCTCTGACTCGACTCGGACTCGAGTCCCAATATTTTTAATGGGACTCGAGACTTGACTCGGGACTCGAGACCAAGGACTCGTCAACATCCCTCCTTGATGCCACCTGCAGGTGCTGCCTGGACCCTAGTTGCAGTAACAATCCAAGTTTATTTTTTAAAATCATTTTCCTAATGCAACCTTTCAGACATTTTGGGTTTGGCTGCCTCTGCCTGCCTGTTTGGGGTTCCCAGCCTCCTCTGCCTGCCTGGTCTCTTCTTAACCAGTTCCACAGTTTGAATTGTCCAAGACAAATGCCTCTGCCTGCCTGGTTTGGGGTTCCCCGCCTCCTCTGCCTGCCTGGTTATTTTGGGTTTGTCTGCCTGGTCTGTTCTTGTCAAAATCAGTGGCAGAGTTTTGAGATAAAAAGGCACACTTGTGCCTAGAATTTATTTAAGCCACACATCTGAAGTAGCCTTATTTTGTTGGGGAAGAACCCCATTGATTTTAATAGGGACTCAGTGGAGTCAGCTTTGGGAGTGACTCGGGACTCATGAGTCACCATTTTGGACCAAGGACTCGGACTCGAACTCGAGACTCGGGTCCAAAGACTCGTGACTCGACTCGTGACTCGAGACCAAGGACTCTTCAACATCCCTGTTTCCACCACAACGCTGCTGTAGGCTGAAGCAGCAGTGTGACCGCTGGCACCACTGTCTAGACTCAGCTTGCTGCTCAACAAGATGCAGTTGCCACTGAGTGCCAAATGTCAACCTGTGTTTTTGATTTTCCTAGGCCTTTCCAAATATCATCACCTAGTTTTTAGCCTCTCACTGCTATACTTTTTGGTTTGTTTATGCTGTTTTCAGGTCTTTAATTGTTGTTTGAATAGGCTATTTTTTTTTATTATTTTAACTATCTATTATTATTTTTATTTATTTTTAAATATTTTATTAAATTTTAAAACAATACAAAGAAAATAACATACACACATAACTAATATTGTGCTCCCATCACCATGGGACCAAACAATCCAATAACTCTATAATTGTTCATTATTCCAAAAATACAATATATCTTGACAGGGTAAACTCCCTTTCCCCCTTTTAAACACATATTCCAAAAATAAACCCCAAATATCCTTAAAATTATTTTTCTTTAATTGACCCCTTTTGCATTTAATATTACAAGTCAACATATCATTCAAAGCCATATCCCATACTTCCTTATACCATTCAGTAATAGTGAAAACTTGCTGGATTTTCCATTTCCTTGCTATCATTAGTCTACCTGCCGTTAACAAATTTATAATTAATTCTTTAACATTTTGAGAACCGATCACCTTTTCCGTTATTGTTAGCAAAGCTAGTTTAGGGCATACCTCTAAATCAACTCCAACAATTTCTGATATTTCCTCAAAAATCATTTTCCAAAATCCATTACATTTTTACAACTCCACCACATATGAGCATATGTACCCAATTCCTGACATCCTCGCCAACACATTGGAGAACATTTATTATCTATTCTATTTAATCTCACTGGGGTCAAATACCATCTCCAAATTAGCTTATAAAAATTCTCTTTAATTCTTATAGACATATTTTTCAATATTCGCCTATCCCAAATCCTATTCCACTCATCCTTTGATATTTCCTCTTCAAACTCTGTATCCCAAACTATTTTAAGATTTTCTGCTTGCTCTTCTGATTTCTGCAACATTTTATATAACATCTTTGTAAGACCCCTAGCTGATGCATTTCCTTCTACAAGTTCTCTAGACATAACCACCTGCTCAAATGCAGTGAAATCCCTTTCATGCTCATGTCTCCTCTTCCATTTCTTACCCCATTGCAGGGATGTTGAAGAGTCCTTGGTCTCGAGTCACGAGTCGAGTCACGAGTCTTTGGACCTGAGTCTCGAGTCCGAGTCCAAGTCCTTGCTCCAAAATGGTGACTCACGAGTCACGAGTCCCAAGTCACTCCAAAAGCTGACTCCACGAGTCCCTATTAAAATCAATGGGGTTTTTCCCCAACAAAATAAGGCTACTTCAGATGTGCCTAGAATTTATTTAAGCCACACAAGTGTGCCTTTTTATCTCAAAACTCTGCCACTGATTTTGACAAGAACAGACCAGGCAGACAAACCCAAAATAACCAGGCAGGCAAAGGAGGCGGGGAACCCCAAAGCAGGCAGGCAGAGGCATTTGTCTTGGACAATTCAAACTGTGGAACTAGTTAAGAAGAGACCAGGCAGGCAGAGGAGGCAGGGAACCCCAAACAGGCAGGCAGAGGCAGCCAAACCCAAAATGTCTGAAAGGTTGCATTAGGAAAATGATTTTAAAAAATAAACTTGGATTGTTACTGCAACTGGGTCCAGGCAGCACCTGCAGGTGGCATCAAGCAGGGATGTTGACGAGTCCTTGGTCTCGAGTCCCGAGTCGAGTCTCGAGTCCCATTAAAAATATTGGGACTCGAGTCCGAGTCGAGTCAGAGGGGGGACTCAGTCCGACTCACGAGTCGAGTCCTCGAGTCCGAGTCCCCATCCCTGCCCCATTGTACTAATTGAATTAAATTTAACCAAGAAATTCTTCCTGCCCCAACCCTATCAATTATTTGCTGTCTTGTCTCCATTTTTTCCAGCCAATCCATTAAAGTTATCACCTTTTTCTCTCTAAAAATTCGTTCTAAATGTCTAACATTCTCAGGAAAATCTTCCATAACCACCACTGGAGTAAGCGGGGATATACCTGGTAAAAATATTTCCTTATTTCTACCCCAAATTTCTAACATATTTTTTAAAAAGGGATTTTCTAATCTTTTTGTCATAATATGTCCTTGTTTTGTAAATAAGAATTTATCCACCCTATTACCCAATTCAAATGCCTCTATTTCCCACCACATAAAATCTTTTCTAACAATAATATCCATGATATATCTAAGTTGATTAGCTATATAATACCATTTTAAATTAGGGAGACCAAGTCCCCCTATTTTTTGAGCTTTATACCATCTATTCTTAGTAATCCTTGATTTTTTCCCCCCATTACAATAGCTATTTAACATTACTTGCCACTCTTTAATTTCTTTCTCTGATATCTTATATGGTATCATTCTAAATAAAAAATTAAACTTCGGTAAAATCTTCATTTTAATCAAAGCTATCCTACCAAACCACGATAATCCCAATTTTTATAATCCTCTATTTGATTTTTAACTTCATCTTTTAGTTTTTTAAAATTACATTCCCCTATTTTATCCAAATCTTTTAATATATCAATACCTAAATATTTAATTATATTTTTTATCTTTATATCCACTCCCCTTTGTTTAAATCCGCTTTCCTCCAGTTTACTATAATTAAATGTCATTATCTCCGATTTATCCCAATTAACTTTTAACCCTGTTACTTCTCTAAATTCATCTAAATGTTTCTCTATCCAATCCCAATTTTCTATAGGCCTTTCTAATGTTAACAAGATATCATCTGCAAAAAGGTTTATCTTACATTTGGTCTCTATTCCTATCCCCAGTAATTTCTTCTCCTGTCTTATCGAATTCGCTAACAATTCCATAACTAACACAAATAATACTGGGGAAAGGGGACAACCCTGTCTAGTTCCCCGGCCTAGGCTAATAGTTTCTGTTATTCCATCGTTTACAATTACCGACGTGACATTATGAGTATATAATTGGTTAGTAATACCTATAAATTTTTCTCCAAACCCCATAGTTTTTATTAACATCTTTAATGCAGGCCATTCCACACAATCAAAGGCTTTAAAAATATCCAATGCAAGAACCCCCGCTTTCAAATTATTTTTCTTTATTAAATAAATTATATTCAGAACCCTTCTTGTTAAATCTGCCATTTGTCTTCCTTGAATAAACCCACATTGATCTATCCCTATATACTTATTTAGAAAACTATTCATTCTTCTAGCTAAAATTACTGTCAATAGTTTAGCATCTTGATTAATTAATGATATTGGTCTATAAGAACCTGGTTCTGCTAAATCCTTCCTTGGTTTCGGGATTAAAATGGTCAAGGACTGTTTCCATGACGGGGGGATCTCTCCCCCCTGTAAAATATCATTAAACAACCGTTTTAACTTCGGAATTAACATTTTTTTAAAGACTTTATAATATTCCGCCCCCAGACCATCCAGTCCTGGCGTTTTCCCCTGTTTTAATTTATTTATAGCACTTTCTATTTCAATTTCTGTGAATGGTTGCTCCATTTTCTCTCTATCTTCATCCTGGATTTTTATTTTTAAATTTTTCTCGATATATCTTCTACTCTCAGCTTCCGACCATTTTCCTGCCTTATATAACTCCGTGTAATATTCATGAAAAATTTTCAATTTATCCTTTACTAGATTATATTCTTTACCCCTCTTATCTTTAATCATCCCCACTAAGCTTTTTTCTTTTTTTTTTTGTGCTAATCTAGCCAACATTTTAGAGTTTTTATTACTATTCTCAAAATACTCCCTTTTTGTGTAAATCAAATTCCTTTGTACCCTGTCCAGTTCTTTATTCTCCAATTCTTTCCTTTTACCCTGTAATTCTGCAAAAATCTTTTTATCCCTCTTCTCTAAATACTTCTTTTCCAAATCCCTAATCTCCCCCTCTAGCTTTTGATAAAAAACTTCTTGTTGTTTCCTCAAATTTATTGCCTCTCTCAATCCTATTCCTCTCATTACACTCTTCATTGTATCCCATATTATCGCTTCAGTACATTCTTCTGTTTGATTAAATTCCCAAATTTCCCTCAATTCCTTCTCTATTTTCTCTGTTAAATGTTTATAACGAAAAATATTACAATTCAATCTCCATCTTTTCGCTTCTCTATAATCCTTATGTATCTTCAAATCCATGTTAACCAAAGCATGATCTGTAACTTTTATCACTCCTATCTCTGTGCCCAGGACCCTTGAAAACAGTGTCCTGGACACAAAAATAAAATCTATCCTAGAATAATTCTTATTTGCTGATGAGTAAAATGTATATCTTTCCTCATTCCCCTTGACCCCTCTCCAAACATCTAGCAACCCTTCCTTACTAATTAACTTATTCAAGATCGTTAGATTATTTCTCTGATCTTCTCTCGTTGGATTGGATTTGTCTTTTCTTCTATCCAATACCATGTTAAAGTCCCCAGCCATAATAACCCTTTGATTTTGAAAATTACCCATTTCTTTAAACACATGTTGATAAAATTCTCCTTGATTTTGATTGGGAGCATAAACATTAACAATAACATATTCTTCCCCTCCCAAGGTCCCATACATTATAATATATCTACCTGTATCATCCTTTTTCACCTTTAAAACATTAAAACCACAATTCTTTGAAATTATAATTGCTACTCCTCGCGATTTAGATGATCCACATGCTATCTCATATATTCTAGACCACCTCAATTTCAATTCATTGACTCCTTTCCTTGCCTGGTGCGTTTCTTGCAAGAATATAATATCTGCCTTATCCTTCTTTAGAAGTGCTTCTATTCGCCTTCTCTTAGTAACTGAACCTAGCCCCTTAACATTTAAAGTTGAAATTCTTAACTTATAATCCATCTATTAACATCATTTTTTCTTTTTTGGTCCCCAAAAGTGAAAATAATACACAATAACATACCCTTAACCCACCCCCACATTCATCTAAACTATCCCCCCTGCTTAGCCAGGGCAACTTGCCCCACCCTAAACCTACCCACCTATCCCAGGGGGGGGGAAAGGACCCATCACCAGCCCGAACAGCAGCCCCTCATTCCCTCCCGGATAACTTCTTTATAAAACATTTTCTATTTCTTTTTTCTTCTCGTGTTAAAACGACCTCTTATACAATTCCTCCACTGGCTCCTTCTTCTTCCAGTTGACCCATCGATTCTGGACCCTCCGCATCATCATGAAGCCCCAACTCTCCCAGCAGGCCCATGCCTTGATCACATGATGAGATCTTGTATCTCTTACTGTTCCACACAAAAGTAAGAAAAACTGGGTAACCCCCATTGTATTGTAATCCCTTTCTGATCAAGACTGCTGTACACGGTTTAACACTTCGCCTCCACTTTATTGTTTGCTGACAAAGATCATTGTAGATTTGCAAAGAAGCCCCCTTAAAAGCTACTTGACCTTTCTTTCTAATCTCTTTCATGAAGACATCCTTCTTGTATAAATTTGCAAATTTCAGTACAACATCTCTGGATGTCATACCACGCCTTAATGCTCCCACTCTATGCACAATCTCAATGTCCATATCATCCCAAAAAATTGTTTCTCCAGAGACAGCTTCATTCATCCATTCCAAAATACTGCCTCTTAACTTATATCCAGTCTCCCCCATCTCCATGGGGAAGCCTCTGATCCGAATGTTGGAACGACGTTGCCTGTCTTGCATGTTAATCATCTGTATTTCCATCTCATTAAATTTCATTTCATACTTTTCAAAACTTTTTTCATCCTTCACCTGGAGTTTTTCCACCTTATCCACTCTTAACTTGCAGCTCTTTAACTTGAACCCCTAAATGATCTATGGTCTTTCGCATGTGCTTCATATCCTCTTGATGCAGATTTTGAAATTTCTCAATTGCTTCTATTTGTTTCTGCTGGCCTGCTTCCATAGAGCTTTGAAACTGTAATAGAATTTTCTCCCAATCTGGTGCTGCCCCTTTAAGCTTGGCTGGAGATGTTGACTTTGGCTTGGCACCAGCAGGGAATTTGCCAGCTGAATCCGCCATTTTTCCGCCCTTCCCCCTCGCTGTCTCGGAACTTTCACTACCTCGTAGCTTCTTATCAGGACCCAGTTGCTCAGTTTGATAAGAACATTCAATATCTTTAGTGTCAAGGATCCTAATTAGCCTTTTCAAACTGTTATCCGAGGGATGCGCCCGATCGCGTTTCCAAAGAGGGGGTAGGGACTTTTTCACCCGTCTGGAGCTCATAAACAATCCAGGGCGAAGCACATCAAAAGAAAGCTATTCTTTTTATTTCTTTATTAGCTCTATATCTGCATACCTTCCAGAAAGTAAACAGCAAAGGAGTTTAAACTCATGATTTGTCTTTCCTGTGTATTTGCAGATGTTTTCAAATCATTCCGGGAGCTTGGCAGAAAAGCTACTGCTCCATAGCCAGCGAAGGCTCCTCCCCCCTAACTATCTATTATTAATAGGTATCTACACTGGGAGCTAGTGTGGGACTTAAAAATAAATAAATGCATAGGGAAACAAACAAGAGGAGCTGCTATGCAAAAGAAGGAAAGAAAGATTATTTTTTCGAGTTGTTTGTTTGACTTCACATAGCGATGCATACCTTGAGCATTGGATGCATAGTATAATGGAAAACACACACCAAATAATAGAAACCAGCAGAATCTTTTTTTAAAAACACAAGTGAAAATCCTCCCCCCCCCCAAAAAAAAGTTTTGTAACAACCATTCTTTACAGGTGGGGAAATAATGTTACTGGCCATTCTTATTTTTAGTTTGAGATATTCATCATTTCTATAGTTTGCATTGCCAATAAACAGATTTCCATTCCTCTCTTTCAAGTCTTGGCTCTGTAGCAAGCGAGCCCATAAATGTACTGCAGCCTTGCAGTGTGTAGCAGTAATATTTGCTGCTGAAAACCTAATGAAATTATACCACAAGGGACTGAAGTGTGGAACAAACAAACTTTACTTAACACTGTGCAATGAATACTTGTAGCAATGAACTCCATAAATTAACAATACATTGTGTAAAGAAATATTCTCTTTCGTCTGTCCTGAATCTATGAGGTTTTCTGAGGCATTTACTCTGCTTGTCATTCCTTACTCATGGTTGTGTGTAGGTTATTTAGATGACATTATGATCCTCCAGTTTTGCTTCTGTTTTGGCAAGTTTTGTAGAGCAGGGGAAATGCTATATTATTTGAGAAAGTGAAAGAAAATGCTTTTTCTGCCTGTGTAATTACGCTATTCCATTATACCACAGTGCCACCTAGAGGTTATGTAGTGGAAAAGCAGGAAATGAAATACCCCTTGTGTAGTGCTCAGATCTTTTATGGCACCAATCATGCTTTCAAAGGCTCATCTTCTCAACCAGGCGAGGGGAAGGAAGGAATGTGTCCCATCAAAGTGGTTGCTTGATGGAGCCCAATCTGATTTCAGGCCAAGCAGCATCATGCTCATCTATCCCTCTCCTCTTGACCCTTTGGCAATGGAATTTGTAAAAAAAAACTTTCTAGAACTCCAAATATATAATGTCTACAGCTGGGGTCTCCCCCATGTGGTGCCTGTGGGCACCAATATGTCCACAGATACCCCTCTTGGAACCCACTAGGCTCCCTGCTCCTCCTGATTTTTATTTTATTTCTTAAGATGTTTTTAAAATTTAAAACATGTTGTTTAATAATTGGGAGGCTGGCATGCTGCAAAGTGAAGTGTTGCCCTCCAGTGCTATCTTTATTTGCATTGAAAAGAGTGTTTTTGTGTTTAGGAGCTCAGACCCCCACCTCTGCCTCGTACTTAGGTTCTTGGGCAAGTTACTTTTTTTAGGGCACAATCCCATATGTGTTTAGACAAGAAAAGTGCTACAACTCCCAGCATGCCCCAGCCAACCATGCTAGATAGGGAGTGCTGGGAGTTGTGGGACTTTTTCTGTCTAAACTTGCATAAGACTGCACCCTTAGTCTCACCAGTTTGCCTACTGGTAAATTAGTGTTTTGAGACTGGCTATGCCACCATGGCAGCCATTTTATGAATGGGCAAGCACCATCCATTGTAATCATTTTATGAGGGTAACTACAACATTCTCAAAATTCCAAATGTGCCCACTGATCTCAAATGTCTGGGGATCCCTGGTCTACTGGGATCACCCTTATTTATATGCTTGTTGACACTCTCAAAGAACTCCAAAATGTTGGTGAGGCAGGACTTCCTTTTGAAAAAGCCATGCTGACTATTCCTCTTCTATTCTATATGCTAAGTAAATTTATTTTGAATGATGGTTTCTACTATGTTAACTACAGTGGATGTTAAGCTAACTAGCCTTGTTATTTCCTGGATTCCAGTTGGATCCCCATTTTTATTTTTATTTTAAAGGTGTTATGTTTTCTGGTTTCCAATCATCCTATAATGAGGCCAATTTTAGTCACAAGTTGCATTGTTGTTTTTTTTAGAAGATCAGTAATTACACATTTTGAGTTCTTCCCTCTGGGAAATGGAAGCCCCTCCTTCCCTGAAAAAGTCAAAGTTGACTCTGCTTCCTGTTTCCAAGAGGCATGCTCTCCTAGGGATGTGCGTGGAGCTTGATTGGGGGATGGAAGTCCAGCAAACCCCCTGAGCTCTGCTCGCCCTACCTTTTCCCTGGCTCAACTCGTGTTCTTGCAAGCCAAGCCGGGAAAGTGACTTCCAGGTTCCCGGTGCTACATTGTTTATGTAGAAAACGGCCTAATTTGCTCAAATTAGGCCATAATTTGTGCAAATTAGGCCATTTTCTACGTAAACAATGTAGCGCTGGGGACCCAGAAGTCCAGCGAGTGCCTCAGCTGGTGCTCATGCTCAGCTCGCTCGCTGTGAGTCGAGTGCCAGGCAGGTCACCCATCCCTACCTGCCCTATCCTGAATGAAAATTCACGGAGGCTTGGATCCAATGTCATCCAAGTGGAAGTCCATTCACACAACGGGAGTTCCACTTGCACAACAGAACCTCCCTGTCTGTCCACTCCTTCCCACTGTAGCCGGCCCCCTACATCTTACTAAATCTGCTCCAGATGTTCTTCCAACCCTCTGGAGCAGCTTTGGGATGTATGCAGGGGGGTGGCGAAATTGAATTTCCCCTCCGCTGGCAGAATGAAACCAACGGATCCAAGCCAATGGGTTAGAACTTTATTTTTGGCAGCTCCAATATACTTGTGGTATGCCCCTTTTCAGCAGCAGATTTGCATCCAAATGCAATCACTCTGTGAGAAGGTGAAGTCTTTTTGTTCCAGAATTCAACTTAAAGGGTTTTAGATTCCATTAAATGTAATATACTTGAGGGAAAGTATAACTTTGCCTTAAAAGTTTCATTTCTCTTTCTCTCTCTCTCTCTCTTGCTGAGCTGCTGCTTTCACTGATTATGCTTCCCCAAAGCACATTTTAAGGTATAGTAGTTGAAGTTGAAGAACATTTCAGGGAATAATGTATACTTTCATACAGTACATATAATTTTACTTTTGCTCAAAGTATAAGATGGGTGTTGAGAGGGCAAAAATAAATCCCAAGGCACTTTGAGATTATAGCGCTTATTAGCTGAAAAGCCTCCCTGGGATATAAATACCCTCTTTTTGTGCCACATATTGAAACAGATGTTCTTAAAAGCTTGTGTCAAAGGAAATATTTGATGTTGAAAATGTACATAGATTGATTATTTTAACTTTGGATGGCAATTATCAGTTGAAAATGGATAATACAGAAACCCCAAAAGCAATTGGGATATGCTTTCACTCTATTCATTCATAATGCTGCTTTGAAGAATAGCCTCCTTGACTAGGCCCACTAAGGCTGGGTCCACATAAGTAAAAGACTGAGGTGGCAGAGTCCTGAGGTAGAAGAGAGGACTGTCATATGTCAAACTGCAGGCAGGAGATACCAACTAGGAAGCTAGCACATCAGAAGAAAGGTTAGGGCTCAGCCCTCTCCTAGCTGTGCTATTTTTCTAATTGCAGAGATTTGTTTTGTTTTACAGAGCTGACTGTTCAAAAATATGATTCCCCATCTGCAGTCTGAAGTGGTACAATCCATTTCACTACCTTGGGACATTCTGCTGCATGTGTAGGTCCAACCAAGTTGTCACAAGCAGATATATGTCAGAGATCACTGACACACATTGGTGTTCAAAGGTATTTTAGAAAACTGGGGAAATCAGATGTGCATCCTTATACTTTATGGATCAAACTAGATACATGTGAAATGCAGTTGTGCATCACTTTCTCACTATGCTTTGTTCTTTCTTTGGTGGTTGTTTTTTAAATGAAAAAACAGCCTTGGGCTTGAGCAGACAAATGTCAAAAGAGAAGATTATGCTTAAGTCTTCCCCTTCCTGCCATTCATCCACTCAAAATCACCCCTCCAAGCTGCTTTTCTCCATGCAGCAGTGGTGGTGGGGTGATACTGGAAATACCCAGTCGAATAAATTGTATATCCCATTGTATGTCCAAAAATTATCATACATCAGCAGGGCTAAAGTGGACTAAAAGTTCATCCCATCTAACAATCTGAGAAAAAATTAGGCTCCAGCACAAAAACAATTCAGATGGTATCTTTGGAAGAAAAACAGTGGTCACTTCACTTGTCTACTCTTGTGAGCAATGCAGTATAGAAGAAGAGAATATATGCAGGATCATGATTTTTAATTTTTGAGTTTCTTGTGATTGGAGGAAAAGCCATGATCTTGCACACTGTTCATGCAAACAGTTGTTTCCTGTATAGTTAGGTATGAATTTTATCATTGACAATAAGCATTCGTGGTCAATCTCTTCCAACTTTCTCAAGTACAACCATGGCCTATTCTCACAATACGATGCCATGTGGAAGTCCCTTGAAATTGCTTCCATGTGGCATGAGCTCCATGTGCTGGGTAGCTCCTGACAAACATTCCTTTGAGCTCCCTGGAGGAAAGGTGGAGTATAACATTAAATAAATAGTTAAAATAAATCACATCATGGTAGATTTTTTCCCCATTTTCACCACCTCCACTGTATAACATGGATACCCCATCTCACTGGGAAGCTGTCTAGCAGGTCAAGGAGTATATTCATGGCAAGGCTGCTGAAGCAGCAGATAAGCCGTCCAGCCAAAGAATCACATAGAAGAAGGAGCTGAGCAGAATGAAATGTTGCTCTAGCAACAGCTATGCACCAACTGAGAAGTTTTATAACTTGTCCTTTCCTTGAGCAATAGCGGAGGCCTAATCTAGAGCACGTATGGGCTCTTGTTTCCTTTTCACCGGTGCAACATCTCAGACTGCTCATCTTCTTCTACATGACTAGTCAGGGTGTGTTGGGTGCCCGCCCACAAAAAAAGTCAGCCTCCTCAACTGAGGCATCTTCCAGTGACGTAGTCTCAATGTGCTTATGGGTGTCTGCTAACTCATTTGAGTCTAGTTGTGGCCCTGGTCTGTTCCTGAGAGCAAGGTTGCAGGACATGGCAAATGTCATCCATCTAATAAATACAAGTGGTTCACTGTGACTGCCATGTGGTGCCCGTATTACGAGATGTGGCACAGAACATATTATATACTAACAGCAAACTCGGGTGCTGAGTTATGATTACTAATGTAGCCAAATCAGACCTACTGAGGAGCAAGAAGGCAGTATAAGCATGCTCAGGGGAACAACAAGCTTTGCAGAAGTAAACTTTATTAGAGAGAAAAAAACCTAAGGGGGCAAAATAACAAACAACACCGGAAACAGCCCCAGTGAGGACTGTGCTTGCTCAGTAGCCACAGAATACTGAGTGTCTGTTGGGAGAGGGGAACTGGAAAACCAGTGAGGGGTAATTGAATGGAGTGTCCTGTAAGAAGGCATAGCAGGCTAGCTGGCATAGTGAATGAGAGTACTCTATCCTGCAATATTTTCTTGCAGGCCCCACTTGTAACTGTAGAGGGCAAGTGCCTTTATTTATTTATTTATTTATTATTATATTTATACCCCACCTTTTTCCTGCAAGGAGCCCAAGGCGGCTTACATAATCCTCCTCCTCCTCTCCATTTTATCCTCACAACAACCCTGTGAGGTAGGTTAGACTGAGAGTCAGTGACTGGCCCAAAGTTACCCAGTGAGTTTCATGGCCAAGTGGGGACTTGAACCCAGATCTCCCGAGTCCCAGTCCAACACTCTCACCACTACGCCTTAGCTAAACAAATGGAATTAAGCATAAGAGATGTGTGTGAGAGTGTGTATATATGTGTGTGTGTGTATATATATATATATGGAAATGAGAAACTTGTGAAATATAACTTGGAATGCACTGGAAATGATTCATGCAGGTATTCAGTCCATAAATTAAAACAAAATCACATACTATGCTTCTCTACATATTACATAATAATTTAGCATTCTAATTATCAATACGAATTGCTTGGAGTAAACTGGTTGCATTTAATTTATGAACTGCATGCACAATAACATTAACTCACCAGTTTATTCCCAGTTGTACCTCCAATGATATTTGAGTATTTCAGCCAGATTTTAATTGATTTTCATAGTAGCTGGTTGTTAATAGGATAATTTGTCAGTACAATAATAAAACAATTGTTTCCACAGCCCTGTGAGTTTGGTTGATCAGATAACAAAGTTAAGTAGAGTTTCATTAATTGAAGGCAGGTGTAGTGTTTTCTGGATGAAAGATACAAATCCCCATGGCCCTGTGGAAATCGAGATCAGAGGTCACTTAAAAATTAGTTAAGCATGATGGACCAACATTGACCTATACAGGTGTTCCAGCTTTCTTTCTGGGTATCACTTCCTGTGCTCTTATTTAACTCTGACAAAGCCCATAGGTCAACATATGTCTTTCCAAGTCTGCATTAAATTAAAAGCCAGTTGAGAACTGTTTTAACTCCCAATCACTTGTTTGCAGGCTCCGGATAATATTACCCACAGTAACAAAAACATCTCAGCGCTTCACTCTCAGTGAGGGCATTTGTGTTTCCTACAGCCTAAATGGACCTTAAATATATATATTTTAAAAGATCAATAAATATCAGAGGTTGGATCCAATTCATTTTGTAAGTGAATATGTATATTTAACAATACTCTGCTGACGTTGAGTTAACTTGCTGTGGTGCATTGTCTCCTTTTGTTTCTTAAGAGCAGCCATGATGAGACCACTTTCTCAAAATATCCTAGGCTGGCAATTAATTTGCCATCCCCCACTCAAAAAACAAAACAAAAGTGAAGTTAATTTAGAGGTTCCTCTTCAAGCAAAAAATATGAGCTACTTCAAGAGAAAACCATATATATGCAACATTTTTAGGGTTGATCTGTACATCTGTGTATGTCTATGGCTTGACTACAGAGATGTCTTGCACCAATGAATACCACTTCTGCTTGTGCAAGGTAGCCCCACTGCATTTTCCTAATTCCCCTGTCCAGCAGTCTCACCCTGTGCTCCATCACACCAATCCGAGGATCTCCCAAACCTCAGGTGTGGCATTTTTTGGATTATGGGGTCTGTAGCGGGGGGAAGGAGCCAGGAAAGCCCTCTTGTGCACACAGAGTTCAGCTTGTCTGACTCTGGATTCAGACCTATATTTATTTGTTACTTTTTTTAGTTAGTAATTTTAGAAATAATAAATCTTTCATTGGCTTCTCATTCTTTGGCTGCAGGTAATGTTTACATGTCCATAATAACCCATTTTATGTCCATAACAAATACCTCCCCTTCTCCGGTTATGTAAGCAACCAAGATACATATGATACAAATTTAGCTGTTGCTGTCTTGAATTTCATCCATCATTTGCAATATGAAAATCCAACACATTTGGAAACTCTGCAGCTTTAACAATAACAATGCCCAGAAACAAATGCTGCCTACATACTGTTATGCTGATTTTCTATTGCTGTGTAAGGGCATTCATTGAACTTGGGACAGCTAAGGTTGAGAAAATGAAAATTCTGTGCTACTTGCTTTTAAAACTCATTTTATTAATATTCTGATTGAAGATTTGACATGGTTTGCTGGCAGGGAAAAAATAGGTCCAACTTAAAAGGAGAAAAAGCATGAAACATCTTCTGGTCTGGCAGGGAGTGAGTTGGATTCTAATAGTAGAGAAACTAGGCTCTTTGAAGGGACTCAACCCATGGAGGCATGACAGACACCATCTTGCAGATGTGGGTGCTGAGCCAGAAAAAAAGACAATTATCTGGCCATTCTCACATTACAAAATCCACACATTCAAGAGACATGGGTGCACATCCCATTTATGAAATTATAATGTAAGAAGTAGCCCTCAGTGCCATAGAGAAATCCTATACATGTTTACTCAAAAGTAAGTTCCATTGAGTTCAATTGGATTTACTACCAGGTAAGCATGTATTAGGGTTGCAAACTGAAACCCACCCAGAAATAGTTGGCCATTTTCCCTTCTTACTATCACTAGAATGGAATCTATGTAATACCCACAAGCTTGAAGCGTGATATTTCCTGCCACAGAAATGTTTTCACAGCCAGTGCAGAATAATGGCAGTGGTTCTTTTTAAACCAGAATGGGGAGGCTCATTAATATTGTTGTCAAAATATCCCCTTGAATTCAGTGGGGCCAGGATCATCTTTGTATTCCCCATCCACTGCTCAATTCACAGCGTACTTCTTGAAATGTTATCTTCCATTTTGCTTGGTTGTTTCCTTGCGTTTATGTTACAAGAGGTATATTCCCAAATCCACACTTTCAATTATTCCAAAAGGACTAGATCTTGTTAAAATGCCCCAAATCTTAGGCTCATTTCAAAGATCTCTGACAACATCAGGGCGCAAAAGACCTCAGTGGCATCAGTTTGTTGTCATTATTTGCATCTTTCACAAGCCGCTCACATCAGAAATAAAGAGATTTCTTGGAGCCTGAAATGCACAGTAGTTTCAAATTAATGTTATGCTTCGCATTTTTAGGAGCGCTTTGGTCTTCCCTGCTGATGCGTGGCACTAATTTCCAAGCGCTATAATTGTTTACTAGTGGGATCTAGAGTTTCTTTTTAAACTTCATTCAATTATGAATGTTCATTCTTAACTTAGTGTACAAAGCAATGTTGTTGTTGTTTTCCAGCACCACTGAATTCTATTCCTTTAAAGTTCATTTGTCAAGCCAATCTAAGCCTGCTCTCTTTCTTTCTTTCTCTTTCTCTCTCCCTCTTTGTGCAAAAGGAGGGAGAAGTCATCAGGAGGGGGGGGGGGAATAAAAGTTCTCTTTGCTTGTTTGTTTCTACATCAGAGCATTATAGACATTCATTAACTTTTGAAAGGGGAAGAATCTTTTTTATTTATTTGGCACTGATAGCATTTCCCCCCCTGACTGTAAGACTGATCACTCCAAGGTTAAAGTAATAGTTGTTATCTCCATGTCAACTACTGATGGTACCTATAGTAATTAAATCTTACATCATGCTCATTCTGAAGCACAGAAGAAGCACAGTAGTCAAGAAAGAAAAGGTGGAGCAAAGCGGTGGGAAGCTGTGAGGCAGTAAGAACCACGGAGAACACCAACAGAAGGCATAGAACATAATTTGGAGGCAAATCATATTAGGACAATGTGTTTGGGGTGGGGGTGATTATCATCCTCCCATTCATTCAATTCCATGTTTACAGAGCCATCACCATTCCCCATAAAAGTCAAAAGAAGTGGCAGTCACTTGTACGGCTTAGGTGAAGAAACAGCAAGGATTTTCAGGAGAACTACTGCTGTGGGACACACCTGCAGCCATGCTCTCCACTCCAGCATCACCAAGAGCTAGGGTGGCCAGGTGTCCTACTTTAGAGGACAGTCCTCTATTTTGGAGAGCTGGCAGGGGACAGTCCACTAATTGAAGATGTCCTCCATTGGATGAGCTGCCCAGTCCAGTTCTGGTTTAAAGTCAAAGAACCATAAGGAGGGAGAGCAGCTGAGACCTTGATGTTGCCCATCCAGTGAGCACCCGGACAGCAGGCTGAGCAGGCACACCGGTCACTTGGTCAGTCTTCTCGACTACGGTGAGATGTAATGTATATATCAGTGTTCTCCAACCTTGGGTCCCCAGATGTCTTTGGCCTACAACTCCCAGCATGCCCCAGCCAACTATGCTGGCTGGGGCATGCTGGGAATTGTAGGCCAAACACATCTGGGGACCCAAGGTTGGAGAACACTGGTATATATCACTGGTGCATACATCAAGACCTGTTCCTAGTTTGGTTTAATGAATGGTGGGCACTGTAACAGGAGACATCTTTACTATAATGGAGCCAGTGTGGTGTAGTGAAGATCCAGGTTCTAGTTCCCATTTGGCCATAAAGCTCACTGGGTGACTTTGGGACAGCTACTGACTCTCAGTCCAACCTACCTCACAGGGTTATTGTGAGGACAAAATGGGGAGGAGGAGGAGGAGGAGGAGGACCATGTATACCATCTTGGGTTCCGTGCAAGAGGGAAAAGGCAGCATATAAAGTAGTATTTCCAAGGGCAGCTGCTAGAGAAAGCTCTATGGGAAAAGGGGAAGGCTGTTTACAAAACCAGGAAAGGACTGGAAGAAGATTTGGCTGAGGAACAAAGGAGGTTGAGAGAGAGGCTTGGAGAGTTCTCTGGAGACAGAGAACTGGAGTCAGTGCCCATGACAGCAGCTGCGGACACTGAGTAGCCATGTATTCCTTTATTCCTATTTGTGAAAACAAAAGCATTTATTGACTCCCTGGGGGGCCAAAAACAATTGTCACTTTAAAGGTGTCGCAGCAAGCAGCTATGTCTTTTATATATATATATATATATATATATATTTACTCCAGAGTAAACACAGAATTCCTGATTCAGATCAGGACCCTAGCAGCGGCAGGGGGGCTTTAACTCTTTCCCCTTCTGATACAGTCTTGTTCCAGATTGGGACCCCAGTGCCTGCAATATATTGCCAAATAGTGATCCAATTGCTTATTTATTTATTTATTTAATACATTTTTATACCGCCCAATAGCCGAAGCTCTCTGGGCAGTTTACAACAGTTAAAATCATAAAATACAATATAAAATTTAAAACCACAGATTAAAAACAAACAGCAGAGCTAGCAGCAGCAGTTACAATAATGGAATTAAAAACAACTACAAGATTAAGATGAGTAAAATGAATAAAATGACTGGGAGAACATAAAGGTCTTCACCGGGCGCCAGAAAGAATACAAAGTAGACGCCAGGCGAACCTCTTTGGGGAGCTCATTCCATAATTGGGGTGCCACAGCAGACAAGGCCCTCCTCCTGGTAGCCACCTGCCTCACTTCCTTTGGCTTCAATTGCTTCAAGCGGATCACTATTTGGCAACATAAAGGGCAGGGCCAGGGCCCCCAATCTGCC